>SMGT01010714.1:88816-107112 GCA_004794575.1 Lanistes nyassanus | reverse complement strand
TGCGAAACAAGCCAGTTTTTAGACGCTGTTGACCTCCTCGTCCTGACAATAAACACAATAAACACAATAAACACAATAAACAAGCTGGTGGGGACGTGGATCTTTAGAGCTGTGATGTTGGACATGTGATTGCTCCTTCCCATCACTGCACTTTAAATAATCCAAATTAAACTTCAGCTACAGGTAAGTTTCGTTTAATTTTCTGATTAGTTCTCGCATAGCGATTGTTCATTTGCATCACATGAGATTTTAGAGGAGGAGGTCAACAGTGGTGACAATAACAACCACACAAGAAGAAGAAGAAGAATTCTCATGACGTAACGGCATACTTGTCAAGTGCAGACTGGCCGAAACTTTTGATGGGATTAAGTTCTTGCACTAGAACAGACTAAAGGTCCCCTGTCTTGACCAGCCTGGTGCTGACAGGATAGTGTGAGTAGGAACGTCTTTGTGAAGAGCTGCGGAATATCTGGCTGCTCTGACACTGTGTGCAGGGAATTTTGAAATGTCCGCTCCTTCTAGTTCAAGCACTGTCTTAATCCATCTAGAAAAAGTCTCTCTGGAAATGTTAGCAAAAAGTTGGACATAAATAAGCAATCGTGTCCCTTGTCTGACATCATTAGTCCTCTTCGGATATTCTCGGAGGTGACACTACACACAGCTGTGGCTTTGTGTAACACTTTAAATCTAGGGGCTTGTGGTTGCCTGGTTTGGATTATTTCCCCAGTGAAGAGTAAGTGATTCTACAGGGGTCATGTGACATTTTAACATCTACAGAAAGGGAATGAAGGGATTGTCCTCTCTGTCCTGATGCAAGTGCCGAAACCGTAGTTAGGTGTCAAGTGAGGTGTTCGAGATCCATTCTTTCAATTACTTCCCGACTAATGAGGAAATCTACAACTGAATCTACTTTCCATACATCTTTATACTGTGGTAATGATGGTCTGTTTTTGAAAACCACCTTGACTCCTCTACTCAGAAGTGGATGTTTGCTTCGTGAATCTGTTCCTTCCAAGTTGAGATATGCGGAGACTGCGGTCCTTGCCAAGTTTATAGTACTATGATGAGTCCCTGCCCTGTACAATTCTGCCAGGAAGTTGGCCAAGTCCACATGTGATGGGGATGTAATTTTTAATCTAACTACATACTCCTGCCAGTGTTTCAAATACACATCATATGCTCTAGAAGTAGAGGGCTGCCTCCAATCTGTTAGAAGATCCACAGCTTCCTTTGTCATGTCTGCTTGTTGGAAGGAAACCCAGAACTTGCAGACTAGCAGGTTTAGATGTTGGTGGTGAATCTGAGGGTGGAGTGCACCTGGATGGCCTGAGAGCTGTAGTGATATCTTTCTGCACTGAAGGAGCACAGATGGTTCCAGCAGCAGTAGATGCAGTACTGGGTACCACACTTGTGTCAGCCAGTCTGGCACTACATATTTTTCAAGCTGATAATTCCATCTTGAAGCAAACAGATCAATGTAAGGAACACTACCAAGCTTCTGGAGAGCTGAGTGCAAGACATCACTGTCTAATTTTCTAATATAGGTTTATGTGCCTTGGTTTATAGTCTGTGACCACATTTAATTTGCCTGGAATGTAAGCCACACTAATCCAGATGTGGTGTATGCAGGCTACACGTCATACAGGCCACACTTGTCATGCAGGCTACACGTCATACAGGCCACACTTGTCATGCAGGCCACACTTGTCATGCAGGTCACACTTGTCATGCAGGTCACACTTGTCATGCAGGTCACACTTGTCGTGCAGGCCACACTTGTCATGCGGGCCTCACTTGTATTGTCTGGCCTTAGACTCACGTTTGTTTTTTTAATTTGTCTCAGAAATGCTGTAAAGCAAAAGAAAGCAGATTATTAATGGTCTAGATTATTAATGTGCAGGTCTTGTTCAGACTCTGACCGCTGACCCCATGAAGACAGCCCTTCACATTCACATCTCCTCAGCAGACCGAGAGCTGCCATACTCTTTAACCGAACCACTTGGGTCTTCAAACTCGGAGTCTGACATAACGGCAACGCAGGGAGGTCAACAAGTCATATTAGGCGAGCCAATGCTCGATGCCATGCTGGAAGTTGCAGTTGAACAATTGTCACCACTGACAGCTCGTAACTCACAACAGATGTAAATGCCAGCCAGAGGGCCCTCTCAAGAAGCTAATGAAATGTAGAAAATAAAAATGTGTGACTGACCTTAGTATAGATGTTTAAGGAAAGCACAACACATACGATATCATTGAAAACACAAACAAGAAAGCTGCCAGAGTGCCACACGTCGTACTCCTGTCTCAAATCGGTTGCCAGCTGGCTTTTCGTGCGCATAACATCTGATATGATGCAAATGAACCAATGTAATATTGTGAGATATTTTTTATGTGGTTGTTTGGTTGACAGCTGGATGTGAAGCAGAACCTTGCTCGTCTTGAAGGCAAGTCTGGCATCTCCAGCGACGATGTGTTTGGAACTGGGCGACCAAACACCTCTCGTTCATCTTACTCAGCAACCCCAGACTTGCAGGATATCAAGGAGGGTGTACGGCAAGGCATTACCAAAGTCGCTGGCCGTCTCTCCACAATTGCCAATGGAGTTGTTTCCTCTCTACAGGTGGGTTTGATTTTGTGAATTTAAAAATATTTAAACATGAATGTGTGTTTCAATATAATGTATATTTTGGAATCTTGGCATAGTAGACTAATAACAGGGGCAGCGAGCAGCATAGCAGTAACAGATACTTGGTAAACAAGCAGAACATTATAGTTTTGTGACTGCTGCTTGGAGCGTGAAGTATGGTAGATACAAAGAAACTGGACCAAGCTAAGTACTGTGAATCAAACACAGCGTCTTCATAGACTATAAAACATAAACTTACAGTTTCTCGCTAGGGTTCATGTGGGGCTTCATTTTAAAGACTTATGTTTTATGTGCCTAGGTAGTCAGGTAATTAATTTTTGATGAACAGTGCTCCCAACTCATGGCAGTTTTGCGCTTTTGAGGGATGGAATCCTATTACTTAGCTATGCCTTGAAACAACCACCAGACTGATACCAGTAGTAGGATGGTGAGCACAGGGAGACAGTTTAATGTTCATGGGATGGCTGAAGGGAGTCTGCAAAATGTTTAACTCCAGGATACAATTCTTGGCAACTGCTGGATTTGAACCAGCAACCTTCCACTCGCTAGTCCACAGCTCTACCCGCAGAGCTGTCCAGCCCTCTAATTGATGTAGCTACATCATTTAATTGTAAGAGTACTTGTCTCTTTATCTGTAATCTGACAGTGTTTGTCTTTTGGTCACTGCTAGTATTTTGAGTCCATCACTGTTTTACTACTGTCCTTAATCTTGTGCACTATTGTTATTGTTCATGTTATTGCATTGTACTTCAAATATGTATCATCGTTTTCCACTGATCTATAATTCTTCGGGTAGTTGGCTCCTTTCCCCACCTTTTCCTTCTTTTTTTTGCCTCCTAAGGTTCCTGCCCCCCCCCCCCCCCCCCCCCCCCCCCCCCCGCCGCCCTTTTTGTTTTGGAGAACCTGAAACAGAGATAAGTAACTTTTTTTTGTATTGTAGGTATTTGTGTTCTGTGGTCTGTCCTGATAAGGGACCACTGCCCTGAAACATTCGCTTGTGTTCCATAGTATTTAGCTTGGCCATCTTTCTTTGTAACTTGACATTACCAAGCAGTAAGCAACCTCACAGCCAATCAGTCAAGCTTTTTAATTACATCTTCATGTATGTGGAAATCTCAACTTCTTGGGGATTACTTACAGCTTGTCGATAGCCGTTAGTGTGCGTTTTGTTTGTGTGTATGACTGCCATTTTGTTTGTCTGTCTGCTTGCTAGTTTCAGTTTTGAAATCAAATTTAGCAACAGTTGTTTGAACCAGCTTTGCTTGCTTAGTTAATATTGTTTGACTTTAACTGGATGATGTGTCTTGCTGTTATTGCCATTTTGAAATGATTTGGGAATGTCACATTAGCTAGCTGATAATATTTGTTAGATTACTGCACTTGGCTGTTCTTGTGAGCACATGTATGCCTTTTATTCATAGTTTCTTTTAGCATGCTGTTATTCATCAAGTCAATATGCTGGAGTCACGTTAGGTTGACAGTACACTTTCTGTTCTTACTCCACTTCGATATGGATGACTTTGGGTTTTTGGCTGTTTGTCAGTATGTAGATTTTTCTGTTTAAATTAGAAAGCTAGGTAACTTTGCTTGTCATTTTGTTGCATTCATTTGATTCTTGTTCTTGTGTTTGTGTTGGCTACATGTAGAGGAATAAGTAGTCCCTGAAAGAGGTAATTTCCGGGGATCGTTGTTGGTGTTTCTTTCTCTCTGGCTTCCATTTTCACCTGGGTTAGCTTTGGTGGCTTTGAGTTTGTCAAGTGGGCTGCCAGGATGTCTTTGGTGTTAGACGAAAATAGACAGCATGTAGACATGACAAGGCCTGTCCATGTATATGTGTGTGACACCGAGACAAAGTGTACGTGTGTGTCCATGACTGCATTTATGTTTGTGTGTGTGTGTGTGCATGCAGAGCAGATGCTTTTTGTGCAAACATGCATTCATGCATCAGTTTGCATTTGTTTGCATGCATAAGCGAGTACATGCTTGTGTGTGCATACATAGCCAGCATTTTGCCATTGCCCTAAATCATTTCCTGGAATGCTGGTTAGGTCTGCAAGTGTTGGCATTATTAACAGTTAGAATGGGGTCATCAGTCGGTGTCTACAGTGTGGGGAAAATGCAGGAATGGATAAAAAGAAAAGATAGCCAAGATGGTCCTGAAGACATAAAAATAATCCAGAATTATTCATAGGATGTTTCTATCTAGGTGGCACTTAATTCAGTATAAAAGTAAATGGTCATTAACAAATTAATTAATTGGTTTATAGTGCAGAAGGCAGTTAAGATCAGTGACGACAGGATAAGTCAGACGTTGCTACAGCAAATTTTATTTGTGAAGTGAACTATGTCATGCCATCCTTTTCTCTCTCCCCATAAAGCTACTGCCACAGCTAGAATGCGTGTTGGGACGACTACACTGATTATTATTGTAAGATATATTGTAAGACACACTAGACTTCTGAGCTGTGAGCAGCCAGTGATGAGTCTTTCTATGACATTAGACTATTTCAGTTCTCAGTTGCAATTCATGTTGTGACTGTATAACTTGTACCTGCTGTGGATAACCAATGTTATTGTTCTTACTTATGTCACAATGATACTTTGATAAATGTGACAGTGCAACTGTTTTTCTGATGTAAACAGTGCTATTATGTTAATCTCTTTATCCAGCAAAACCATTGTCAATCACATGACACATTGTTTTATCATGACCACTTAACTGAGGATGTTTGACAGTGCATGTAGTGTATGTGCAAGGATATGAAGGTATTTTCAAAGAAATGCATTTACTCAGAGAAGTGACAGGCATATATCTTTTTAAAAAATCATTTGAGCATCTGTGCAACATAATTGTGTTTCCTCTGTGCGTAAATTTTCCAGCAATGTTTTGATAAAGCCTGCTTTCTCGTCCAAGAGTTGAGTTGTTGGGTGGGTGGTTTTTAGAAATATATGTACCTGATGTGTACTACTTCTCAGAATGAGAGTGACCTCTTTTCAGAGTGCATTTGCATAAATTCTGCTTGACACATTTGTTTTCTTGCAGTAATGGTTGAAATCACAGACATTAAACCAATAGTCAGCTGTAAGTTCTTTGTGTTGTGAAAAAAAATTGCTTGCCAGTGTGCTTCCACTTGCTTCCATTACGAGTAATCATGCTAATAGACAACTTTTGCTGAGTGTCGCCTTGTAGAGTGACTGGCAATTGACCTTAATCGCTAATAGTGTGCCCTAGTAGCACAGGCATATGCGCAGCATTACTTATACCACGGCAAATGTACACCTGCTAACTGTTGGTGTTAGTGGGCCATGTAGGCCCTTGTGTTGACTAACCCACCCAGGATGTATGTTGTTCCTTTAGTTTTCTTGTCTGTTGCCATCCACAAATCTTCTGAAAGCATTACCAGCATTAGATGTGTGGAGCCTTTCATAACTCGAGTCGTCAGTTGGTGTGCTCTTTTGTTTTTTTTATATTTTCATCTTCCTTTTGTTTATTTGTTCTTGATTTAGTTTTATTGAGAGTTAATTTAATAACTCTTGCTCTTCGAAATGAGGGTTACACATTAGCATTAGGCCAAATAACATAACATCACAGATGTCCCTGAGATCAATGTGTGATGAGGTCTGCAAAACGTTTGCAGCTGTATGCACCGTTCATCTGTTGAACGTAAAGCAAGGGCATCACATGACTAAATGTTGGCCTAACGGAGTGAACGGCTTCGCAGATGTTTGCTAGGCCAACAGAGATGGTGGACACAAATTTGAGTAACATAAAAGGAACTCTTTTGAGAAAGGTTACTACCTATCTATTGTTATCAAGAGTAAATTAATTGTAGGCCTATGTGTGGAAGAGTTAATGATCACATGAAGATACTACCAAATGAATTTATGAAACCAAAATATGGGATTCACAGGCAGTGAGTTGCTGATACGGCAACAGGAGAAAATTTAGCATAAAAGTGTTGTAGACTGAGCAGTGTGTAGAAATTACAGTCTAAATTCATGAGAAGGGATTGTGGAAAGGGTAAAAAGGGATTTCATCTTGGCATAAACATCTAAACTTAAATGCGACTACGTACACTTGCCACGGTAGTTTTAAACATTTGTCGGTAGCCATCTTCCTGTTTACATGTGTTGCCAATTTATGTTCAAGTTAGCTGTTTTCTGTTTGCAAGAGTAGGTGAACAGAAACGGCGAACATTTCCCAAACCCAAACATGCCAGAGGTGTAACCTTACAGTAGATGAGATCTGATTCTACAATTTTTTCAAGAAAGATTATGCAACAAAAGCCACCGTTAAGTGCACTGACTTAAGAAGACCATTCCCCGTTTACTAAAACCTTTAGAAGAAAACGAGTTAAAGGGCGCTAGTCTCTAGCCATTTTCTGAATATCATATGTAGGAAGGTTGTGAGGAATTGATACAAAAGAGAGATTTGCCGTAGATACTAATAAAAAGGAACAAGTGACTGCCGCTTGGAAATAAACCTGTTAACAAAAACAAAACTGAGTGAAGCTAAATTAAACAATAGAGACACAGACAGCTGACAGTTTCATGGCATTACCCGTTCTTCGGGACAATGCAAACAGAGACAAAGACAAATAAAGGCAGAAACAGATGAAGGGAAAGAAAAAAAAAAACAAGGCACTTAACGGGATGAAGCAGAGAGAAGTGGACAGACTTTGGCTCTGTCTGTGTTTGTGTTGTCCTGATGAAGGGGTAATGCCCCCAAACTCCTGGCTATCTGTGTCATCTATTGTTTAATTTAGCTTGGCTCAGTGCCGTTTTTGTTAACATAGATACTAATAATAATGCGCATGCCTTCTAAGGAATTAAATAACTCCTTAGTGCATAAGGCTGTTTGTTATCTTAGTGCATGGCATGCCTAAATACTCTTTAGTTTTAGTTCCAGTTAATATCCTTTTATTATTTGTTTTTCACTGCTCTATGTGCTTTTAGAACAGGTGTGTAGCCAGATGCTTTTACAACTGTTTTGTTTCTTCATCAGCCATAACAAGTTCTGAGAAGAAATATACTGATGTAGACATTTGCAGCTAATCTGAGACGATGTACTAAGAAGATCATAGAATAATTGCTGACCAAGAACAGCTCCCCTGATTTAAAATTTTCTCCTCCATCTGGAAACCATTTCTTGTGAGTTATGTAACTGTCCTGGTAAGCAGGTCCTCAGCGAAAACTATCTACAAGCTGAATCAAAATTTTAAAAAACTCATTTAAACAGTGCAGGGGATACAACTGATGATAAAGCTTTCCAATGATACTGGTATTAGTTCCCTTACACTGTTAAGTACATCTTCAGGATTTTTATTAAAAAAACTATCAAGACACGTTCCGATGCACCATAAAGGCTAATTGGAAGATATTTGTGGAAACAGTCGCTAGACAGGAGACGGTGGGTTAGTTGTTGATCGAACAACATCTCGCCACAAACTGGGTGCATTTCAGGATGGTGGACGATAGGGGGAATGGGACCTATCGCTAAGCTATGTACCGAAAGAATCACCAGACTGATAGCTGCAGTAGGATGGTCAGTACGGACAGGCAGTTTGATGGGTGGGGAATGGCAGAATGGAGTTTGCACAATGTATAACTGCAGGTAATCTTTGGCCACACCAGGATTCGAACCAGCAACCTTCCACATGCTAGTCAGCAGCTCTACCAACCGAGTTATCTACATCCCTCATTAGATAAAGAAGTAATGTGATTTTTAAAATGTATGCTGGTTAGTGAGGGTAAAGAGTATGCAAATTTTGAGTTTATGTGGATGATGTCCTTAGAAAGTTGTCCTAATTTTTATCCTCGACTACAGACTATGGACTGTCGATGGTTAACCCTTACAGCGTGATGGACCACTATTGTGACTGTCCCCATGTAGCACTGTATCTGTTTGTAGTGGCAGCTGTGCATCCTTTGATTTTAACCGTGATTTCTGTATGGGTATTTCATTATGTCCAGCACTGTTTTGATTAGCAAATTGACACATTCTTCTAACTTTTGCAGATTACTTAACTGTTTTCACAAAAGCAAAAAAAAAAAGTGAACTAGAACTTCCTGACACCCCCCGCCCCCTCCTAAAAAAGTTTGTGTTATGAATGTCTGGGATAAAAGCTGTCTGCTGACGACATACTCTTGGGTGGTAGGTAGCCAAATACACAAACAGATAATGATGATTAGACTTGCAGAGCTCATGTAAGAAGGATTGCAGAGAGGCATAAGGCTTCTCAGCAGTTTCTTTGTCAGATCTTAATATTATTAGCATGGTGCTGATACTGGGTTAGTGATGTAAACATGTGACAGCTGCTTCAGTATTTCAGGAATGCACATTCGTTACTATAGCATTCCAGTCTACATTCCAGTCTACACTCTCCTTGTTAAAATCTTCTGTCTGTGCTTTTAAAGTGATTAGTTTTCCCTGAAAAATTGCGTTTTGTTACGCAAACAGTGCATTGTGCTTTCCTGCTTGCAAGCTTAATGCTTGAAATAAATCTCTCAGACCTCCATGCATGTGTGCACTGGACATTAGTGCTGTACCATATGCTTCAAAATTAAGCCTTCCTGTATTATGTATCCCTTATCAGATTTTCTGTGACATTAAGAAAACACAGTTCTTCTTTGTCTCTGTGTATGTTTGGTCTGAAAATAAGCTTTTTTCCTGCTTGGATGTCAGGACTGTGCCTGATGTTCCTGGGTGGTGTCTGTAGCTGGTAGTCTAGCTAGGGTATGTGTGGTGTCTGTAGCTGGTAGTCTAGCTAGGGTATGTGTGGTGTCTGTAGCTGGTAGTCTAGCTAGGGCATGTATGCAGTGCATTTCACTTCTGCAAGATCTGTTTACTACAATGCATGTAATCCAGTTTGGTATACAAGACTGTGAAGATGCTATATATTGTATATCAGTCTCAGCACAAGTTTTCTGAATTTCTGTGCATAACCATCTGACTACTTCCTACCTGTAGCATAATTTAAATAAAATATTCTTAGACTTGCCTTGTCTGTCTCAAGCTGCAGGGCAGCCCATAGCATATTGTTAATACATAGTTGCTATCAATACAGAGGGTCATAGGTTCACATCCTATGTATGGTATGCACACTTTACCGGCATATTGCCCCTACTTAAGGGGCTGGCCGTCAGGGTTTTTCTCTGAATGCTTTAGTTTCCTCCCGGTTTCTGTGTCCCAGAAAACCTTTCTTTTCTCATCATGGGATAGCCTTTGTTGCTTACATGAGTTTTAACAACAGAGTAAACACTTAGTACATGACGCTGTTGTCTCTAATTAGCATTTTGTGGCTGTGCAGGACCGAATGGGAAGCTAGTGATGGCAGGACAATTTTGACGTTGAATGGACACCAGCAGGGGACATCTGGTCATTCTACTGGGATTTCTTGCTGGCTGGTTGAAAGAGACATTCTATGACTGACTTGGATTCCATCTGCTACAAACAACAGACTGGCTCTGTGCTCTGGATATTTTCAGGGAGGACAGCTGTACAGGGGTTTCCACTATAACGATGCTAGTGTTTATCTTAACTGTTTAGGGGACAAGGTCTTCAAGTCTGAGTGCTTTTGCTAATCCCCACGTCTCCCTCCTCCCCAATCTTCTGACATATTGGCACAGTGTTGGGCAACATGGTCACTAAACTTGCCGTAGTATGAGAGGAGGGGGGAAGATTGCTTGTCTGACCACAAGGCTGGTAAGTGTGACTGAAAACCATCCACAGGTTGACGGCATAGCTTAGCGTCCATGCCCTTCACTGGGAAAGCGTCTTGTCAGACCATATGATACTGTGCTGGTTGACAGACTTTAAATTTTTGTTGTACTCATTCCTAAAGTAGCATTTTGGAACTCGTGTTGTTTGTAGCAGATTTTTTTCTTCTTTTTAGTGTTTACTTTTAAGGCTCTTTTAAGCTTTTCTTTTTAAAGCATCCCTAATATTTTAGGAAAACAAACAGAGGGTAGGGAACTACGTCCCAGCTGCTTTATCATTTCAATGGCATTGGAGGACTCGGTGACACGGAGGCAGGCTGCAAGATGGAAGGAGAGTTTGTGGTAGGAGTTGCCGTGAGGAAATTTGCTGTTTGTGTGACCCTGTTGAAAGACCGAGAAGCAACAAAGAAAGTCTGAGGGTGGGGTGGGTGGGCGCAGGAACTGAGAGTGTACAAAATCTCACTCCACTTAATGTAGATGGTGAAGAGGAGAAGTGAGTTGCAGCACGTTCTGGGCATACAGGAGTAACGGAAATAGGAGTTGGGTGATTCTGTGCTTCCACTTCACACGTGAAGGCCTCGGGCCTCGGTGCAGTGTGACAACAAATGTAAAGACCTAAAGTTGCTTCTGGGCTACTTAAAATGTGGACTGCAAGAATTCTTTGCTGTTAAAAGCAAAGCCAGTAAGGATTGCTATTTCATGAAAACCTTCGGCTGTAAACATCTTACCCACTAGAAACAGCCTCAGAAACCAGTGTCATTAGATGACTGCTCGGTTTTGGTAGCACTTAGAGTTGACCAACAGGCTTGACCAACAGGATGGTGTTGATGGGTACATTGACCAGGAAGTTATTTAATGGTCATTGATGACTGCTGGCCCCCGCCCTTTTCCCCATCAGCCAGGATATATTCAACCACTCCTTAGCGCCCCCCCCCCCCATCAAAGCCTTAAAAAAAACATAAACTGAGAACTTACATTCATAATGCTGGATCCAATTCACGTCTTTTTGGCCTGTGTTCAGAATTGGAGCTTTTCATCATCGCGGCAGAGTTTTCAACAGACTTGTTAATTTATATCTTTGCGGTCATGTTTTGGTACTTTTTGTTTCTTTTGGCGGGTTTCTGTAGCTCAGTGTTGTCTTACACATGTATGCAATGATTTCAAGATGCGAGTTGGGTCATCAATGAGTGAGAAGAGTGGAGGGAGGGAGGGTACACAGCATGTGTTTGGTCTCAGAGACGCTGTGCTGGATACACTCTTATAATTGGTTGTACAGTTTGGAAGGTCCCCCCGCTGCCTTCAAATCATTTGGTGCAGAGATGTGTCGTCTGTATCATGTTTTTATTGTGTCTTCAAAGAGGCTGCTGTTGTGATAACTGGGATATTACGAAGCCATCGAAGCTTGAAGCTTGCTAGGAAAAGAAACCTGTCTGTATAGCTGACAGTGGGGTGGAGGGTGGGGCAAGGAGGAACATAGTCTCATCTTAGTCCTGTATTCCACTTGGTGCACATGATTAAGCTGCGTATGTGAACAGCCTTATGCCTGAAGTTGATTGCCAAGGTCTTGCATGAAACGATCACTGTATGAAACAACACATTGTAAGAGATGGAGTGGCTGATGTAGCTCTACATGCATAGGATTGTAGAGGACCTGGTGAATATTATCCTGTGCCTATAGATGCTTTAAAAAATGCACTGTCACTGCTTGAGAGAAATATGCTCTTTGTGGTTAAATTTCTAAATTGTTGAAATAATTTATTGTGAAAATACAGTGTTAATGTCTTTAGCAATGTTTTTATTGCAACTTTTTTTTTTTTTGAGCGGTATGTAAGTCAAGAATAAAATGGTGAGTTCCTTGTACACTTAGAGATTCTTTTTCTTTCTTTTGGGGGGTTGGGGTCAAATCCTCTTGGTGTCAGCAGAAGGAATCTATCATGTATGAGCGGACATTTTGCCTCTCATTGTAAACATTAAACATTTAAAATTCCTATGATTTGCATTTTCTCATTTCATTCGTGTTATTCCTGGAGTGTGTTATTTTTGCTGGCCCGCATACAAGCAGTGACGGGTGCGCCTAGGAAGCTTGACAGACCGCTGACCCATCAGCTGAGTAAATGAGTCAATAACCTGGATAACTTCAACGCCAACCCTGCACGTCTGTCATGCTGGGGGGGGGGGAGTTGGAGGGGCAGTTGTGTGTGAGGGGTATAACAGCTGATGACCAGGATTTCTGTAACCCCTTCACTTTTTATTATCTCCCTTGTAAACTTGTATGTTGTGTCGCTTTGAATTCTACATGCCTCTCCGGGGTTAAAAATACACTTTTCCCTATTTCAAATAGTGGAAAACAATAAAGAAAAGTCTCCATTATAGAAACTTTTCGTTTGCTTGTTTTTTTAACCCTAGCGTGACTCGGATCATAAAAGAAAATTTTGCTGTGTGTGCAGAATTTTCATCAAATTAGCAGGTGATGTAACCAGTACAGCCACGTACATCCGAAAACACCATTTGATGCAGTTTGGTTGAGCTTGTAGAGGCGCGCAAAATTTTTGATTATTCGGTATCGGCTTTGGTTTGTGCCCCCCCCCCCCCCATNNNNCCCCCCCCCCCCCCTCCAAAAGAAAACCCACCCACATGCGCACGCCGCTAAACATGGTTGAAGTTTTCCGAAAGAACCCTGCTTGCCTGTACGGCCGGTATATACCTGTGTATACCAATATATTAAAAAAAAAACGGTACTGCTTTTCGGTCTGGTAACCACAACAACAATGGGTCAAGCCCTGGCCTCTACACAGCGTCACTTCTTATAGTTACGGTGAACAGGTTAATTCGTGGTGACCGATACTGCTCAGACAAGTGAATGTCTCGTGGGACTGCTGTGGCAACACGGGCTTCAGTCCCACCCAGTCACGTTATACTGACACCGGGCCAACAGTCCTAGTACTGTTCCCTGTAGAGCCAGGCGTCTGGCAGGACAGCTACTGGATTGAAATTTTAAAGTCTGAGCTTTGACTCGGGCTACGAAGCACCGACCTGTCGCCTGAAGCGGAGGCCGGAACCACTGGACCACCGCGGTGCGGCGGTCGTCGGCTAACGTGTTCGGTTCCCTTCCAGTCGTTTTCTGACAGACTTGTACGGTGCTTGATGGACGGAAAACAACCTGATCTGTCGGATCAGACTGATCAGCTTTGTAAAACGCCTGGACAGATATTTCAAGTTTGTTTTTAATGATAGGAGCAGATAGGGCCACTAACTCTGTGTTTTGTTCGAGTGAACTCTGCACATGGTTATACTGCCTGAGGAGCCCGCATCCTTCCAGGCGGTTGGCAGTAAACCATAGTCATTTGCATGATCGAGTGTTCCATTGCTAAAACACCTGCTTCCTGTTTTTTATTTAAAAAAGAAATTAAAAGGTAGAACGCTCCATACTCGGCTCATCCGTAAAAAAAAGGTTGGTGGGGTGGGGGGCATCTGCATGAAAACCAATGACCTGACAGCTTGGGTTACATCCTCCCGTTATGCTGCACTGTTTTGCTTTTAATATCAATCAACATTACAATGTTGCGCATTGCATCCTCTTGCCTGTCTACCAGCATTTATTATGGCTAGCAGCGTTGATATGTTTGCGCCGTTTTGATTGGCTGCAGGGTTTTGGAGCACGTGAAGTTATTAATAAGAGCAATGTATAGATTACTACGAAAATGTCACCTCAGTATAGTTTGTCAAATAAAGGCACCCATAAATACCTTCCACTTTTTTTTTATTGAAAGAACAAATTGTGTGGCACACGAAGACGCTCGTAAAACTGGCGCCTCGATGACGTAACGGAAGTCTATGTGGGCGAATGGCCGACATAAATCACGAGATACTCTCGGGGTTCGCCGTGAACGAGTGAGGTTGTCGGCTTGTAGCTTCTCTTCATCTCGAGAAAGTAGATTTACATCCGAAATTTGGGAGTCGGGAGGAAATCTGTTTGCTGCGAAGATACAGGGTATGACTGCTGTGTGTGAACCCGATTACCGGCAATTGTAAGACGTTAAAATTCCACGCGGGGAAAACATTGAAGTGCTTCACGGGTGCAGCACCCTTTTCTCGAGTAAGTTAATGCAACTATGCAATCATGTTTTCAGACCAGCGGGACAGCCAGACTCCTGCTGGAGTACGAGGAACGCGTTTGTATTTTCAATCAATCGTGTTTTGCAAACTAGGCACAAAAGTGCAGCAGCATCTGCTTGCCTCCGCCTCTGTGCCTAAGAGAAAAAATTGAAGGCAGTGAGCCAAGAGAGGGATTGGTGGGGTGGAGCGAGGTGGGTGGGGGAGATCGGAAGGAAATTAAGTATTGCATCCCGGCAGGCTTCTACTTGCGATTATGAATACATGCAAGTTCAATTTCTTAATTAACTGTTTATTACATAAAAAAAGAAACATGATGGAAATAAGGGCAAGGCGGGATCTCTTCGGAAGCTGCGTTCAGGCGAAACCTAAAGCAATAGAAAGTAAACTGACAAGTAGCTGGTGGGTGTTGGGGGGGGGCGGGGGGATAGTGCGAAGAGAGGCAACAGTTATGGGGGGGGGGGGACAAAAAGTGCTCGGGAACGTCAGCTTGCAGGCATCACTAAACGAAAACTGATGATCACCAGAGTTTGCTCAGAAATAGAGACGCACGTCACGCCGGACGGAGATGTGACGTTCTCTCAGCAGGAAATTGATGTTCTGACGGCGAAGCCTGATCCCTGACCCTTGCATTCTCACCAACCCCAGCTTAGTCCTCCAGGGGTCGTGAAAGAAAACTTCGCGGAAAGGGGCCTGTGAAGAGGCCGTGTGTTCCTGTTTTCTGTGTTCTATATTTGGCATTATGTACAGCGGCACCTAAATCCTTTGGTCCAACTGTAGACTGGGGGACACAGACTCCAGCCAGTGGAAGGCTTTGAGAAATATTTCTTCTTATAGCTACAACAGCATATTTTTTCCGTTGTGGTATATAGCCAAATGGTAAAAGAGAAATTTTACCAGCTGTAAACTATGGAGTTCGATTCCCCTGTTTTCACCTTTCCCGCATTAAAAAAAACACAACTTTTTTCGGGGTGGGGTTAGCGTCCAGGAGCTGATTTGTTTGCGATACCTGTGTGGGTTGACTTCCCACGTCATGTCAGGACAAGACTTTGCGTGAGACTTGATGGAAAAGATAAGGTAAAAAAAATCCCTTCACACTGGATCTGGACATTTCTGGTCTGGTCCCTATTTAATCTTATTATCAACTTCGTACCACAATATAACCAGATACCTTAGAGTCCCTCCTGCCCCGTCCCCCCTCCCCGCAACCCGTTTTTTTCTGCTTTCGACAAGACATTTGCGACAATCGTAAGTAATGATTGTTAATAATTTATCAGCAAACAAGCTATGGTATTCACACTTTAGATAACATTGTTTAGTAAAAATGACCTGCCAACCCGGTTAAACTTTTTATAGCAGCCAATCAGCTCGCTCGATATCTATAACTGTGTAAATCAAGTCATCGGGCAAAATCGACAGGGACGTAGGTGGGCGCTTTATTCAGCCTTTATTTAGAGTGAATACAGCCATATACTAGGAAAGCCTTGATATTTCACATTTCCCTACAAACGTTTGCAGAGAAAACCACCCACCCCCCTCAAAAATCCCCACCCATCCTTAACTCATCACCAATCTCGGTCTCCCCCTCCCCAAACCCCACCTACTCCCTCCCCTAACCCCTATCCCTATCTCCAAGCTCCACCGCCTCCTCGAAGTAAAATGTTGAAATATGGGACAATATTGGACAACCAATTACACGTAATGACGGCTGGTGCCTTGATGACATCGTAGGATGACACCCCCCCCCCCATGATTTCTAACTCCCTTCTTACGGGCAGATCTCATATACCCTCCGAAACTACCCCCCAGGGCGTGCAACTAGAAGTGCACTTCTCGTACACCGTTTTGACCTCCCACCTTAGATGACAACAAAGGAACAAAGCCAAGCTAAAATTATCACAGACAGTGTGTCGGGGCGCTCCCTTCATCAGGACAACACAGACAATCAGTGTCACATGTCACTCCTAGGTTATCACCTGTCACTCGTAGTTTAGCCTGTTAGCTCCTCCCCCTCCCGACACCTTGGTAGAGAACGCTACGTCATTAGCCATGACAGGCTGATAGCTCCAACCCAACCTAGGCTGGCCAGAACTAGAATAAGGAGGTACCCATGGACACTGAGCATGGTGGGCAGGGTACTTAAGCAGGCAAAAAAAACGTAATCAAGACACACCGAGACAGACGGGGATAGGACATGGAGAGAGAGTTAATGTAGGAGGACCAAGAGAAGCGGACACGTGTAGACCCACGGACCTCTGCCCTCGCGATCTTAGCCAAGACGTTGGTCGTTGATTAGCTTTGGAAGTGTGTATTGCAGAAATAGTGGTTTCAGTAGTGACGAGAGTAGGAGCTCTGTTGTCGGTCACTTACTGTATGTGTGTATTGAGCGGGATCATAGGCCGGTTTACAGTTTGATTCCCCCTCTGCAGTTTATCTTCTTTGTCTGATACCACGTGGTATGACGTAATCAGGCAGCGTCTTACCCTAGACGCGAGCACGGTGATTCTTTGTAAATAATCTGTAGATATATTTGATGTTGTCGGGTCAGTTAGTGTTTGAAATATATGTTGAATAACGGTTCGCTGCAGTTGTGTTTTACGAGGGTGGGGGCTCTTGAGCTAGTAGTGTTTTGCTTGTGTGAGACTGAGCGAACGTGTCAGAGTATGAGAATCTTTTCCCTCGGTAGATGTCTCTGGTTACTCGCATTATTTCATAGCGTCGTCACCATTTGGTGTAGAAACCATTGACATGATGCAGTAAAGGTTTTGGTGACGATTGCTCAATTAAATCTACATTTACAAGATCACCATAAAGTTTGTTCTCTAATTCTGGAGAAGTCGAGTCCAGTAAGTTAAAGTACGGCCCGTCACGTCACAGTCAGTGTGTCGGGGCACTACCCCTTCATCAGGACAACACAGACAGCTCGAAAGACTAAAACTAGACAACGGAATAGAAGCCACACGTGGACAGCGCGTGGAGAGCACTGGAAGAGTGGATGCTGGGAAAGAGATTCACTCTTTAGTTTTACAAAATGACGATAAATTGTGAAGAAATTACACTGTTTATGTGAAAAAGGCCCTCAGGTGGTGATTCTGAAGGGAGTAGTACTAAATCTGAGATGTTCTGAGATTAATAAACAATTAGGCTTGGTTTTCTACACCAGTCCCACAAACCCTAAGTACTTGGTTCTTTGCGCCACTCCCACACACATCAGCGGTAAACTTCGTGCACTGTACGGTTTTCATCTTTCTCTGACACCTGGCAAGATAAGTGGAGTTAAGTCCCATTAACATTCTTGTAACACTAGGCTGTGTACAGCTCACAGAGAGAGGGAGAGGGGAAGATTAGGGAAGTGAGCTGTGCAGTACTTTTTTTAGTTAAAATAAGCAATTTTCAAGCTTCGCCAAGGTAAATAAAAGCAGTTTTCTGTAGCACAGAAGACATCTATATATTGGGAAAGGACGAGGTACTGTCCCCTGAAAGCTGCAAGTGGCAAACGCAGAGAAAGTACGTGAACAAATCGCGGGATCCAACCCACTTCATTTTTGTATTGGTGACAAACGTAATTCCTGTATTGGTGACAAACGTAATTCCTGTATTGGTGACAAACTTAATTCCTGTATTGGTGACAAACGTAATTCCTGTATTGGTGACAAACTTAATTCCTGTATTGGTGACAAACTTAATTCCTGTATTGGTGACAAACGTAATTCCTGTACTGGTGACAAACGTAATTCCTGTATTGGTGACAAACTTCATTCCTGTATTGGTGACAAACTTAATTCCTGTATTGGTGACAAACTTCATTCCTGTATTG
>SMGT01010714.1:64283-80311 GCA_004794575.1 Lanistes nyassanus | reverse complement strand
ATTCGTACGCGAGGTTCTCCCCAACAAAAAATCAAACGACGACAATCAAATGTGTGATAATATACAGTTTAGATTCGGACTATTTTCTTTCGACATATTTTAAGAGGGGAACCATTGTAGATGATGTCAGAAAGACTACACCCAAAGTTTAAAAAATGACAACAGAAATAAATCAGAAAGAATAAATCTATAGAAGAGGGATAGGTTTATTATAGTGCATTATACGTGTCATCAAGATTTTTTCCCGACAATACTATTTCAAATGTAACACCACCACCCCCACTAACCACCCACACGCACACATACATACCGCCCTGTACTCTCAACCCAGACAGAAGCAGCTCAGCAGCACAAGATGTTCTCGGCTCATGATTGGTGGGTGACAATCTAATGTCACAGAAATAAGCAAAGTAAAAATCGATTACGATTACAATAACATTTTCTTAATATATGTGTAAAATGTTTCGCCGCTCATTGACAAGTGATTTCTGCCCGACACTCCGACATCCACAAAAGCCATTCTATTTTGTAAAATGTTAAAATATTGACAAAATAGTCTGACATCTCAAGAGACACGGGTCTATTCCTTTCACAAAGATATCAGTCTATTTTGTAAAATGTTAAAATATTGACAAAATAGTCTGATATCTCAAGAGACACAGGTCTATTCCTTTCACAATGATAACAGGCTGCGTGAGCTGGATTACTATAACATGTACATAATAAGTCGTACAGTTCACAGTCCTTATAAGGGTATAAAACCAGGAAGTTTTCTGTCATAGAAAAGCATCATGGGAATGTTATTTAGGACTGCACTGTTCTCAACAATTAATCCACTAATAAAGCAAACTGTTATATGAAAAACTCGGCAATCATACATAAATAATTCACGCCAATACTTTCTCATCAAACAGACTATAGTACTTATACTCTAGACAAACAGATGCTTTGTCGTTTGTGACAGACAACGGAAACCGGAAACAAAGTGACGTTATGCATCGTCATAAGTGACGTTACGATGATCTATCTATGACGTGTTTTCTCGATATAACGTTTGATAATGCACAGTCTGCTTTAGAATTCTTTTCTTGCAACACATTTTGAAAGGTAAACCAACATAGACGATGTCAGAAAGACTATACTTCACCCCACCGTCTAAGAAACAACAACAACAACAACGAAGATATGATATAATTTATGAAGAAATAGAATTACCAAACATGTTTCCCATCCAAAAAGCTAACGTCTATACTTAATATAGTCGACCCGACTACAAAAGCTTAATATTATACAAATACTGATAAAAGAATGTGAATGGTGTGTGTGTGTGTGTCTGTGGCACGTAGTGAAAATTGTGCACGTATGTGTGCCCGAGTTATGCTGGTGTGCCTTATGAAGTCTGCCTTGCTGTTTCAGTATTTAATTTTATGATGGGATTTTGATAGAAATACAATTTTCAGGAATCTGGTCACAACCAAACAACCAAAGAAATGCAGAAGGATCAAAAAGTCCCAGATTTCACGCGCACAACTGCGTCAGGTAGACAGCACCTGCTGCGCCGAAATAATAGACCATAGAAGGTCTGGCATTTTCTCTGGCGTAAACCTGCAGCTAAAAGGTCCGTAAGGCAACTTCTTCGCGCGCTTGACAGGCACATGCAAACACAACCGGAGCTTGTGGCCTACCCCACCCCCGCTGCTGTTCCGTGAATGTCAATTTTTTCCCCACGTAAGACTGTATCGGGACTGCCTGTGCTTAAGGGGCCGCTGCAGGTTTATTCATTAACGTTAAGAAAAGAAAAACCCAAAGGAAAGATAAGTTCAGGGGAAGGCGTTCTCTTCTATCGGCTTATTATAGGTAGGTGGGCGAGGATCACGAGGCTTGCCTACGAGAGTCTAGAACTGTTTGGAAAGGTATTTTGGACGATGTATGTTGAGCGATTTCTGCTCTAGCTGTGCTAAAGAAATTCCATCCTGTGCGTCATTCCCTCCACTTGCTTTTCTCTCACGTCTTCGTGTTGTTACTTCATCCTGCACGCATCGCAAATATCGTCTGGTGTCGTGCGTTCGTATGCTTTCCTGCGCGCGCCTATCCACGAGCTGGATACCTGTGTCGACGGTTGGTTTACACACAGGCGATCATATTTGTATGTCTCTGTTAAGATCTCGGTACACCATATGCACGCACGCGCGCATCTACTCATTCGCTCACTCACTGCCTGTCCACCTCCACCCTCGTTACCACACGTACAGCTGTAGGTCTTGTATTCACAACACAGCTGTTGCGTAGGGGCTAGGAGTTGGAAAGATAAAAGAGCGGAAACTGCTTCCTTCTCGCCCCCTCCACCACAAACCTAAATCCCCACTAGACAGGGGACAAACTGAATGGAGTAAATAGGGAAAAATAGTCCCATAATGTCAAGCAGCGATTAAGACGTTAATGAGAGTAATTCTCACGTACATCTGCAAACCCCGCGTGCTTCTCTTTATCGCCACATCAAAGACCGAACCTTTGCGCTTCCAATCCCCATGCACCCTCAAAAATCTGGCACAGGGTGCAAGCGGCTGTTGGCGGTAAGCGTGATGCGTCGGTCGGCCCCGGGAAACTCTGTGGTCGGCCCACGTACCGCAAGCTGTACGCAGTTCATGGTCCTTTGCCTGCCCCCGCCCGCCGCAACTTGGCGAACGCCCACTAGAGTGGAACGCCGCGTGCCTCCAGCAGGCAAGCAGTCCAGAGGAAGGAAGGAAGGAAGGATAGATTATCAGGCAGACACAAACGAGAAGGGCAGGGAGGGAAGAGGGAAGTGAGCTGGTCTGGGAGGGGGGGTATGGAGAGGAAGATAGATGGAGGGACAAAGGACGACACCGAGAGGTAGATGGAGATGACAAAAGGTGAGACAGAGAGGGAAGACGAGTGGGGGGGGGGGGAAGAGGGGGGAACTGACAGCAAGCAAAAAAAGAGAGAGGAGAAAGAAGAGGGAGAAAATCAGAGGCAGAGCGAATGGACAGAAAAAAATACATGAAGGTGATGGAACGGCATGTGTGTTTCTACTTGCGTGCTTTGTGTGTGTGTGTGTGTATATTTGCGTATGTGGGTGTGCGTGTAAGTTTGCGTGCTTGCGTTCGTGTGTAAAACAGCGACAGAGAGAGAGAAAGACGAAGGAAGAAGGAAGAAGTCTGCGATCCTCCCTCTCGAGCCCATGTTTTGACTGCCTGTTTCCCGACACGAGTACGTGGGGGTTGCTGTCTGGCAGCAGGTGACGATCTCTTGGTGCTGACTGCACGAGGGTCCGACTGATGTCCGCCTGCTGTGGTAACCAGACAAACGATGAGCTCTACGCGGCTCCTTAGTTTCGCGCTAATAACGCTAGACGTACGGCGTTTGAGCTTCATTTACGCTAAATATGCTGTCTTAGAACGGGCACGGGAGGAGGGGGCGATACAAGGCTGACACTTCGACCAGGATACACATGACATGGCAACTTCCCATCAAAATCGCAATCGCTAAAGAGTTAAAGATTCTGTTTTGTTGTTAAGGTTTTGTTGTTGTTGTTGTTGTTTTGCTTTTGTTTAGTTTTGTTTATTGCCTCTTTTTTTTTAGTTTTATTGCCTCGATTTTCTTTTGGTTAGTTTTGTTTATTGCCTTGGGATTTTTTTTGTTTTTGTTTTTGCTTGTTTATATTGGTCTTGTTTCGAGGGACCACTTCGGAACTGTTTCTCATTGTGACATACGAGCTCCCTGGCACTTAACATGTTTCTGTTTTTCAACATGACTGCACATAAATTCCCAGTACGCAAGGCAAGCAGAGTAAGAGAGAACACGCGCCCACACACACAAACACATACATGAACACTCACACGCAGTTAGAAGTCTAACAACCTTAGCAGCGCATTTCCTACCTTCTGTTTTGCTTGCTCCTTCAGACATCGACCTGGCAATAAGAAAAGAAAGGTTATCTTTTCTCCATCAACCTTCCTCGCCTACCCCTAACCTTCCTGCTCCCTCCTCCTTTCGGTGAACCTCAAGCCCGGTCTCTTCCCCGCCCCCTCCCCTCAAATTATGCCCGCCTCACATGGATCGACTAACGCGAATGAAAAGCACTAATACAGGCATGAAAAGCCCGCCAAGACTTTGGATGAAAGGTTTCTTCACAACAGCTATTTCCCTCTAACACTGCATACCTTCACCTCCATGCTATTCAGTATTTGCTCGGGCGTCAAAAGGTCGGGGCCCGAACACATGTTTACGCCGAGAGTTGACCAACACGTTGCGTAAATGTCGACTTTGCGTGACGCAGGCTATCGTGCATTTACACGGCGTATACGCAGAATATGCGTGTGCACGTACACGTAGGTTTTCCGGGCAATGATTTAGGTACATTTTGAAAAAATAAGTCAAATGCCAAACGTTCGGACTAGTTGATAATTACAGGTTAAATCGATCTCAGGTGTGTTGCCGATAGGTATGGTCTGCATACGTATGTCTCTCAGGAGGCGCTAGTTTACTGGGGATGATGGCCTTCGAGAAGAAGGAATCGCTTCGGGTATTCCAGCCTCCTCCCACCCCCCTTCCCCTCGTGTCCCACGGTACTGTACACTCCGTTCTCCTCTAGCCTTTGCCAACACAGTTGGCGTTGCCTTAGCGAAGCAAAAAGCCAACAGCTAAGCAAACAATAAGCTCATTCCACGCCGTCAAACCGTGTGAGCCAGCCATAAGATTAATAGCTTACTGACGCTCCATCATACGCTGAGAGAAAGCGATGACAGTCTCAGGAGGTACAGAAATGGGCAGTCGGCGCGAGCATGCACCCAGAAGCAGCAAATACGATGCACACATCTCTTCGAACCGCCACGTCGTCTTACCTGTTAGTCGAGTAGAACGGGTCTTTTTTTAGTTGCAGGTACCGGGAGCCGAGGAACTTCATTATGCATGTGGAACTCTGCATACGTGCGTTTGTGTGTGTGTGTGAGAGAGAGAGAGAGAGAGAGAGAAAGCGCTCGCTTTTTGTACATCGAATGGTTAACCATACTTTTAATGTCGGTCCCAACACGTCTCTACTTGCGTATCCGCTGTCTGCTGGGGTATTAGCGGTAACGTAAGGTGCATAGTTTTTCAGTTTTTATACAGAACTTACCTACACAAGGACTTCTGTACCTGTCTGCGACCCCAAGCACCAGTTTTACGAGCATTGCAACCTGTCCAGTCAACCTTATTGTCAAAGGAGCTAAAGGGGATGCCACACGGGAGTAAGGTATGTAAAAGAACTGTAACAAAGGCAACAAGGTGCAAGAGGAGTATTATGTAACGTCTATGCATAACTTGTCCAGGTACAAAAATAAGTATGCCTACCTTGGCCTACACCATGGAGAGAATAATGTAGAATCCATGCCTATATCTTGTACTGATAACAATTCCAAACGAATTCCAAACAGTAATTTGAAAAACTGAATTTCTTAAATCAATGCACTTTTGTTTATTACACCCGGCATCTTTTATAGCGCCTACTGTCGCGGTACACGACTGCTGGCAGAGCTCATGAAACCGGCTTCAGGTTTGTACTGTCTATACAATAGTTTTACTAGGTTCAAGAGGTGCCGAAGCCGTTTTGTTGCCCACAGGTGTGTACTGTCTGTAAGAAGATTTACGCTCATGTTTAAGCGGTGCCAGTCACGTAATCATGCACAGAGAGAGGCTTGCGTAGGCATTTCCTTATACATAAAAGACCATGTGGCTTACGTCTAAACCTACTGTGTGCGTGGGTGCGTGCGTGCGTGTGTGCGTGCGTGTGGCCCATACATCAGTTAGCCAGACGCCTATCGACAAAATATTGACAGGGCTGGGGAGCCCCTCCCACCTCACCCCATTCCCCTCACCTGCCATGGTGGTGCTGTTCGGCGGCTGTGAGTAGGCGGAGGAGGGGGGAGTTGAGCCTATAACATCTTGCGCGTGTTACCTGCTGGCACTTGAGGAACACTGCAGGTATATGTACCTGCCGGCTGCATGCACGTGCGAGCTCGCGCACTCGCCTGACAGCACTCCGTGCCTCCTTAATCTTCTGCCGAGTTCAGTGAGCAGCGCGCCGCCCGTCCAACCCCGTCTATCCCCACTGGGTGGGAAACGTGGGCTAAACTTTCGCGTCAGTCGGCGCCCGTCGGCCTCCAGTTCAAACTATGAGGGGCAGATGCGCACCCGGGGTGGACGGCACGGACTATTTCTGCAGGAATGACAGTGTTAACACGTGTGCGACACAATGGTAGTGTTAACACAGGTGTGACACGTGTAAGAAAGTGCATACAATCGTCTGTCTCTGTTTCGCACGCTGCCAGAACACACGTCAAAAGCAGGACTGAAAGAAGTGGACATAGCTATAGGCCATTCATGTGCTTTATTTTCTCACCGTGTCCGTTCCTCCGGCTGCAGACAGGTGTACTTGCTGATCCGGATCACGATTCAGGTGTCTGAGACACTAACGGACCGTGTGTGTCGTCAGGCAGACGGGGAGTTACCGGAAGAAGTTACAGTTCCATTCCCCGCAGAGTGATGTTTGGCTTCTTGCGTCATCTGATTAGCGCGCGCCGAACTTGATCGGTCGGCGAAACGCGAAAAACGAGCGTTCTAGCAAACTGAAATCTTGCATATAAACAGGTGTCGGACTCGTTTTGTGGAAATAAATTACGTTCCAGTATTACCACCTCTAAGCTTCAAAATTACGTTTCCGGAAGCAGGAAATGAGGCAGCTGTAGTCTGTGAGTGGCTTGAGTGTTGTAACACTGTAACACTGTGACTTTGTGACTTTGCCATACTTGGGGTGGCTGGACCAGGCAGATGAGCTCATTGACTGTTGCCAGTCCAGGGGGCGGGGGGGACGGACAGGCCGGCCCGGGGCCAGGGTCCACGCTCAAACCGTACCTCCGGCGCAAGAAGTCGTCGCTGGGAGAGACCAAAGTCGCCGTCCTGGGGATGAGTGGGGTGGGGAAGAGCGGTGAGTAGCCTTCCTTCTTCTCACCTGCCTCCTGTGTAAGGCACAGGTACTGTCTGTCTGTGTATCTATTTATATTACTATTTTTCCTGTGCGTGTTTGTGTGTGTGCGTGTCTGTGTGTGCGTGCGTGTGTGTCCGTCCATAGGTCCGGCTGGTCTGGCCTGCTACCAAAGCCGACAGGTTCTACGCAAAATCCATTAAAAAAGCAGACCCACTTTCACTTATTTGGAATCATTTCACTGCAAGGCAAAATAGTGATATGATACTTTTATTTACTCTATACTAGTAAACGCCAGGAACTGACCAGCACCACTCAAGCTTCTACCAGAAAAAAAGCCACAGCGACTGTCCAATCTAAACTGCTGTCACGGGTCTTCGCGTTTCAAACGCTTATTCGCCCGCGCAGACGCGCGCGAGAATGTCACATGTCACTCCTAGGGTATCACCTGTCACTCTTAGCTTAGCCAGCTAGCTCCTCCCCTTCTCTTCACACTTAGGTAGGTGAGTGATACGCCATTGGTCATGGCAGCTGCCCGGCTCCACCTAGTCTGACCAGAACTGGTTTACTCGAGGTTAATGCGTCAGAACGCCTACTACTTAAGGAGGCAAAAACGCGATTACGGGACACACAAAGAGAGGACAGGACATGGAGAGAGAGTTAATGTAGGAAGACCAAGAGAAGCGGACACGTGTAAACCCACGGACCTCTGCCCTCGCCAACTTAGCCAAAGACGTGGGAAGAAGTAAAGGACTCCAGTTCTCTCGCCAGATACACAGAGGTGTTTTGCGCTGACACGCCGACGGACTGACGTGTAAGAAACTACAGGACGTGCCTTATAAGTAAGGTCTGTTCTTACCGTAAACTTATCTTAGAGTCTGGGACTCGCGGTTATTTAAGATAGGTGGTTTTATCCTGCCGGAGACAGGAGACGTCATAAGCTAGTGGCCGGGCAAGTAAGCTAAGAGGGTATAGAGTGAAGTGCGGTTCGTGGAAGTGTCTTAGCTTCATAGTTGGTCGTTGAATAGCTTTAGAGCTGTGTATTGCAGTAAAGCAGTGGTTTCAGTAGTGACAAGTGTAGGTGCTCTGTCGTTGGTCACTTATTGATTCAGTTTGTATAGCTTCAGAGTTGTGTATCGCAGAAGTAGTGGTTTCAGTAGTGACGAGAGTAGGAGCTCTATTGTCGGTCACTTACTGTATTTGTGCATAGAGCGGGATCATAGGCCGGTTTGCAGTTTGATTCCCCCTCTGCAGTTTGATTATCTTCTTTGTCTGATTTCTCATGGTAGGACGTAATCAGGCAGCGTCTTACCCTAGACACGAGCACGGTGATTCTCTGTAAATAATCTGTAGATATATTTGATGTTGTCGAGTCAGTTAGTGTTTGAAATATATGTTGAATAACAGTTCGCTACAGTTGTGTTTTACGAGGGTGGGGGCTCTTGAGCTAGTAGTGTTTTGCCTGTGTGAGACTGAGCGAACGTGTCAGAGTATGAGAATCTTTTCCCTCGGTAGATTTCTCTAGTTATTCGCATTATTTCATAGCGTCGTCACTCTCTGGTGTAGAAACCATTGACCTGTTGCAGTAAAGGTTTTGGTGGCGATTGCTCAATTAAATCTACATTTTACGAGATCACCATAAAAGGTTGTCCAGTAATTCTGAGAAGTCGAGTCCAATAAGTTAAGGTACGGCCCACCACGTCACAGACAATAGCTACAAAAAGTGGTGGCAAATGATCTCAAACACTGTAGAATTTTCGGTATCGTCACAAAATCGATAAACAAAACGCCGAAAGTCAATCGGACACTACTAACATCACGTATGATGATGAGGTCACCGAGTTCATGTTTGACTTTACGTGTAATGTCTCCCTTCCAGTACCAGACACCCGAGTTGGCCGTTTGGGGTCTAATTGAAAATAGGGCGTTATCTGAAATCTTCCGGAACATCACAAAACCACCTGTTCATTAAATGCTATAAAAACTACATTCAACGATGCGAAAGAATGCACAGTTATGACCGAATGTGTCCCTAAAACGTTCCACAAAATGCACATCATCGACGCAATTATTGAGGCTAGCGTCGAAACTTCACCTGGAGAAAGTTCAAGTGCAAGTTTCTCCCGGTGAAATCGGATGCCGACAGTCAGATCTAATTCTTCCTCGCGGGCCATCGCGTTTCTCCCCTTCCCCAACTCCTCAGCTGCACCTCAAAATTACCAAGCAAAAAGCGGCGTCACATATTCTCAAACACAGTAGGCATTTCGATACCATCCGCACATCTATAAAAAGAAACGTGGGGCCACCGTTTAACGGGTCTTGTAGATACCTCATATTATTTATGTGTCTTGTTTTTCTTCTGGCTTGCGGAACAGAAAGGAAAGGTCTGGGCGGCAGCGAAAGGAGCGAGGGAAAAAAAGAACACATGCAGTTACGACATGAACAGTGTTCCAAGGAAAATGGATTAACAATCGAACTGCAAGAAAGAACAATGCCAAAAAAGATACTGTGCTGCCATAGCAAATTTCAACAAACGTTTACAAATCACGTTTAAAAGCTGGGGCGTGTCGGATGGGTTGTGCGGCGCGGACATGTCAGTAAACCACGAAGTTGATGTTGGTGTTCCTGCACTTACGATGTGTGACTTTACTTTCTGTAAAACATATTTTTGGCGAGATCATTGGATCACCAAACGGTGCGGTAACCCCTGCCATAGAGAGGCTGTCAGCAAAGCCACGCTACACAGTAGGACCGGTGCAAATGCCAAGGTGTTGGCTTGCAAGGTAGCTGTGCAGAGTTTGAACTCCAGGTGCCGCGGAAGTCAGCTGTGCCAGGTGAGAGTGGCATTTCGTGGCTGGAGGTGCGTCACACCGAAACAATGGGGTGTTGCACGTGACTGGCAGGGCATCATGCCCAACACATCGACCCGACCCTAAAGTGGGAAGAAAGCATGAACATCTCTCGACTTCACGCGCACCCATACGCACACGCACGACTTTAAAAATTATCATACACAGCACCTGTGAACGTCCATGCAGGTAGACACACATGCGTATGTATCAGCCTAGCTATTCATTTGAATGAGGTTTAGTTTTCTGTGTACAGTCAGCGCTTTCGTTAGCCTTAGGAGGTCAAGGAATCAGAAAAGATACAGGAAGAAATGAAAACGGGAAGAACTTCAACTTGTGAGCCGAAGAAGTATGCGGATTGTGCACAGACTTTTAACAGACCGGCAAAGGGAGCGAGGGCTGGTGCTAAGTGTTATCATAAAATTTGAAACTAGAGGGAGCGAAGCTTTAGAGACTTTTAGGAGCTCCCTGTGTGGTAATGAAGAAGTAAAAACGAAAAAAAAACCCGAAAGATAAGAAAAGGAATGTAACAGGAAGGGGGGGGGGGCTAAGAACGAGAGCGGGAAGCCAGGGGCTAGCGGAGTGGCCGCGATCACAATATTGGCTGCTATCGCCGCGCTGTTGTGACTGGAGACGATCAGTATGCAGCTGCCGTCTCCTTCCCTTCCCCACTTTTTCTCTCTTTTGCTGACGAAAGAAACGGCGAGGCAGACCGGTATGAGACCAGAACTTCTTCTGCAGCCTGCAGGGTACCAAGTAGGTTTTCGGCTGTTTTGTCTGGGAACACTGCACGACAGTACGTGTTTCTGAATTCCAGTATTACCATCCAGCCTAGCGCGCGCACGCACACACACACACACATAAATCCTTTTACATATAAGCCCACTAACAATGTAACGTGAATACGAGTGTATATATCCGAGACCTTTCGCGCCCGATCAGCCCAAACGTGAAGATAAAATATAGACCTATATGTGTTAAGAACGCGTACACATCACCAAACACTGGAGCAGGTAGACATACATTCTTCAAGATGCAACAATAAATACATACGTTCTGTCTATTCTGCTCTCTTCTTTATATTTTAAATGATTTCCCTTCTCCTTTTGTACATCTGCCTGCCTCTTTCTGGTTCGTCCGCGTGTGTACATAGGTGTATGGCTGTCGTTGTGCGTACCTACGTGTATGTTTGCGCGCGCGCGCGCGTTTGGTCTGCCTGCCAGCGTGCGTGTTTGCGTGCTGCATGTGGTGCGTGTACAGTTCATTTACATGCGCAGTGATTAACTATCAATCAGGGACAACGCACATGCAGATCTAAGTCTCTCCTCAACAAATTTACTCATCGGCAGTGGCTGTCGAGAGATTTTCTGGCACAGTGAAGGCAGCTAAGCACACATTTACCTGAAGCCTTTGACCTGCACCCGGGGATTACAGCTGTGCTTCCCCCGCCGTAAGGACCCACCCATCGGCTATTCTCGGAACTCCCCCGCCATCCCATTCTCACCACGCACCATGGATTCTTTCCCTGTCAACAGCGCTGTCAGATTCGCAAGAAGGAATGGTGCGTGAGAAGTCATTAATGTTTTGCGGTTGCTAGTTAGCAAATTGAAAATGGTATAAAACACACGTGGACGATGGCATCATGTATGTCGGCACTGCTGATGGTGTTACTGCAGCCGGCGTCTAAGCTGGGAGTGATTCTGTTCGCCGTGCAGACAGGCACGTGTTGTCCTCCTCACAAAGTCCATCATCAAACGTAAGCTGACCCCCTGTCTCGTGCCAGATGTCTGTGTAAACAAAGCAAAACAATGGCTGGACAATCCGGATCATTGTTAGAAGTGTCAGAGCGAGCGAATGGCAAGTGTTTTACAAAACTATGACAGAAAACTCACTCACCAAAGATTTTCGGACAGAGAAATAGTTATGTCCTCTCCCGTCTCTCTGCGCGTGCGCAGAACACGAAAGAGTACTGAAATAGCCGGATTACTTCCTCCTGCTCCCCTCCTCCTCCCCCCATCCCACCCAGTGGTGAAGCAGTTGCGAGAATAGATCCCAATCGGAAACCATTTCACCTCGCCAGTGGTCTCCCTTACAGGGGTAATCAGGCACTGCCTGGACAGACAGGCTGAACCGCGCTGTTCTTGTACGGATTCTCTAGCAGCGATTTGCTCAGTCGGCCCACGTACGGTATCAGACCTCGGAATTCCTCCAGAGACCGATTCCTAAATGCTAATCTGATGGCCATGCACAAGAACGTACTGGAGATAATCGGAAGGCTCGTAGAGAAGAAAAATAAACAAACGCCCTGGATCGGTGTTCGCGCAGGTGTCATCAGCTGTTGCTGACAACAATTTCTAAGATCTTTCTTTCTTTCTTTCTTTCTTTCTTTCTTTCTTTCTTTCTTTCTTTCTTTCTTTCTTTCTTTCTTAATAACATTTTAGACCACTTATAACAGAACAAGCAAGTTCATCAGTGCTGATCAAAACGCGTGCTTTAGAAATGCCAGAGATATATTTTACCAACATATGGAAGTGAACGCGTTCTCGTCATATGCTGCAGGTCCCGAGACCCTGAGAGGATGGCAGCCGTCATTACCGTTAGCATCGTGCATCTCGAACATAACTACAGCTCAGTTGGAGGGCTCTTTGTAAAGCACAAATGAGTTTAATAGACGAAGTCGCACACACAATCCCAGGAAATCTGCAATTTTCTGCTGCCGTGTACTCATGTGTGTGCCACAGAAAATGACAAAAACCGTATGTCTCGCACGTGATACAGCAAAATGATTTTGTTTTGATCTTGATATAAACCTAGCCATCCCCATCCACCCGCTTGCACACGTCGCTTGTGCGCACATGGACGCACGCACGCACGCACCCACGCACGCACACATACAGAGACTGAGGTTGTTATAAGGTTATACATTTTTATACCAGAAGAATAAATTGCACTGTTGTTTTTGTTCTATAAATAAGGTTTTTGTAACAACAGTTTAATTACAACAGTTGTTCAGTAACCCACACCCCATAAAGATTCTTACAAATATTTACAAGAAAATCAATGACGTCACCTTGTGCGAGAACTACATTTAAGAAAATCGGCCAAACTGTCATTCACTATACCCAATCACTCGTGTCTTCGTTCAGCGGCCAAGTTGGCAGATCTCGCATTCAGAAGGCACAGAAGCAAAACCCACGTGTTTTTAGCAGAAGTGCCAGAACCTCTTTCCCGGGCCGCATTCCTGGTTCCATTGTATCGCAGTTGCTAAGCTGGAAAAAAAAACGCCTCCCCCTCCCTCCCTGTTCAATCTTCTACTTGCGCTTCGCACGCGCACAGAGCACTCTGACCCAACTAGTGTTTGTTCGTTTGATATTTCAATCTTGTGCCCATGCAGCATGCCATACTGTGCTGCCTGGCGCCCAGAAAACCTGTCCTTGTCTATGCTTTTCCGAAGGAAACTTTCAGGGTTTATTCACCCACACCCGTCTTCCAACTCCAGCCTACCCACTCAAGCGTTCACGCTATCAATTTACCACCAAATCCTTTTCTTCCTTCCTTCCATCCTTCCTTTCTTCCTCCCTTTCTTTCCCGTCATTTAGTTTTATGTCATTAGTTAATTGAGTCAGTCTTGTAGAAATCTACTCCTTACCTGTTCTCATTTCTTCACCCAAACAATCACAATATAAGCCGAGACAAAGAAGGATAAACATTCACACAAATGTCAGCTTCATTCGTTTATTGAATGTGCATCCAGTTATTACCGCCCGTACGAAGAAGTTTCGCTGAATTGAGGGCCCCCAGAAAATGAGCATGCCCCCAAAATACACTCACTTCCGCAATTTTAGCAGGATATGCCCGTGCTTATATTTTGGGGTAGCAAAGAACTGTACTGTTTCCGAATACAGTGCGACTGCTGGAGATGTATAGTAGTATGCAATCAGCACTGTATATTACTTTTATAGGGTCAGTGTTATATCCTATGCTGTTTATGAGGTCGGTATTGTACGGTTATATCCAGTCAGAGTTGTATACTTATATCGAGTCAGTATTTTATTGTACTTTTTATGCAGTCATTGCTGTATATTATTCTGTTTATAAGGTCAGTACTGTACAGGTGTGTGCAGCCAGTACTGTATACCTAAGAAGATACCTGTCACCTACGTAACTTACAGCCAAAACTGATCACAAGTTTCTATTCATGTTCCTTGAGTCTCAAAAGCCATGTAACTCTTTGGCGAGAAACCAGGAAGAAAAGAGAGAAAGAAAGGAAGGAAGATCGGATGATAGAGTGGAAGAGGAAGAGGAAGCGGGAAGAAAAAGTTCATTTTAGGATTACTTCCCTTGTCAGCAGACCCAGGTGTGTGTGCGATCTTGTGACATTGAGGGGGCAGCGAATTTTTTTACCCTAAATGTACTCTGAGGCGAGTCCCAACTTGATACGAACTTAAGTGAGCCGACTTGGAATCAGATTGTAAACATCCTGTTTGATCCGAAAACACGGACTTTAACTCATGCACGAAAACAGAAGCCCCTGCCTAAAACCTAACCCTAACCCTAACCCTAACCCTAATCCCAATAAATTGTGTCAGGTTTCCATTTCACCATGGATACCAGTAAAACACTTAAAATTAAAACAGACTACATGAAAGTAAACTAATATAACACATAGCACCTTAGCGGTAGAGATAAAAAGAATGTAGGGATGTAGCAGCGGTAGGTCTGACTAGCGAAAACTCCACCACTCCAGCTACTCAAGCCAGCATCAGTACGCCAGGAGAGAGGCCAGCCAGCGGGACCATACATAGCCACCACCAGTCCAGGACACCAAACCGCAGACCCCTTCCCTTTCCCCTCACCCATCTCCCCTCCCCTTCAGTGCGAAATCATCGCGAGGTGGAAGCACTTTCCCTTCCAAACCAACAACAACAACAACATTTCACCATGGGGATCGAACCTCTAAAACTCAATCGTGAAAAGCTAGTGTCTTTACCACAGGGGTATTGTCACTTTCACTTTGCGTGATTCAATGTATATATAAGAATTTGCGCTGTGATGTCTAAAAAAAAAGCTACCATAGGGTTCGAACCTGTAGCCATTTAATGGCGGAAAACCGGTGTCTTTGCCACTGGGCCATCATCACTATGGTGTGGTTAGGTTCACTGTAGCTATAAGAAGTTAGGTCTTGACGTCTCTGAATGGCACACATCAATTTGACCCACTTGAGGATAACCCCCGAGAGTACATGTAGGGGAAAAAATATGGCGACGGGGCAGGTCGAGCGATGTCAGACACACTCTCCACGTCAGTAGAAATCTGCCCACAAAACTGTACGTCACACAAGCGATGTCAGACACACCACGTCAGTAGAAACCTGCCCACAAAACTACGTCACACAAGCGATGTCAGACACACTCACCACGTCAGTAGAAACCTGCCCACAAAACTGTTTACGTCACACAAGCGATGTCAGACACACTCACCACGTCAGTAGAAACCTGCCCACAAAACTGTTTACGTCACACAAGCGATGTCAACACAAACGTGAAGTGCAGTCTTACCTTTGTGCTCGGGGTACTTCAGTGTTTGCGGGTCAATGTACGCTATCGTGCGTTTTTTTAATTTCTGTTTCCAGCAGTTTTTACAGGCTTTGCTGTGTGTGCGTGAATGAATTAAAGAGTGCGTGCGTGCATGCACGCCTGTTTGTGTAATTTGCTTTGAAGTACCTCAAAAAGTGTTGAGAGGTTCAAACTTTTTGCAAGGACCAAAACAACAACAACAACAAGACCACTGGGAAACAGACTCTGATATTAATAACAATCAGTAGAGCCGAAAGAACAGAGCAGTTTGCAATGGAGTCGCTTAACACAAATGTCAAAAAAACCTCGAGTGCTCTCTTTCCTTCCTTCATTCCTTCCTTCTTTCTTTCTTTCTTTCTTTCTTTCTTTCTTTCTTTCTTTCTTTCTTTCTTTCTTTCTTTCTTTCTTTCAGACAGTGTTTTTTTTCCAAATTGGTAAAAAGCTGAATTGAATTGGAATGAACGCGCACACCCGGGAACACACGTGTCTATCCACATGCACTCCTATACGTACGCACAAATCTATTTTTGGACAACAGTTTCATTTTTATTACAATTTCACATTTCGCATAATAGAATGACAATAGAAGAATACATTCTTGTGTAAAGAAGACAATAGAAGAAT
>SMGT01010714.1:935-46904 GCA_004794575.1 Lanistes nyassanus | reverse complement strand
GGGGGGGGGGGCTCCAACTTCGCGGGTCCCACTGACTAGATTTAATTAAGCTTTCCAACTACAACGCAAGAACACCTCCAGCGACCCCCGCATGTCCGGTAAGAAGAAATTCCCATGTCAGTCTCGTCTGGACATCCGCAGTCTCTCTCTCGCTGGTCACTTGGACAGCCTCACAAGAAGAGCTCTTTTCAGGTAGGCAATACCTAGTTAACTCGCTAATTCAGCCACACGCTTGAACGCACAGCGTAGGCCCTAACGAGGGTTTGCATATCAATTCACCTTTTGCGCATGCGCACAACTCTTCTCAAGCCAGGGGACGCAGGCGAGACTTGCAACACGGCTATTCTAGTCGGTGAACGTACGCAGTGGGAGCTGCAAGTTTTTTTTTCCTGTGCTGACTTTTCCGGAGTGCGCTGGAGTAGTTTCGAGGTGCGTCTGTGATGTGATTCGGAGGATATTTTTCGTTTTCCTGGGAAACACCTGAGCAGGGGAGAGGAGCCCGCGCTAGATTCACGATGGCTAGACAGTCTCCTGAACGAGAGCGACTGACCCAACTCATCCACCAGTGGAATGTGGACCACTACGACCTGTTCGAACTTAGCAAACCAAACGAGGTAAGATTTGCCAGACGGCATTTTGGAGTGGAGTTTTTCATAGCAATACAGTTTGTTAAAAACTTCGCCAGTGCCTTGCTTCAAAAAGTTTTGTTACTTTAACACCACACCTGGTCGTCACAGGTGACAGTATTTTTGTTGTATGCGTTTTGCGTCAACATCTAAGGCAAGATGGCCGACCTTGAAAAACAGACCAGGTTAGGTCCCCTTACCTGGTTTTGGCAGGTAGCGAACACGATTAGCTGCGTTGCCGCTGTGACTTAATTGTGTTAGTGTAATGGTGCTACCTTCAGCTGCGCATGGCAAGCTGGCTGTTTTAAAAGTTACCTGGCTGGGCGACATTGCCATTTTATGTGCAGTGCTCATTCGAAGGCACACCTGTGTCGGGATTTCCGTGTCCTAGTTCACATGATGGGTAGGCGAAAACTTTTAAAACTATCCCAGCCGTTTGAAATCTAGGAAGTATAAATTCGTCGCCTTTCGCGTGACACTGTTTACACCTGCACTCTTCAAACGGTGTCAACAATAACAGTTTCACTAATACTGTTGGTGGAAATGTAGGTCTAATTAGTATGCCAGTCTCACAAGTGAGAATAAGGAACAGCTTGTGAGGGCAGTGACAGCTAAACCTGCGTGATTCATTACCAGGTTATTCTAGGCGGTTAGTGCCCTTTCTGAAAAGGGAGAGGTTGTGTGTTGACAGAGCCCCTCCTTGTCAGGTGTCCAGAAATCTCAGTTGATGTCATCACTGGCATGTGTGGCATGTGTGTTCCCGATAAATGAAACCCAGACTGTAATCAGCAGCTGTGGAATGGCACCTGCTGTTATGATTACTTACACCTGATGCAATGTCTTAATACTGTTAATTAACATACTAATAAAATAATACTAACATCTTAATATTAACAGATTAAATAATTTTCAACCAGGGGAGTCCAGTTACCCCTATGTTAACATTTTAAGTGGTCCTAGACCCCATGGGTTAAGCTAGACTTGCTATAATTTTATTTGACATGAAGTTGAATAACACATGTGCGTACATGCAGCCATGTATACATGTGTACAGATGCACACAGCCATGTCCATAGCCATTTAATAGTCCCCTCAAACTTTATTTCCCCTTTTATGCATCACTAGAGCTTTTTTATATGTCAGGGATGCAGATTTTGGTGTTTCTGGTGCAGTAGCTCCGATAACAGAAGCTTTAACTTTTTACGTAGAGTTCTGTCAGTCTGAATCAAATTTTGTGGAAACGTGCATGACAACTGTACATATTTCATTTTTTTTCTAGCACATAATGCAGTAAAACTAGTCAGATGAATCAGATATTATTGTGAAGTCTTTTTCATCCACAGTTTCTTTAAGAACATTTGATATTTTAAAGCCAAGAAAGCAAATATAGTGAAAATGTTTAAAAAATGGCTGCACAAGAGTCAAGTTTAACTTAGGGCGTGGAAAACTTACAGAAAAGATCCATCTTTGTGTAGTTCATCTGATTGTGGTTTGATATTTATTTTGGTGAAATCCTAAGAAAGATATAAGAAAGCCTGATGCATGAGATGGTGAGCATGGGGTGGGGGGTGTGTGTGTGTAAAAAGGTAAATAGGAAGCAGTCTTGCTCAGGTTACTTCTGTAAAACTTAGTCACTTCCGAGTTACTCAGTGTTAGTGTTTAAAACCAGTTTCTTGTGATAAATTTTAATGGAATTTCATCAGCAGACAAACTGAAGGCCTATTTCAATCTATAAGCTGGGTATAGGATTTTATAATCAAAGGTGGGGTAGGATATTAAGGTAATACACAATAAGACCTTCAAGTGAACTGTGGGGCAAGTAGTTGTGTTTGTCAGCGTCCTTAGATAAGATGTGTGGCAAGACCTGTTTTCGTGACAACTCTGCAAGCTTTGCTGGTGATAATACCAGGTGAAGTATCCCCTGTGTTTTCATTGACTGATTCTAAACAGGAAGTTAGGGAGGGAGCCAAAGTGGTGTTGGGGGAAAGACAGAGATAGCAGAGGCTTTGTGACTGAGCTGCAGCTTGTGTTTATAATGTATATATACACTGTAGCATGTTAATAATGTTGGTTTAAGGTATGTTTCTCTTCATGGCACTGGATTTTAATAAATTGAGAGCCACAATGTTAGTATTCACTGTGATTGAAAAACCTCTGTGAAAAAGCCTCTAAAAATGATAGAGAGGCACAGTCTTAATGGCCAAGTGTTGGACAGTGTGACTTGAACTTTATTGTACCACAAAGTCAGCATAGCCATGTGTGCAAATACAAATCCTTTTTAGGTATGTTGCCATAGTACTAAGTAGGTTGTAAAAGATTCCTTTAGGATGTGTTACTGTAGGTGCTTTTCCAAGCTGTAACACAGTTTATTCTCTAGTCATTCCTCCAGCTCTGTAATTTGAAAAGAGAAACAAAAAGATAAAGAACATTGGAGCTCAGTAAGGAAGATGTGTGAATTGTTATTAACTTATTGTTGTGGTTTATGGTTCAGTCTGTAAATGGTCTGATGTTTAAATAAATTTTGAACTTTTATCAGAACTTAATCAGGTGTCAAGGTTTCATGGAGGGTGGGAGAGTTAAGGCTGGGAAGATAGTCACACTGCACAGATTAGATAGGGGTGTGAAAGAGCAGACAGTTGTAGAGAGAATCCAGCATTCTGCAGCCAGAAGGCATGTATCTCCACTGGGAACCCTGCCCATGATTTAAAGCTGAGGTGCTTTGAATGCCTTAGATGCAGTAGAACACCTTATACTGTAGATAAGACAGACATTGCCCTCCCCAGGATGCTGTTGGTGGGGAAAGGTGTGGTGTCCGGAGGGGAAGGAAAGAAGGCATTGTCCCAGGAGAGTAACCACAGCCCCAAGCATCCTATTGTTTCAGATAAGGAGTGCTGCCAGCTGGGCGCTTTTGATTTTGAAGGTCATAGGTCTGTGTCAAGCAAGTGGCATTGGCTTTTTAATTATAGCCACCCCTGTGGAAGAGACAGTGTTGCCTGTGGAGTGAAGGTGGAAGAGTATGTGGAGTGTCTGCTGTGCTGTGGCCACCCCCCCCCCACACCTCCTTGAAGGGCAAAGACCCTTGCACGCCAGTCACAGCCTGCAAATTTTTTTTTCACTCAGAAGTTTGCACTTCCTGATAAAGAGATACTACAGGTAGATGCATAGTATGTAGGAAAGGAAACTTATGTTTCATTGCATGTGCCAGATTAAAACTTAAGTATTCGCAGGTGGCCTTCTCACCAAAGGCATGTGCCCACCTTTACCTGTTTGATGGTAGCTATCATTCATAAATTATCTGTTGTGTGGTGTGACCCTGCACCTAACACAGTAACACTAACAGTCAGCATTTTACAGTGAGGCATGACCAAGTTGTAAATGAAAACTTACATCAGCACACACACACCTGGCAACATTATTACACTATGTAACTTGTAAGTCAGACTGTCATAGTACTTTGCTCTCCAAAGTCTGTGTCTTATTAGTAAAACTGTCTGAAGTATAACTGTATTGATCTATTATAATATTATACATACTGTATTACCGTATGGAAACTCCGCATGATTCCACATCGTCTGATATCAAATATATAAAGCAGCACTTAAGAATTTAAATGTGTCAGATGAGGGAAGAGTTGTGCAATTTTAACTGCTTGATGTATGTCATCAATCAGTCTGCCCTGTAAAGGAGTGCTTCACACTTTGACACCATGAATTAGTAGATAAATTTATAAAACACTAACAGTCTTAATGATTTTGGTAGATTACACTAGTGCTGCATGCATTTTTCTCAGCAGCTTTGTGATCTTTATTTATTTGTTGCTGTTGCGTGATCCCAAGTGAACAGTTGGTGTCAAATATACGCAGTGGTGGTATCCTCAGATGATGAACTGCGAACCTGCTTCTGATCTGGACACTTGTTGTTTTAATTTATTTAGTAGAACTATGCAATCTATTTATAGTAACATGGCTGATGTACAGGTACATTTCAGGAGACAATGTAGATTTACGATTGATAAGCCTTATTGTAACTTACATAACTTTTTTAACTGCTGTCTGACTTCAGTATTCCAAGGAGCCTTTGAGTTGCTAGACTTTACCTTGTTAGTGTTCAGTAGATTACACTGTCTATGATTGCCATTTGAGATGACAGGCAGTATATCATAGACCGAGAGGTCATGATTAAAATAATTTGCTTTTGTTGTGACCTTTTCAGCTCTTATGCAGTATTCTATGTGTAAATCTTGTGGAGATTTACCTGTGAACCAGCAGGTGGTTATTAATAGTTCTGTGGCTTACCCATGGTCGTAGATGCCTCTGCTTTAATTATTAGTCTACTTGTACTTTGTCTATGCTTTCGTGAAAGGAGAAATCTATTTCACCTGCGTTTCAATCTCTGATTGTAACTTTGCATCATGTGCATATGTGTGTTTTTGCAATGGGCTGACAAAACAGTGGGGGCTTGTGGGAGGTAGAAAGTCTGTTTCATATTTTCGTGTAAAAAAAACGTTTAATTTCCAACTACAGTGTATCGGTGGATTTATTGAAGCTGTGTGTAAACATAATACATGCGGTGCCTGTAAAAATCATTGAAATACAGACGATTCAAGCGATTGTGGAAATGGACTGGATGTACAGGGGTGGGGGCAGGGGGTCCTGTCAAGGCTAATTGGTGTGTGGGAGGTAGCTGTGCAACAGTACACACTTGGCCAGGTGACACTGGGGTCAGGATTTGAACTTGTAGCAAAGCTCTCCACCTTGCATGGTCTGAGCTGAACCCTGTTCTCCAAGATTGTTTTATATTTATAACAAACTGATTAGGAAACTGGAGTATAAGGTAGTGACAAATTGATCAGTGTCTTGCAGAGGTTGCAGAAATATACTGATACGCATTTGTTTTTATTTTTAAAATCAGGAGCAAAGCAGTAAGTTTCATAGTTCTTAAAAAAAGACCTGAACCACAAGTCTGGGACGCTCGTGATTCCAGTCTATGAGATTGCCACTGAGGAAGCCTTCTCCAGAAGCTTTCTTTACTCAAAACAGATCTGACCTGAAAAAATTAATAAAACAACGTCCATGTTTCCATTCTTTTAATGGAAATCCATATTTTCCACGTCAGAATTGTTGTGATTTATAACATGATGTATAGTGTATCCTAGTGGGTTGTAGTGTTCACTCAGCTTGCTGGCTCTGGATGTTCGGGGTGTTAGTGTTCCTAGGCAAAGGCCTGTTGGAGTCTGCATTACCAGGGACAAAAAGGGGGATTTCATTATGACAAGAGGATATTGCTGAGAGGGACAGTGAGATGTTGTCACACCAGCAGGTGATGGCCTGGGGGGTCGGGGGAGCTAGTTCTCCTTCTTGGCAGTTCATTGTCTGGGTGAGGCAGGCGGGCCAGTACACACAGGTTGTCTCCTCTTGAGCAGGTGCTGATAAGGACAGTTGCCAAGCTGGGCTTGCCTCAGTTGTGTGAAGACATTGTGTTTGTGTGTGATGTAATTGCTGTCACTGTATAGTGTGTGGATCAGTCCCTTATCCTGCTTCAAATTAAGGTGGAACTTGGGCTGGGGTGGGTGAGAAAATTTTACCTGTTGAGTGTTACTACTCAACATTCCAGCCACTGCTTTAGATTACTGCTTGTGTTTGTGGTGGTAGTCAGTAAGTCACAATACACAGAAGTGTAAGAACTACAGGACGACATTGTCATTGAAGCCACCAGTAACTCATTTTTTTTATTCTCACTTTTTCTCCTCTGTAAGTGTAACAGTACTGCATATCACTAGGAACACTATTTTGGCATCCCTAGAACCCACCACCTAGGTTTCCAGGCCTCCAATGACTTCAGGGAGCTCACCTGTTCATTATGTTATCACTTGAGCCAAGTCTAAGTTGAAAATTCCTGTTGAGTCTGGTGTCGGCTTGTGGATTAGAAGTGCAGCACATTGAGGTGTAGAGATGCAATTAAAATGAAACCTGAGCTTTTTCTAGTATCCTAGTGTGACATAAATGAAGATTTACGTTTGCCATTTATTTTTGTACTTCTCTTGTAAGAATGAATTGAAAATGAATGTAAATTGTAATGAAATGAAAACTGGCACATTTTGTAACCTGTACACAGTAGTGCTTTGACTAAGCCGTTTGTACAATTGTCTGTGACTGCAGTACATATATAAGGTGCTACTGCAGCATGTTTATGATGCTAAGAGTTAGTGCAGCTGATTTATGTTATGAGCAACAGGCTGGGATGTTGCTGGGTGCATGAGACTCAAAGTGACTGAAGAGAATGAATTGTGAAACAATGCATAAAGCCACAGAGTTGGATAAGTAGTGCTATTTGGTTTTCGATAATTGTTGTTGTCATAGACTGAAGACCTGGACTGGGAAGATTACATTTTCACAGCAAAATGTAATGGTTTTCATGATTGACAGAAATAAAATGATTCACATTTCATTGATTTGTTTCTTGACAAAGTAGGTGCAAGGTAGCATGCTGATGGGGAAGAAGACAATTTCCAGATCTGATTTGTTCCATGTGTATATTTGGTCCACAGGACTTGGAGTTCCATGGAGTTGTACGGTTCTACTTTCAAGGGGGCGATGGAGCTAATGTCATCACAAAATGTGTCCGTGTGTCAAGCACAGCCACCACCAAAGATGTCCTTGAAACACTCATCGAAAAGTTTCGACCTGATATGCGGATGCTCACTCAGAGCAAATATGCTCTTTATGAGGTTCACGTAAATGGCGGTAGGTTTTCCAGATTGTTAATAAGGTTGTAAATTTTGTGCCATGAAAAACCTTCCATGTGTGTGCTGGTGGTTGTCAGTTGTTTTTCTAGGTACAAAGTTGTCATCAGCCTGTGGTACCATTTAGTGATTTGGTGATGTGTGAAAGGGCAGTGCCACTGTTCTAGTATTTGTAAAGTAATTAGAGTTATGTCATCACGAGCTGCAGTTCAGCAGGCTGGTGCCTTGTGGACTCTACAAAGATTGAAAGATCACTGTGGGATAACCGGAACATCTCCTTGTTGAATAATAGATATTAGCAGTGATAGGGACATCTACTGTTTCACGCACATGGTCTTTGTTTATCTGAAACATTATACTATAGGGTTCAGAGCTTGTCAGAATTTGAAAACAATCCTGATAAATTTTTAAAAGACCAAGAGTTGCACCACATTATTTCAATACCCCCCTCCCCCCAAAAAAGACAAAAAAGTGATACTTAGGGAGGTCCTACTTGTAAAAAAAAAATGTAAGAAAATTGTGAAAACAGTTATTTACAAAGAGGCACACAGCATAGCAATGTTTCATCGGGTCCCTGCAGAGCTCCATTTTGACTTGTCACTTGTATGTCTGCAGAATCTGCTGATGCACATGCAGCCTGTAAACCAAATTAACTTGTCAAGAAAATTTGTTTATTATGTAATGGTAAATAATACTGTCAAGAATGGAACATGGCAGATTGGCTATATTCCATGCCGATGTATATCTTTCTCTTATAAATGTGTGTATGTTATTGAATTTAAACTTCCTGTTTGAGTGTCTCTTGTTCTCCAGAATGGTGTATTCATGTATTGTGATTGTCGGCTCTAACTGCTACTAGCAGTACTGCGGTACAGCAGTCACCAATTACAGATTACAAGTAATTGAATTGGAGGATTTTTTGGCATATGGGTGTTAAGGAAAACTTGCATCAAAAAAATTTTTGAAGAATGTGTAAGTTTCTTAAAACTGGGCGGAAGGTATTGCAGGAGCAAGGACATAATACAGACAAATTTCCAAGATGATATACTTGTATATTCCCTCAGAAAGAACTGATCAGTTCTGGGATGTTTTCTGAATGTACAGAAGAAAGACGTCTCGCAGATGATGAAAAGCCACTGTGGGTACAGCTTAACTGGGGCAAGGATGTGCGTGAAGGTCGCTTTCTTCTGAAAAATGAAAATGAAGAGACAGTCAGTGTAAGTGTAACGAGTTGTGCAGTAGTTTGAAAACATAGTATTTCCTCGTGCTTTGTTTTAATATGTATTTTACTGTATGTACTTTGAACTTTGTTGTCTCGAAGTTTCTGAGGCAAACATATCAACATAATTTCTGTGGAAACCTTTATGTCATTTCAGTTTGAGAACATATTCACCTCTAGGTTTATCCAGTTTGTCATATTAGTTCCATTTTGGTATGAAACGGTTTTCAGCATCATAAGTTTTCCATGATTTTCTTACAGGATCGAACAAAACTGGGATTTCCAGAAAAAGAAGAAACGGGACCAAATTTCAAACGCAAGCTGTCCAAGCGAGAAAAGAAAGAGAAGAAGAAACGAGAGCAGGAGCAAGCGAAGCAGGATGATTCGGTGGCGAACAAACTGTACAGTGAGGCCCCAGAGACCAGCTTCACCCGCAGCATCTCCAACCCCGAGGCGGTCATGCGGCGACGGCGACAGCAGAAACTGGAGAAAAAGCTGGCACAGATGCAGAGTCGTGAAGGAGGACCAGACTCTGGTGAGGGTTGTCATGGTTTCATCGGAACTTTTTCCCCACACTGCCACCCCCCACCCATTTTTGTGTGTGTCTTTGAGGGTGTTAATTTCCTGGGTAGGGGCCCTGAACTCTTTTGTCCAGCAGCTGCCAGTGAGAGATGTGTCAGTTTTGTGGTGGATTTAAAACCACACAGTTGTATTTCATTTGCTGTAGACTTTATCATTTCTTTAGGTACAGATGTTTGCTTTTCTATTTCTAAGCATGTCAGACTGCATTGAGAGTTGTTAAAATAGGATTTCGATATAGATAGCAAGGTTGGAGACCAGTTGACATTTTTGCTGATGACAGATAAACACTATTTCTCTGGATGGAAAGTAAAAAGTCCATGATATTTTGTCGCACCTCCTGACATGCCGGTTCACTGGGGATTTGACATCGGTGTTAATGTGCTGTTCACATGCTTAATATAGCTCCAGGGAATGGAAGGATTTTATAGTCGATGGCAAGTATGTGGGATATGCGATTATCTTCTTGTTTCATCAGGGATGCGGTGTTGCATCACATCGCTGAGAAAATTAACAGGCTTTATGTTTTCTGTAGCATAACAAAATTTAAAGCTAAAGACAATAAAACCTTAAAACACACCGTGACAACAGTGTGTTAGTACCAGAGTTCTGTACATGCACACCCCAACCCATAGATACTCGCATGCCCATGGACAAAGAAAATCCCACAAGTACTCGCAAACACAGTCTTCATATTTGTGGACAAGCCTCTCACTCATTCCCTCCCATTCTATCAAGCAAACACCCATGCAGTCACAAACCACGTATAATTCAGCATCCAGATTACAGGTTACTCAGAAAGTCAGTAAACTTTTAGAGGAAAATCCTTTGTTAGTATGACAGTGAGTTTGCTGCACAGGAATGCTACCTGGTTAACGTGAGTTTTCTGAACATTTATCAATGCATGTAAATGTTGCCATTACAGTCGAGTTTGCCTTACTTATACAAGTCGAACAGTTCTGCATTTTGTGTTCAGGTCTGTCTGCCATAATCACACAGCCCATCGTTACAGTAGTACATTGTCAAAGTGTTTATGCTCTATGCTGCAGAACTAGAGATTTTTCAAAAAACACTTTTGAGGAACCATCTTTCATCCACTTTTTCATTGACGTCTAATTTTTTTGGGGGGAGGGGGAGGGGGTAGAAACTGGTGCAAATCTTTTGCAATTGCATGATAAAAGTTTGGCTGCCTGCATCCACTAGAAGGATGGGGTCAGAACTGCCTTTTGTCATGCTGTTAACACTGCAGGGTGCCTAGACACATATTGCAAATGTACAGCAGGCAGGAAAAGATGAGCTTGTTTATTGTTGACTGATGTGTAGGTTGAAGATAGAGTATAAGGGGTTCAGCTGTTAACATTTTTACACCAAAAGGGTTTCCAGTAATTTTTTTTGTTGAAGAGTTTGTTTTATGCAGATGGTCAGTCCAGTGGTTGACCATTTTTTTGATGTCAGACTGTGCAGTCTGGCCATAAAATAGTCTTTACATACCATGTATTACTATTAACAATCATTTAACTCCCTACAATTTTATTTGCCCCAGTTCTGTTAAACAGGGAAGTAAACACAGCACACATACCTTCCTTTGTGTGTGTGTGGGGGGGGGGTTGGGGGTACACATCCGCTCCCTTCCCTCCCAGCTAAATTTTCCTTCAGTAAACAATGGAACGGTGCATGGTGGTTAACAGTTAGGACGTGTCTGTTTACAATCCCACAATGCCTTTCTTTCCCTTTGGAAGGAGGTGGGGGATGTTTACTACCTGTGACAAGCTGTTAGAAGAACAAACTTCTCTCCCTATTTAGTGGCGAAGCTCAGGCTGTCGGATGATAGTCTGGTCCTTTCTGTGTCTCTTTAGCCTCTCTTCCCCCCCCCCCACCCTCCTGAAGAAAGCTTTTAAAAACAAGGGGTGGATGATGGAGAATGCTGGCAAGGAAGCGTGTCTTCTGGTGTGGACAAAGCAACTGAGAACTGCGCCGAGGAGATTTAAATAGTGCAAGTTCCAGTGTGCGCTGTTCAGTTCCCTACTACCCCCCCCCCCACCAGGGGTTTTTACATCTAAGTGTGCGTGGGTGACAACCAGTCACAGCTGCTTGAAAATCCTGTTTCGTCAGGTGATCCTGGCTTAGTTGGGGTACAGCGTGAGTCATGCATCTTGTCACACTGCGTGGTCACTGTGCACTCGCGTGTGACGCGAGGTGAGGACAGCCCTTTCCTGTCCCGGGCTGCCGACTCCTTTTCACTGGTACTGTTGTTACCTGGCCTTTGATATACCTGTCTGCATTCCTACCGACGTTCTCAGTGTAACACTTATGGTTGACGAATCTATGAAATATTAGCGGCCCAGGCCTGGGGTAGGAAGGGGCCAGATTCCAGTTGTGCAGACCCCAGGAACACAGGTGACACAAGCCCACACGTCACAGCTCCTTAGGATGGCGCAGGAAAGTCTGACGTCACTGCCTTGTGTCACTCGCGTTCCTTGCCTCTGCACGACTGGGCTCGGTCGAGCATCTCCAAGTTTGGCGTGACGGACGACGAAGGTGAGGGAGCGCTGAGAGCCCCAGTCCCCGGCGACCTGTCTTAGGAGTCGGGGGAGGGGGTAAAGAGGTGGGGCACGGAATTAGGGGTTTCTTTTTATTACTTAAGCTGCGTTGTTTACAGGCATTCGGGACAGACTAGCTGGTCTATAAATCATTTGTCAGAGGTTTTCCTGAAAGTAAGGGGTTCTTGATGATGGTACACCCGTACCTACAGGACTGACCATCAACCTGGCCTGCTGCGCCCTTCCCCAACATTGTCAAAGTCGTCCACTGTCCCCACTTTCATCGCTGTTTTCATCATTGCAGTCGGCAGTCCTCACAACCAGCCAAAGGTTACTGTGATTTCTTTGAAGCAAGCGGGCGAGGGTCGATCACGGCCTTCAGCAAGCAGACGGATCTACCCGAGGGATACGAACAGTTCTGGGGGATCGTCCCTCAACCTCTCCACCGAGACCCCCACCCACCCCTCCGTGACGCGATGTCAGAAGAACTGTTAGCACTTACCTTTTCCTGGGTAAAAGTTGCACAGCGGAAACAACGGATTCCCCCAATTAAAAGTCTTCTAAAGCGGAAATCCGAGGCAAACGAAAACTTTATATGTTCCCTTTGAGTTGCCCTGAGCGCGTTGTTTGTTCATTGTGAATCCCTTCCACTCTAGGACGGTTTGATTTTTATTCTACAGTGGCAGCCTTCATGCTCATGCGTTAAACTGTGTCTTCACTTCAGAAAGCAGACGCCAGGTTTTGCCCTGGCCAGTCGGTGAGGTCAAACTGATCAAAGACGCTTTGGGTGCGTGGCGTTAGAAAATATGGGCAGATGGTGGTGGGGTGGAGGGGGAAAGCTGAAGAGGATCTGTGTGAAGACCTGACAGCACCGCGATGCCAGCTTTGACGCCGCCGGCCATTCTGCGAGCATCCGGTTGCTGCATCCGAACCAGGATGGAGTGTGTGTGGGGGAAGGGTAACTAGAGGAAAAGAGTTGACTTTTTCGCTGGGAAGATAGTGAAGTACGAATATTTTTCTGCCCTGCAGGCTGTGTGTAAGTGATTGCACCTGTAGTTTCCGTGGTCTCAACAAACGCCGTTGCGGTAAACTTTTAGCGTTTTCGTTTGTCACAGCGCGCGCTCGAGAGGCAGCTTGGAATGGTCGAGACCACAAGTGCTGTGAAGAAGAGAACTGGGCTCGTGTTTCCTTCCGGGAAGGGGTGATAACTTTACTCCCTCTCTCATCCCTAGTAAACCCAATTGAACACATACAACATGCAGATAAAAAAAAAGTGCATCCAGGTGTCCTTGGCTTTCTGGCGTCAGTTGTGATACGGCCTGTTTGGTAATTGTCAGTGTGGCTCCTGAGTGGCTTGTACTTCGTGATACGGCCTGCATTGTCATTTGAAATTCATTGGCCTGTTGAAATTTCCACTGGCCCAGGCCGCGCCCCCCCCCCAATCTCTCTCTCTTTCTCTGCGCATGAGTACATCAGTCGGTCAAAATTTTTTTTAAAAAATCGATCGTCCGATAGGCTAGTGATTTATTATTGAACGGTCAGTGAGAAGGGTCTGGGGCCAGACCGCCGTATTTTCCAAGTCCCTGAATGGGCTAGTGTTCTGTTATTACATATACAGTGAGAACTAAAACGCAAACTGAGTTGGTGATTTTTTTTAATCCCCCCCCCCTCTTATTCAAACAGGTTTGAATCGATCAATTTTCGAGAAAATCGTTACAGTGAGTCTTTGGAAAATGTTTGCTCATCTGCCATGCTGAGGAAGCGGTCAGAATGTCCCAAAGGTCCGAATTGAGAGTCCAAAGTCAGTAGCGGGCGTGTCTCCCATTGCCATCGACAACGGCCTTGCACCTGGCGAGCATAGAGCGCACCTGACGGTTCACCACCGCCATAGGCATGTTTGCGCACATCTGCCTGAGGGCCTGGTCCAGCTGGCGAGCTGCTGGCGGCTTCGGCAGAACAGCGTTCAGCTCTTTCTGCAAATGGTCCCATAGGTTGAGGTCTGGGCTCGTGGAGGGCCAAGGCATCACCTGAACGTTGTTCCGTTGCAGGAAGGCCGGGTTGAGCCTTGCCCTGTTCGGCGGCCATTGTCATGCTGAAAGGTGAGGTTGTCGTGCTGCTGGAAGTATGGCACGACGTGGGGCCTCAGCACCTGGTCCACAGCCTTGTGGTGTCACCCCGTTTCCTCGTCCAGGGCCGATGTTCTGGAAGACGACGGGCCCACGAATCAGTTGAGGCCAACTCCTCCCCAAATCGTGATGCTGGGGCCTCCCCAAAAGTCGTGCTGCAGGATGTTGTTGGCGCTCCTCTCTTTCCTCTCTCCTGCACTGCACGCTCTGCTGCCCATGTCGTGACCTCTGTGCAGGACGGCTGCAGTACAGCTGTCGCTCAGACAACCGGCGACGCGTAGTCTGCTGGCTGATGGCAGCTCCATGGCTCCCGACAGTGACTCGGGCCGTCTCTTAGGCAGGGAGGAATGGTTGGCGCAGGTGGTCGCGGTAGATCTGCCTGTCCTGTCGCGCAGTCGTGACACGAGGTCGTCCGCTTCTGATTCCACCCCGAGTGCTACCAGTGACTTGAAAGCGACCCACAAACTTCAGATTGTGGAAACTGCCACACCCAGTGCATGTGCGAAGACACTTGGACGGTTTCCAGCCTGCAGTCGTCTGATGTCTCTCCCCCGATCTGTAGCGTTCAGTCTTGGCATTCTTCTGCTGCTGACAGGTGGTCTGTCTGGGAGTGTACGAGCATCGGCTTTTATTGCTTGTAGGTGGCGCCCTCTGTTCGCAAAGAAACTTCTAGTCTTGGTGCTTTTGTTCGCGCTGCACGATCGAAAACCACTTTCCGACTTTAACGTCAGAAGGGATTTTTTTTTGCGCCAGGCACGTCAAGGAGCTACAACAGACCATGCGACCTCATGTCCACTTAATTGTTGTTGCTGTCGTTGTACCCAAATGCATGAAATTTGACGACTGCTTGGCCGTATGTGGGTTCGCGTTTCTGTTGGTTTTGAGTTTGTTGCAAACAGATGGCAGCTGTACAGAGCCGTGTGCCATGCCGTGCTTTAATCCTCGTCTCTGTTCTTGCGGTGCGCCCTGGCACCGCAGGTGAGCTGACGGTAAGACGTCATCATGTGCTGCCAGCCCTCGTGAACTGCAGTCATGGACCAACGCCAGGAGTGATAACCGCTGGGACCAACGTTTTTCTTCCATTGTGTTTTATCGGCCCTGATCCCTTTTGCGTGACCGCCGTCTGATAAGGATACTTACAGGGGCCGAGGGATACTTATGGGGGTTCCTACATGTAGTTCCAGAGGTTTGGGGAACAGTTAACGAGGAAGGGGTGCGTTTGACTAAAATGTTCTTCGTGCTAATGCGACGTCATCAGCAATCATTTCATATCAGCTTCCAGCTCCCGGGATCAGGCAGTGCTTGTCGGAAGTTTTTAACCTGTTTAAAAGCCTGCTTCTAAAAAGAGTTTCTGTAAATTTGTAAGTTTTTAAAAGTTATTTTCGTTGAATGAGGTGGGAAGAGTCCCCCCCCCCCGTCAGTGAACGCATTGTAGCAGTTATCTGCACAGGGAAATGTTGGCCAAACCTACAGTTTTTAACTCACATGACACGTGTTTTGCGGATAGTCTGTATCTTGCAGTTTCGAACGACGCCGAGGTTTGCTACCGAGTGATGTAACACCCAGGTGTGGCTTGCATAAGCGTTCTTGTCTGCCGTTATACCGCGTCGGTGGTCTAGTGGTTAAGGCGTCCGCTTCCGAGGCGGGAAGTAGGTGGTTCGCATCCCGGCCGAGTCATACCTAAGACTTAAAAATTGGCAATCCAGTAGCTGTCCTGCCAGACGCCTGACACTATAGGGAACAGTACTAGGACTGGTTGGCCCGGTGTCAGTATAATGTGACTGGGTGGGACTGAGGCCCGTGTTGTGACAGCAGCCCTACGTGTGGCAGCACGTAAACTTTGTCTAAGCAACACCGTCCTGATAGCCAAATAGTTAACGGCTGGACGTTCAGCAACGAATACCTCCCCCCCCCCCCCACCAACCATCTCCTGTTCATTCGTAAAGGTGCACGTAAACCACACAGGGGGAATGGGACTTGCGACCATCGTTGCGACGGGAAGAGCGGCTACGAACTCCCATGCAAGCCAGCCCAGGTGCGCCGATCTCCAGATGTCAGCACGCTGTCAGAATGTCGGGGTCTAGTGTCAGTTTGATAGGGAGGGAAGGGGAGCAGTGGACTGCTTGTCAGGCACTCGCTGCACGTGCTTTCGCGATCTTTGGGATCTGTCTTCCTCCATGGTATCTGCTACATGTTCTTTGAAGCGGCTGCGTAGTGCGTGTTCTGTCTCGCCGTGTAAAGCAGAGTGGGTCAGATGGTACACGAGATGATGGCGTAGGCAATGTTTTTGTCTATGCAAGTGGCGCTTAATATTGAAAAGTGGTTTTAGGTGTGTGAAGTTTAGTGGCGGTGTTAAGGTGAGGGCTATTGAGACAGTAAGGCCTTTAAGAAATGGTCGCAAGTCCATGCGCGTGCGCGCGCCTGTTACATGGCGACCTACATGGAGAGGGCTGTTGCGTGACTCGCGTCAATCAGTGGATTGACCCCCTCCGTGTGAGGGCTGCATTTGTAGAATCGGCATGTGGTTTTATGCCCGCAGACACAGATGTTAATCGCGTACACGCACGCACTCACCCAGTATGATGCACGTGTCACCGCGAGCTTACAGGCGCACCGAGACCCTCGCCGACAGTCTTTTGCACATGGTTAACGTGTGCAGAGACATGGTTAACGCGCGCAGACACATGGTTAACGTGTGCAGAGACATGGTTAACGTGTGCAGAGACATGGTTAATGCGCGCAGACACATGGTTAAAGCTTGCAGAGATATGGTTAAAGCGTGCAGACACATGGTTAACACGTGCAGAGACATGGTTAACGCGTGCAGAGACATGGTTAACGCGTGCAGAGACATGGTTAACGTGTGCAGAGACATGGTTAACGCGCGCAGACACATGGTTAACGTGTGCAGAGACATGGTTAACGCGCGCAGACACATGGTTAACGTGTGCAGAGACATGGTTAACGCGTGCAGACACATGGTTAACGTGTGCAGAGACATGGTTAACGTGTGCAGACACATGGTTAACGCGCGCAGACACATGGTTAACGTGTGCAGAGACATGGTTAACGCGCGCAGAGACATGGTTAACGTGTGCAGACACATGGTTAACGCGTGCAGAGACATGGTTAACGCGCGCAGACACATGGTTAACGTGTGCAGAGACATGGTTAACGCGCGCAGACACATGGTTAACGCGTGCAGAGACATGCAAAACATTCTTAATGAAGCACAAAGTGTATCCGCAAATAACATCGGGGTGTGAGCGCGTACTATGATCCCCAAAAGTTGCCGTGGAAAGGTTGACCAAATCTTGCTAGCGGTGTGGGTAGCCTGTCAGCAAAAATAAGAAGGAAACAAGAAGAAGTTACGGATGGGGTGCAGGGAAGTGGGGGTGGAGGGGAAATATGGCCGCCAGGTTTGTGTTTTGGAAGTCGGCGGGCGGGTTGTACAGTCTGTTCACAACTGGTATTTGAAACAGGTGTCTTTCGGACATGCTCCATCTTGCCGTTTGCCATTGGATGTAGCTCAGTTGGCATAGGACAGCATCCAGAGTCCTCCTCACCTGAGCGCGCGCGTATATATATATAGAGAGAGTTTAGACGGAGGCGCGCATGATGATGACTTCAGAATGTACAGTTTAGAATTACTGTAAGAGTACACTTGCCTGTAGTTGGTGTCGGAATCATTTCATACCTTATTGACCTTGCTTGAACGACATTCCGTTTATCTCAGAAAAAAATCATTTTCATTAAAACGGAGATGTTTACAGTAGTTAAGATAACTTGTAATGTAGCGTCTTTCCTTCTGTGGGTTAAAATCTGCGTGTTGCCGTGTTCATTGGCAACCATTGACTCCTTGCTGTGGCCTTTGGTGGTTAAGTGTCGCCAACACAAGAAAATGACCCGCAAAAGACAGGGTCAGGACGACCGTCAGCAGGCATGTGTACATGCGTCCAAGGACAGCAAGTGACCAACATGTGCCGCCAGTCACACAAACCAAACCAAACCAAACCAAACGACCAGCCATGTTTATGTTTCAGGTGGTACGCTGAAGATCTACGGCGGGTCGCTGCGGCCTGACGTGCCGTACAAGACGCTGCTGCTGTCCACAGCCGACACCACGCAGGCGGTGGTGCGCGAGGCCATGGAGAAGTACGGCCTGGACAAAGAGGATCCGGACGAGTACTGCCTGGTGGAGGTGAGTGGCCATCACGCTCCTGTATAATCGGATTCAGCCGGAGTCCTACGAGGGAGAAGAGAGAGCCCGTGTGCTGGTAGAATTATAAAACAGAAAGGCCTGCACGGTGTGAATAAATCATATCGGGTCGTTCTGAGAGCGAACACAAGTGTTTAGTTGAAATCGCGTCACGGCCTAGCTACGGTGCTCGTGAGATTGGGTTGAAATGCAATCAGGTTTCACTAATCATTAGCTAGAGTTCTTACTGGAGGGAGCAGTTTATTTCAGAGATGGTCCCGAATGACTTGAAAGCGATGCCAATGAAGTATCCTCACTGTGGAACACGAGTACAGTTGAATGTTGTCAGAACTAGATCAGATTTCATCACATACAGACTTACACTTCATTTGCGATGAACGTGTGTGTGTGTGTGGGAGTGAGAGAGAGAAGGGGGCTGTAGTGGCTCATTCAAAACGAAAAAAGTGTTTTGCAGTTTTTACGCACGCACGCATTCACAACCCTTTACATCTTTCTATCGAGGGCTACGTAAATCCCACGAAGTCCTGCGGTAAATTTCTGGTTGGGCTTGGGCTAGAGTCCGTGTTTACGTATTTCATTGGAGACAGCAGCAGAGTGCTGACCTGGCTACCTGCATCGCACCACCAGGTGTGTTTGTGTGCGTTTCGGGCTGGGGTCGTGTCTCTCTCAGAATCTCCGAAATGACACAAGCAAAGCACGTGAATTCCACCCCTTCCCCCCACCCCACCCACGTCTGCACACGAAATGTGGGATTTTTTAAAAAGAAACAATCGTAAGTCGTTGACGCCTGGATGTTGGCCCCTGGCTTTTCATCTATTCAGCGACAGGCCGCCGTTTGAGCCATCATGAGAGACCTACGGCCTACAAGTCTGAGGCCAGCGTGTTTCATTTTCAGCCATCGGTTATGATCCCAGAGTACGCAAACTGTGTGTGGTTTTCCAGGTGCATTTGAAAAGAAATAACATTTAAAATACGTTTAAACTGAATTTTCAGAGGTGATTGGTGCTGACATCTGGGTTATGAGCTGGGGGTGAAGTCTGACCGACCTTGATAGGTATCAGGGGAGTGCAGTTGAGCGTGTCAAGTGTCAGCTTACCTGTGTCTGCTGGTGTGTAGCAGCTTCCAGATGGTGTATGTTCTGCTACCCTGTACTGGTGTGCTCTGGTCGACATTTGTTTCAGATCATTTCGCTAAAGAATGCTAAAAGGAGGTAAAAAATCTTTACCAGTTTACAAATATCATCAACCTTTGACCCCACTTTTAAAAAAAAACAAGCTCGGGGCTGGGTGTGTGGGGCATCCTACCTCCACCCCTTTCACGTAAAGAGCAGGTAAACAGGGCAAGGTGCAGGTGAAACAAGGTACGATTTCGGCACTACTTTTCCCGCTCTTCAGGTAAGGGGGAGGTAGAACGGGACAAGATGCAGGTAAAACAGTAAGCAAGACCGGCACTATTCCCCCCCCCCTTCTCACGTAAGGGGGGCTGGTAAAACAGGGCAAGGTGGAGGCAAAACGCACAGGATAAGCAAGCCTTGGCAAGACTCTTAACCTCAGAAACAAACGCGCAAGCAACCAAGGGCAAACGTTTCTGAAGCAAGAAGAGCAAAAGGCAACAGGGCGTAGTTTGCGCGTCTGTGGGGGTGGGGGCGGCGGTAGGCAGCACGTGAACAGCAGAAATACACAGTAATGTAGTTCAAGGGCAAAGGGGGAGGAGGTGGAGGGATTGTTAGATTAGGGTCTGGTGGAACGGAAGCTTACGGCGGGCGTTAGGACACTGGAAGTGATGAATTGTGGAGACTCGTGTCAGAACTGCCAGTCTACAAAAGTGCACGAGGAGGATCAGGGGCGGGAAGGGGGTCCGGAAACAACAAATCCTTTGGTATTGTACGTCAGCGTCATGGCCGTGCTGCAATCTGACAAGAGACGAACCTTGTAAGGCGTGCGGCTTGCGAATTTAAAAAAATATAGTAGGAAGTTCGTCATGGTTTGTACAACATGATCGGGAGCCGGGGTTGGGTGGGGAACCAAAGTTACCCCACAGGCCAGCGATTTCATTAGATCGCCTGATTAAGCCTGTGTGTCACCCAGACGGACTAGAATAGGAAAGTAAAATGAGGGACAGGAGAAGGCGAAGAACTGGAAGGAAGAGCTTGTCGTTTTTCCACTCAGTCACGCCCCGGGTTGTGGGGGGCGGGGGGCTTGGAGCACAACAAAAGATGGTACGAAGGTTAAATTGTATGTGTGTGTGCTACAGTCGAGGTCAGTGTTTAGAGGAACAACCCTGTTTTACACAATGTCTATTCAAAGGGTGTCAGCCTTCCAGGTCAAAGTACGGTGTCTGACAGCTGTATTCAGAACAACCAGGAACCTGTCAAACCATACTTCTCCTTGTAGACGTCATTGTTTCAGCGGACTGTTCAGGGTGTATTAATAGATGAGAGCGTGGGCCTTGAAAAAAAACCCCTTTTTATTGTTAGCAAATGACCGCTGGGGACCCGAAGGGAATTACATGTACTTGAGGTAATGCGACCAACATTAGTGCTGGTCGTGAGGGTGAATGAGCGGTGCGCAGTCCGGGAAATCCCACTTGGGGCACCATGTGGCATAGTTGATATGTTTTCGGAATGTCCACGAACAAAGGCAAGACCTCGAGGACTTCCCGTGATCTTTAGGTCGCAGTGGAGTGGGTTGTATGATCCCCATTTTTCTGGGGGGGGGGGGGTCAGCATCGTGAAGGCGGTGGCCATCTCCTCTCCCACCTTACCCTGACCCATGGGTCAGGTAACCATCGCACTTGGCACAACCGGGGAAGTGAAATGCGACGCACGGGTATGGAACGTGCAGCAGCGACAGTTCATGCAGAATGTGTGAGAACTAAACGTTGCGATCAGGTGGAAAGCAAGTTAAAAAGAGCTAAGACGGCCTGTTCAGAAGGCTTGATTCCGAATTTCTGAAAGTTTAGACTTACGTCGTCTAGTATTCCAATGGTATGGCGGCTGCGCATAGACACGCACGCACCTGCACGCGCCTGCACGCGCGAACACACAAACAGGACCATCAAGGGGGACGGAAGGAGAACAAGATATCGTGGAAGGAGGAGGGGAGAGAGAAAACACTTCCCGTTGGATTCCTGACATTTTTGGCGACAGACAGGTTGCGACTGGGGTGAAAAATAGAGGCGGTGGTAGAAGAGGTCACCTTGACAACAGCAGGAGTTAAATTCACTGTGGTATTTCCGCATAGTGACCTGATGTCCCAGCTCTGAAACTACCCCGTTTGCACTTTTTAAAAATATGTGTTTGAAAACATGTTAAGCAAAGATTGCTGGTGAAAACATTTCACTCCTGGAAGGAGGGCTGGGATTTGGGAAATAAAAGCCAGAAGATGGGCCTGCAGACAGCGAGAACAAACGCCTTTGCTGCCGATTTTCAGATCGGCGCACTGGGGAGAAAAGGGGGTTGATGTGAGGGTGAAAACAAGCTCTAATGTGGGATGCGCTGCAGCCACCGCTGCAGAGGTCGCCCACCTGCACTTGACGTAGATGCAGGCAGCAGACACGAATGCCATTGTTAATGCCCGTATCCTAGCAACAAACACCGCCTGGCTGACGCCTTCTTAGCAATGACGTAGTTCAGCTTCTGTTATCTGTTCTCCGCACGAAGGAGGCAGACCTTTCCCATGTTTCTAGAAGCTAAAGCGAGTGCGGATGGATGTAAAAGGAAATTATTTCTGCAAGAAACTTTCTGAACTACGACCTATGCTCTTAAAAGGGCTGGTAAAGGTTGCTTGTGGAAGGGGAGAGCTACAGTATGAAACGGTAGCGGTGGCGAGATGCATGTCCGGCAGATAGTCATAGGAACAAACCGGTAAACCAAACCTGGCGTCGCCTCCAGCAGCCCGTAACTATTTGCTGTCGATTCTGAGAATGTTATGCATTTTATGCAGTGATATGGATCTCGTGATTCTGACAACGATATGCCTATAGTCATTCAATCTGCTGGCTGGAGATTTGCCAGGAGTGTTCTTTAAAAACAAGTAGCATGATCTCTGGCTAATTTAGTGCCATTACCATGGGTAGTAAACTAAGACTGGACAATTAGAAATCAGCACTGTCAGTCTAGAAGGGTAACATTAAAGTGAAGATTTGCCATTCTATGGTCTGACTTAAAGAAATGTTAGGAACCAGTGTGGTACTGTCAGTCTAGAAGGGTAACATTAAAGTGAAGATTTGCCATTCTATGGTCTGACTTAAAGAAATGTTAGGAACCTGTGTGGTACTGTCAGTCTAGAAGGGTAACATTAAAGTGAAGATTTGCCATTCTATGGTCTGACTTAAAGAAATGTTAGGAACCTGTGTGGTACTGCTTGCAGAGTTATCTGGTGATGCCCCTCCTGCTTCCAAAAATAAGTTATTTCAATTTTTGAAAATTGAATGTATGCTTGGATTTTCCTTCCTGGACATAAAATGCTAGGATCAGTGAAGTGAATGTGTGTAGTGTAGTAGCGTGTTGGCATATAAGTGTATTTTTCTGTTCTTTTCACTATTTTTATGCATGTTCATGAGGATTATGTTAATGGGACCTCGTTTCCTGCTGTTCTCATTCTCACACATGCACAAAGTCTCAGTCACACAGATGAAGAGAAATGTGGAAGATGTGGAACTCTGTACAACAGTGCGAATATAATTTCATCAAGTGAGGCAGGACAAGAGAGTTGGGGGCCCACTACCGCGCAGTTAATGTTATACTTGGGGATGTATGCATTTGGACCTAGGTGTTTATGGCTTGGCTTATCTTAAGATTTGTACACACAGCTAAATTTTGCCTGGCTCTGTGGAAAGTCAGTGATCCATCCCTTTTGAAGTCTTGCTTCAATGCAGACACACTAAAGAAAAAACAGTTTTCTCTGTAGTTACCGTGAATTAATAACATATTCATACACAGTGCTGCATTCCTGAGTCTGTGCATGAAAATGCAGTCAAATCTTTTTCTTGTCATTCACAGCAGGGTCAGCACTTTTGACAATATTATCACAGAAAACTAAACATGCATATTTTTTGTCCACTTCGATTTTGTTTCAAAAGTTGTTCTTGAAAACGTGTTGCTGCCAAAACACAAGCTGTGTGCTTGATGAAAGAAAGCTGCCCCTTCTTCTTTTTCATTGCATCCATCTAAGTTTAGCACAACACCAACTGATTTATTATCCAGCCTGTTTTTTCTGGAATTTTCTGGATGGGTGAGCTGTAGCTTTCCTCACCTTGACTGTTTCCCTCAGGTGAGCCCTGGCTTGAGTGGAGGATGGCTGGGAGGGGGAGAGAGTTGAAAGGTTGCGGTGTTTGTGGTGACTTCCCCAGAATGTCCTAGCAGACCTGTGGGAGCGGGGTTAGAAATGCTTTGTTCAGTGGTGGAAGTGGGCGCAGCAGGGGAGCATGAAGATGGGGTGTGTGGGTGACAGTACCAGTAAAGCAAGAGGAGGGATGGGGGTGTGTGGGTGACAGTACCAGTAAAGCAAGAGGAGGGATGGGGGTGTGTGGGTGACAGTGTGTGGGTGACAGTACCAGTAAAGCAAGAGGAGGGATGGGGGTGTGTGGGTGACAGTACCAGTAAAGCAAGAGGAGGGATGGGGGTGTGTGGGTGACAGTACCAGTAAAGCAAGGAGATTACAGATAGGTTTTCAGAAAAATTTCAGAATTTTTAACAGAAGAGTGTAGGTAGCTTGTGTTAGCAGACCAAAGACAAAGACTGTAGACCAAAGTTCTGAGATTTGTGCCAGGAACATGAAGACCCAGGGGTGAGGGGAAGGGGGCATTTTGGAGAGGTGGGTAGGAGCTGAGCCATGGAGCCGTTTGTAGCAGAAACAGCAGATTGGTATTGAGCAAAGCAGGCAGAGGGGAGATGTGGTCAGTGTTCTTGATCTTTACAATGAAGCGAGTCTGTACAGACTGGGGATGGGGGAGTCTGTACAGACTGGGGATGGGGGACTCTGGAAACCCAGGGGAAGAGGGTTGCAGTAATCAGTCTGAGGCGTGATGAGGGACAGAACCAGCTTAACTCAATCGTGACGTAGAATCCTACCCTCGAGCATCCCCGTGGATGCGGCATTTTTAGCCTATTTTCAAAAATTCATTAAAAAATCCCCCAAAACAATACAAAAATTATTTAAACATGATATAAAACTACAATAAATAAAGAAAACTCATTTCTTACTGTGTTTCTTGGACCTTGTTCCATAACTGGTAAAATCCTTTGATGGAAACACAACTGAAGTTGAAGAAATCAAATAGTCCTCACCATTACTTATACACATACCGAAACGATACTGTTTCCAAGATGTGCTCGCTCGTTTTTCTCTTCGTAATCACTTTCTTGGGTCTTTTAGGCACAAATACTCTTGTCTTCATCCAATTTATCACATTAAATTTGCAAAACAATGTCATTTTCCTCTTTAGCGTGTAATTTGAAGAGTAAATCTAGCATTTCTCAAGTGACAGAACACATGTGGATGCTGGCTTCAAATTATTACCGAAAACCGTTCTCATTGTTGGTTTAAAATACAGTATAAGGGAAGCAACTCGTGAAGAAATGAATCAGCTTTCTAATGTAGGAGTTCTTTACCTTAGACGATTAGCAATTCCCCGTAAATAAATTTTCAAAGTTGCTTGATTTATTTTCCGCATGCGCTAGTAAGCGTGACCTATGCTGAGGGGTTATTTCCCGCACACGTCGCGAATGTGTTAAAAGTGGTGCCCGTAGAAGGATGTTTTTAGATATGCAGCAAAAACAAGAACAGTCATACTTGTACACACACACACATTTATTTTTGAAGCACTAAGCATTCCATGGTGTGGGCACAACTTTTGTGATAGGGTTTTTTTCTGGTCCTGTGTATTTTGGGGCAACCCATAACATAGCTTTAACCATGTGCTTGCTGCTGATACAGAATGGCATAGGTTCAGACCCTGCATTAGATTCTCATGCATTATCTGCATGTGGGAGCTGTTCACAGGGCTGACTGTCAGAAGTTTTCCCCAAAGCACTCTGGTTTTCTCCCCTGCTCATCCTGCAAGACCCTTTACTACCCTATACCCTTTGCTGCATTATACTATTTCTGACCTTACATTATACTATTTCTTCCTTCCTCTGTCACGGTATGTGGACGTCATTACTGATCTTACATTATACTATTTCTTCCTTCCTCTGTCATGGTACGTAGCCTTCATTACTGATCTTACATTATACTATTTCTTCCTTCCTCTGTCACGGCACGTGGACATCATTACGGACTTTACATTATACGATAAAGAACAAAGGAACAGTTTATGTGGTATCCCCTTTATATTTTTTAGCTGGAGCCAGCAGATTACAGATAAGTGCGTCAGACATGGTGATACAATGTCATCAGACTTTGGCATGAAAGTGTGGTATTCCGCATATTTACCTTTTTGTTGCAGGTGCTTTTGCCACCAGGTAGCCGAGAATATCACGGCGACAGCGTCGGTGATGAGAGGGTTATGGACGATAGCGAGTGTCCGCTTGCCATCGTCATGCAACATCCAGAGAACCGAGGTCAGGGAGATCATAAAATAGAAATTTAGATGCACATGCACAAAAAATATACACACGTAACCAAATGTGTGCTAAAAAAAAAATGCATGTTTGTGAGCACACATTTGGCTGCATGTTCGTATTTGTGCAAGGGTGTAAATGTGTTTTAAGTTGAGGCAAGCGTATAGCAGTGATAGATCCTTTTGTTGGTGTTACCTCTCTCTCCTGTATTCATTTATTTGTTTTGGATTATTTTACCTGCTTTTGGCTATTTTGTTTTTGTTGTTTATTCTCCTTTATGTTTTTACTTTATGTTCTGTTTCAGGGCACATTATCTTTCAGCTGCGTCGTCGAAAAGAAAACCAGAAGCAGCGAAGCAAAAGCCGTCCAAGGGCTGTTTCTCATGATGATCTGCGCAAGACTCATGAGCACAGTGTGACACAAGTTGATAAACTGCCGTACCTTCTGGAGCTTAACCCTCGGGGTGAGTCAGTGGCAGATTAGGTCCTGTGTAATGCCGCCAGCTGCCTATGAAGAACATAGATTTTGCTGAGAGTCTTGTTTCCTTTTTTTTTTTTTTTTTTGACTCTGATATGTTCTGACATTGCTCTGTCATCTTTTTTTAGTTTTTCCTTTCGTGTATCTGTGCCTATGCATCTATCCTAACACCCCTCTGTTATGTTCAGTGTTTGAAAAGTCAGCTGTAAGATAATGCTGAGAGCCTAGAGGTTTGGTTTTGTTCAGATGGAAAACCCAAAAAGCATCTCCTGCCGCTGAATGTAACAGAAGTGGTGAGGGACAAGCCTAGGAACCCTGGAAACCAGTTTCTGCAGGTAGGCTGGCATTTTGAAAAAGTTTAGTCCCTTCTTCATGAGCATGTGTATTCATTTTATAGAAAGACGTGTTGAGAGAGAGAGAGAAGTTTGGCTGGGGGCTGCTTTATGAGGATGCTGGAATGTCTGGAACTCGCTGCCTGCTAAACTCCGCGATGCTCATTCTCTTGCTTCACTCAAAACAGCTCAAAACCCATCTTTCACCTCGCTTTTCACTGATTGTACCGAGCGGGTTGGTAACATGGCGCTATGCAAGAGAGAGAGAGAGAGTGGGGGGAGATAAAGAGATAGGGAGGGGGGGGGGAATTGGTGCTTAATGTCCAGTCGCAAACTATGTGCATATCAGGACGGTGTTGCTTAGACAAAGTTAACGTACTGCCACACGTGGGACTGCTGTCACAACACGGGCCTCAGTCCCACCCAGTCACATTATACTGACACCGGGCCAACCAGTCCTAGTACTGTTCCCTGTAGTGCCAGGCATCTGGCAGGGCAGCTACTAGACTGCCAATTTTTAAGTCTTCGGTATGACTTGGCCGGGATGCGAACCACCGACCTCCCGCCTCTGAAGCGGACACCTTAACCACTAGACCACCGAGGTGGTCGCAGAGAGATAGGGAGATAGGGTGAGAGAGATTGAGGGTGTGCTAGCTAGGTTGGTGGTTGCCTTTTTGTGCGTCTTTTTGTGTTTGCGTGTGGTGTCTGGATATACTGTGTGATACTGTGGCTGTCTTCCTTGTTTTTGTAAAGCCCATTGAGCCCTTCAGGGAATAGCACTCTAGAAGAATCATTTTATTATTATTTATGATATGCTTGCAGTTATTTTTCACTAGTATGCTGCTGCTGCTCATATTTTGTAGAATGGTTACTTGCATGTTTCCAAGACTTTGCACCTGTGAATATCAGTTAAAATATAAGTTCCCCCTTCACCAGAAAATGCATCTTTATATGAATTTGATTAAATTTGTTAATGTGCATTCTGTGTTACAAAAATATAATAATTAGTTGCAGAATTGTGCCAGAATTAATCTGGATATTTGTCAAAACTATCTGGAAATTTTCATCATGATCTTTTTCAAGTATTACCCTGGGGAGATACCTGTTCTGTATGTATTGTGAACCATTGTGTACAACTAAATGTGCCAGTGTATGTGAAATTCATCATGTGTCTGCAGGTTTTCACAACATCGTTATGAATACTGTCATTTTTAAAGCTGTTCTGTTATACACGTCTTTAATAGCTTTCTTTTTTCTGGGAACATTTGTCATGAAATTGTTTTAAATTCTATATTTCCAGCTGCAAGGGCCAGATATTCAGCCACGTCATTGTGTGATTGCCCATACAGAGGGCATTGTTACTGTGACATCTACCTCACGGGATGCAGAAATCTACGTTGATCAGCGCCCTGTCTATGAGACAACAATGCTGCGACATGGCATGATAGTGGAGTTTGGCAGAAACCATATCTTCAGATTTGTTGATCCACGCATTGAAGAGGTGTGTTGTTTATTGTAAAATTGTGGATGATTTTCTGGTCTGTTGAGGCAGAACAAACAGAAGCAATGTGTTAAATTTGAGAAATAAAATACAACCATCAAAGATGTTTGATGAAGACATTTTGAACCATGTCAGTATGATAGTTTTGATGTGTTTTGGACAGTGTCAATTTAGTGTTTGTAAAATATTTGCAAAATGTCAATTTGATGCTGGCCTAACTAATCAAAATCAGATAGGATTATTTTACAAATAGAAAGTGAGTTTTTAAATGTACTGAAACTGAAAGTTTTAGAATTACGTTATCTTTAAACAAATGAGAAATAAGTTTTTTCCCATATCTGGCATAAAGGTCATGGGGTTTATATTGAAGTATTCTTGCTCATACTAGTTTGGATGGGGGAGGAGTTGGGTGGGACTATAGGGCCAAAGTAAACACATACACTTTTCGCAGAAATATTTTGCCTGTGAGTACAGTGGTATAAAAAGATTTGTACACCTCACAGAAATATTGCTAGAATAGAATAGAGTGGAATAAAAAGATTTATGCACCATACAGAAATACTGGGTGTGAATACAGTGGAATAAAATGATTAGTACACCCCATTGAAATACTGGCTGTGAATACAGTGGTGTGAATGTGTGGTACACTCCACAGATATGTACTGAAGAAAACAGATGGCACACTCTAAGAATATAGAATGAAATAGTGTGGGAAAATGTTGTACTTAAAAAGCTGACATGCTGTGCTGCAGGTTTCCAAGCAGAGCCATCCTGTACCTGCGCCGCGCAGCTTGCCACCCCAGGAAACAAACTTTGACTTGGACGGCCATGTTGAAACTGTGTCAGCAAGACCAGGTCAGCAGCACAGTCAGACACGGCCCCCTGGGCGAGATGCACAAGGAAGGTATGTCTATGTGTGTCCGTGAGCATGCAGGAGGTTTTTGGGGGGCAGGTGGGGCATATTGTGTAGATGTTGATGAGGTTAACTCAATCGTGACGTAGAATCCTACCCTCGAGCATCCCCGTGGACGCGGCATTTTTAGCCAATTTTCAAAAATTCATTAAAAAATCCCCCAAAACAATACAAAAATTATTTAAACATGATAAAAAACTACAATAAATAAAGAAAACTCATTTCTTACTGTGTTTCTTGGACTTTGTTCCATAATTGGTAAAATCCTTTGATGGAAACACAACTAAATTTGAAGAAATCAAAAAGTCCTGGCCATTACTTATACACATACTGAAACGATACTGCTCGCTCGTTTTTCTCTTCGTAATCACTTTCTTGGGTCTTTTAGGCACAAATACTCTTGTCTTCATCCAATTTATCACATTAAATTTGCAAAACAATGTCATTTTCCGCTTTAGCATGTAATTTGAAGAGTAAATCTAGCATTTCTCAAGTGACAGAACACACGTGGATACTCTTTGAATTATTACCGAAAAGCGTTCTCATTGTCGGTTTAAACACAGTATAAGGGAAGCAACTCGTGAAGAAATGAATCAGCTTTCTAATGTAGGAGTTCTTTACCTTAGACGATTAGCGATTCCCCGTAAATAAATTTTCAAAGTTGCATCGTTTATTTCCCGTATTCGCTAGTAAGCGTGACCTATGCTGTATCGTTTATTTCCCATACACGTCGCGAATGAGTTAATGGCTGTGGAACGGGGAAAGAGTAGTAAAATATGACAACTTTGATGCTGTTGAAGAACGGCTTACCTTCTGTCTCTAGTTCACTGGCAAGCCCTAGCAGATTGCGAACATGGTTATTGAAAGTAATAATCATATTGATGTGTAAGACTATCAAAACACTCGGTTTTTAAATGAATACAAAGAAGCAGGGCCACGTGTTTCTGTGATAACTGTGCATTTGTGTATTGTTTTAATCAGGGCACCACCACCAACACAGGTCATGCCTACTAATGGCCATGAGAGTCAGCCAGACATGCTGCCAGCCTCCTTGGAGTACCGCCTCGAAGGTAGGAGACAGCGAGTTGGGACTAGTATTTCCCCCTAAAGTCTTACTCTTGAGGGTTAGCATACACAGAGATCAACGTTGTAAACTAAATGTTAATTCTCATGTGACATATCTGTGGTGAGTGTATCAGTGATTGGCTCTTCTGCCTGTTTTCTGTAGAGATAGTGTATCCTTGCATAAAGAGTCTGGTTGTTTTCAGCTGAGGATCGACTCCTGCAGGCGACCATATTAGAGGTCAACAGTCGTGCTGTGCAGTTCAAGCTGGCTCCTACATACACCTTGTACATGGCTGTTCGGCGTCTGCTGGCTGCACGCACCCAGCTGGGGATTGCACCACACAATCATTCCCAGATGGTCTCGGACTTTGTTAGAAAGACCTCCAAGTTCATCCAGCAAGCTATCCAGGTGAGATGTGATTGTTGTCCTCAGTTTCTACCTGTCTGTTTTACTTCTGATCATACTATGAGGAAATGAATAGAGATGAGTTAGCGTAGCCAGAAATGTTCTCTTTATTAGAATGTTTCAAAGATAAGGCATAGATAACAGAATGTTGAAAAAAAAGAAGGTTGGGCTTTTACATTTAAAAGATTTTCAGCTGTTCAGATTGAAAGGTGGGGGCTGGGGGAGAGATTACTACAGGAGAAGAGGGGAAAAGAGAAGCAATTTGGCGTTTGAACAAAACTGGAAATTATTGGAAACTAATTGTTACTGAGCCCCAAAATTGCTGGATTTTTGGTTGGCTTACCATTATGTATAGACTATGGCTTTCCATTATGTATAGACTATGGCTTTCCATTATGTTTAGACTATGGCTTACCATTATGTATAGACTATGGCTTACCATTATGTATAGACTATGTTGTCTTGAAAGCTGCCCTCTTGCTTATTTTTGAACAAAAAATTATGGAGAGCCTTTCAGAACCTCTGGGGAGTCCAGGCAGTCCGATGAATGTGAGTTGCTTGTGGCTGTTACAGGAGCACCACAATAACCCAACTGCCTTGGCCTTCTGGATGGCCAATGCATCGGAGGTCCTGCACTTCTTCAAACAGGATGCAGATATCCAGGTCTACAGTTCAGACTCGCAGGAGCTGTTGGCTGAGGCGGTGCAGATGGCCTTCCACCATCTGGTGCGGTGTCTCCAGGGGGACCTGCAGCGCGTCATGCCAGCCTTCCTGAATCCTTCCAACATTGTGGACGAAGAAAATACTCCACCAGGTAAAGTCCAAGACTCTCAGGGGGTTGCATTGCTGTTGGCATTCATTTTTCAGAGCAATACTGTGATGGAGGAAACCAGTTAGACAAAGTGTTTTTGGATCTTTTAAAACGCCCACTTATCATCTATAGAAGATACATGAACTTTGTTTCTTCATTACAATTCCAGACCAGTATACTCATGGCAGCCCGATGCTGACTGATGTCCTGAACACTCTGTCAGCTGCGATGACATTGCTGCGCCGCTGTCGTGTGAATGCAGCCCTCACCATTCAGCTGTTTTCACAGCTGTTCCATTTCATCAACATGTGGCTGTTTAACATTCTGGTCATGGAACCACAGCTGCGACTGTGCACACGGCCGTGGGGCCTACGTCTGAAGCGGCGACTTGGCCGAGTGGAAGCTTGGGCAGAGAAGCAAGGACTGGAGTTAGCTGCTGACTGCCATCTGTGTAGAATTATTCAGGTGGGGCCTCTTGTGTGGGGAGCTACCTGATCTGCCTGATCTCTCACAAAAGCAGATCTTTGATAATGTTGATGGGAGGGAGTGCTCCTCCATGTCGTGAGGGAGCAGAAAGTGTGTCTGGTGTGGATGGTAATGGGGCTGCTGTTGATGATGGTGGTGATAATGATAACAATGACAAAACCCACATGGCCTGTGAAGACTGTGAAAATCTCTTATCATTTTCAGGCTGCACATTTGCTGCAAGCGCCCAAAGCTTCAGCAGATGACATCACCAACATCAGCTCCACATGTTTCAAGTTAAATTCTCTACAGTTGCGGGCCTTGTTGACACAGTACATTCCAGATGCTGGCGAACCACAAGTCGCACCTGGCTTCATAGAGCGCGTGGTGGTGATCGCTGAGAATATGGCCGATGAGTTGACCAGGACGGATGGAAGAGATGTAAGTATTTGCGATAATCTGGAAAATGAACATCAACAGTGAATCGGTTGTACAGATTTTGAAATAGCTTGTTTTTGCATCGTGCACAGGTAGCACAATGCTTCTTATTGCTCACTCATTCCCAGGTGAGGCTGGAAGAAGATGCAGATCTTCAGCTGCCGTTCTTGCTGCCTGAGGATGGATATTCCTGTGACACAATCAGGGGAATACCACCTGGCTTGCCGGAGTTTGTGAGTCAGCTGACCAACACAGGAATGTGCCACCTGGTCCCAAACCCCAAAGCCAGTGGTAGCTGGACGGTGTACATGGGTCCCCTGCAGCTGGATCCATCAGTAAGTTGCATGGCAAAATGATCTGACTGTACACATCCGATGTGGGGGTGGGGGTAGAGGGTTAAGAGATTAAAGCTTGAGTTAAAAAATGGATAACATTACGGTGTTATCAGCAACAATGTGTGTGGCCTCCATCAATCAAAATAACTAGAATAGGGGGGTTTCTAGTGCCCCATATTGGTGCATACCTGGAGACACGACAGCACCCTGGAAATGCCCTGCAGGTATGGAAAGCCATGGCATCTTTGAATGAGGGAACAGTTCGCTGATTTGAAGATAACAAGATAACATCTTCATCAGTACTGGAGCTTGCTTGAGAATCACAGAGCATTCAAGCAGATGTTTTTTTGATGAGAAGGAACCTGAAAGTATACATACATTGAAAATGGGTGTGGGTGAGGAAATTGAGTGAGAGTGTGCATGTTGGGAAAAGGGATGTTGAGGTTGTAAATTCAGAGAAACCTTGGAGTACCGCCCCGTGTAGAGCCCATTCTTCGCGTTGTCAGGCTGGATGTTTGTGGTTGGTGTCGCCAGCATACACTGTCGCCAGCTAAAGAATGCATAGAGGTAGTTACCACTGAAACAGGGAATTATGGGTAGAATGGAAACACCGATAGTGAAACATGGAGGATGGAACATGATTAGCAGAATCTGCAGTTGTCTCTGCTGAAAGTTACCGAAATATGAAAAGAACTCCTACAAGAAAATTGCATCTGCAACACAACAGTTTTGCTTCCTTTCACCCAACCTCTTGGAACCACTTCCCCTCCCCTCCACCTCCAGCAGTGGCGTTTGCTTGTCTGTCGTACCCCTGGTGTCACACCTAGAAATTAGAAAGCAGTTGATTATTATTGACAAGAAGAAGTGCATCATTAGTTATCTTGAAGTGTTTGTGGTTTTGTTATCGGTTGTCTGCCCCTGCCTAGTGTGTCTGTATGGATGTCACATTTTAACATCACATTTGTTACAGGGAATCCCCGGGGGCCAGCCGGAAATCATGACGGTTTCCTTTAAGAAAGTGAAAGGCAGCATGGGATTGAGCATTGTGGCTGCTGTAGTAAGTGTTTTTAGACGAGTTTTGTGTGGTGGGAGCATTGTGTGTGTGGTGGGATCATTGTGTGTGTGTGTGTGTGGTGGGAGCATTGTCTGTGTGTGTGGTGGGAGCATTGTGTGTGTGTGTGTGGTGGGAGCGAGGCGATTTGTCTAAAGGAGTATGCAGATTTTTTAGGATGCTTTTGATGTTAACAATGTGCCTTTAACAAAGTAGCTACATTAAGGTTGTACATGTTTTGTCTATCCTGTATGTGCAGGGAGAAGGGCTAAAAGAGAGAGGAATATACATAAAGTCTGTTGTGCCAGGTGGTGCCGCTGCTTTGGTAGGCATTAAGCCCTTGAACACGAGTGCCCATACACATGCCTGCGCATGCACACACACACACACACGCACATATCCCTCTTCCACAAGGACTTTGTTATATTTTGAAGAGAGAGTTTTCTACTTTGTACCATTATGGTATTTTTAAAGTTCTAATGAAGATTATATGATTTTGAAAATGAATTACTTGCTTGAGTCTTACTCTCCCCACCCCCAAGTGCTTCGTCTGGAAGAGCCAGTCAACGTTCTTTGTTTTTCATTTTATTGGAGCGCGTGCCTTGCAACAGACGGACCACTTTTGTGGTCTGAGAGTTCAGATGTTTGCTTCCGAGGCTTTCCGTGGTTTGCGCCCCGGCTGAGTCGTACCTAAGACTTAAAAGTTGTCAATCTAGTTGCTGCCCTGCCAGACATCTGGCACTGTAGGGAACAGTACTAGGGCTGGTTGGCCCGGTGTCAGTATAACGTGACTGGGTGGGACTCAAGTCCCATTGTGACAGTATGTGAACTTGTCTCAAGCAATGCTGTCCTGATATGGACCTTGCTTGCGATGGGACTTTAACCAATAAAAAAAACAAAGCAACCTTGAAACAGATCAGAGGCCTGTCTTATGTTGATGAATGTTATCGTCGTATCCACCATTGGAATCATGTTACCACTAGCAGTCTTGTTACCAATCCTGACCTGCCACAGAGCAAGACGTCCTCCATATTCGATTGCTTTCATGTTACTTTGGTGAAGTTGAGGCATTCAATCAATATTTGTTTATTACATTTAAGATGAGACATTCTGCCAATTTCTTTCATATAGTGAACAGTTTAATTTGGGAAATTATGTCAATATTTATATGATGGATGGTTTAAGCTAAAGCATTTTTTAAAAATGGTAGAATGGACTGCTTGAATAGGACATTCTGTCGATCTTATTTATAGTATGGACAGCTTAAGTTGGGGTATTCTGTCAATCTAGGATGGACGGCTTAAAGCTGGCGACCAGCTGCTGGAAGTTGATGGGAAGAATCTTATTGGACTTTCGCAGGACAAGTAAGTGTTTGATTTGGCATGGGGTAGTGTGTGTGTGTGTAAGAGAGAAGTCTGTGTCCTTTGCATTTTTCTTCAAGCCGAGTCATTGTGGATACCACCATTTCTAATCAAGGGGAGTTAAGATCTGCTTTGTTTTCTAGAGCTGCTGAGCTGATGACCCAGACGGGCGACGTTGTGACACTGCGTGTGGCCAAGCAAGGTGCCATCTACCATGGACTGGCCACTCTCCTCAGTGAGCCATCACCTGTTATGCAGCGACGTAAGTTTGAAATGTTACCTGTGTGCTTTCTCATGGTAAAGCATGGGTTCCTTGGGGTAAGATAAAAGCATCCTTTTAACAACAATGTGGCTCATGGTAGTTTTGTTCAAGGCAGATATGTGGGCTGAATTCCAGATGAGGGCTAGGGTCCCATTATATTCAGGTCAAAGGGACTTAACCTAACGGATCTGTAAGAAGCTCAGATGGTGCATTTGAATTGCGGGGTTCGCAGGAAAAGGTTAGGATGAAGAAGCTACAGTCATGTCGGCGTGGGATGCTAGAAAGTTGCTTTAATTGATTGTTCAACAGAATTTTCTTGCAGTCTTCACCACCAAATCGGCCAGGACAAATGTATTTCACCATTGCTGCAAAAACAGTTTCTTGTCACAATTCTGTACCATGACCCAAAGTGCTAATATCTCAACGATCCCTAACCACACCTTCCAAACAAAAATGCAATCCTGGTAAGGTCCCTCCATGCATGTGCATGCTACGCATCACCTACGTGCACAGCTCACTGACCAGTATAGACTGACTTTCTCAAGCGGTGTTGTGCAGACCAGATGTGTGTTGATTACCTCTGCCCTGTGTTTTCAACATGGCTTACACTTTGGTGTTTCATCCGGCTCTGCACTGCACTGCACTTTTTCAGTGTCGGAAGGAATGCGAGCTTTTTCATTTTCCTTGTTTCTGCCTGTACTTCTACTGTTTTTAGTTCAGCAGCATTGTTATTTGTGGTGTTGTTCCATTTTTACCGATCACCTCTGTGCATAAGCGTTGTTGGTATTCATGTTTGCTTACTGTCCTGACGCTCTTTTGATCGCGACTTAAAGGACATTTAGCCTTGTTGTCACTTGCCTGTTGCGCTGGGTGTTTGTCTTTTGCGTTTTTCCCTCACACCTAGGTTTGCTGCAGGACTCATGTCCTCTTCACCCTATGTCACCCAGGCGCCATTTTGCTTTGCAATGCACCCCTCATCACCGAGGTGATTTGGGGCCTGGTGCTTCAGGCTTGCGTTCCCTCTCAGGTTCTTGCCTGGGCTTCTCACTCTGGCAGCTCTCACCGGCTCCCTGTACGACTCTCGGTCAGTCCTCTGGCAGCCTTGACTAGCCTTCTGCTTTCTTGGTTGTGCTTGCTTCTGGCAAGGAAGGTGGGTGCCATCTCTGGGTTGCCAGCCAATGTCCGCCCAGTGCCGCTGTCCTTTTGCACTCGTCCCTGGCGAAGCAGCACCCGGGTACACCATGCTGTACAGCTGCTGCCTTGCATTGTCCATAGCCCTAGCTCTGTCTGTCCTTGACTTTGTCACTGTTCTGTCCAGGCTCGGCGTGCGTGCAGTTGCTGCGTGCACCCCTTGCATGGTTCTCCAGGTGACACTTTGTCCCCTTACTGCCTTTGTCTGCTGCACCTATGCAGGTGGTGAGGCCACAGGCTGCCCCTTTTGCCTCCCGGCTCCTTGGGGGGCAGTATGGAAGTCCTCTTCCACTGGGCCTTCACCTGTCGCCACAAAGATGGCCAGTTGGGTGTTGCACTCACTTCGCGATGCCTCTGCCTTAGCGTCTGCCTTCCTCAACCCTGGTCACCCCCCTCCTTTTTGGGTCGTGGTACAGTATTGTGACAAGAAAATACAAATTTCTTGCTCTAAATTTGTGTTTCTTTAGCAGTATTTACCATGACCCATCATAACCCCACCCTCCTCCCCGCTGGTTTGGTTATCTGGCTTGAGAAAGTCTGTGTGTATTAGTCCGTGAGCTGTGCGCACGGGTGATGCATGATGCGGATGCACGGAGGTGGCTTACAAGGGTTGCATTTTTGTTGGGAAGGTGCTGTTAGGGATCACTGATTGAGACATTAGCACTTTGGGTCATGGTAAGTATTGCTGAAGAAACACAAATTTAGAGCAAGAAATTTGTATGTTTCAGATTTGAAAAGATGAACAGTTGTCTCTGTAGCATGTGGGTGGATGTTCGGTATTGCCTCCCGATTTGTGCTGTAATTTAGATGGTGATGAGATGCATTCAGTTGTAGCAGCTAGAAGATGATGCTTGTGAATGGCAGGTGGCCCGGATCCAACAAAGGGTGGACCTAGTGGGGCTGGCGTGAGAGGAGAAGAGGGTCCTCCACCGTATGTTGACAGAAGACAGAACGGTCCAATCGAATCTCAGAGAGGGCAGCAAGCTCAGCAGCGGCCTGTCCCACAGCCACGTGGACAGGCAGGGCTGACAAACAGAGGTAATCCGTGATCGGTAGTTTATTACAGCTATGATTATAGTTACTTTGTGATTACTCAGGCACTGAGCCGTGCCCTTCCCTCCCCTCATAGGCATATGCAAAAGTCCATGCAATGCATATTTATTACTGTGCAGAATGTTGCAGTAAGATCTTTTTTTGCTGGCTTTGCATGTTAGATTTTTTTCTTTCCTTTAAGTTCTTTTGTGTGTGCAATTGAAGTGCACATAACCTTACAGATGACAGTAACAGATGCCAAACTGCCACAAGTCATGACGCAGCCTTACAGTGATGTGTAGGTTATCGCAGACTTTCTTTTCACCAGACGGTTCGGAGCGGATGCGTTCGCCTTCCACAGGCAACCTAGCTAGCAACCAGTATTCACCTCAAGATCCAGCAGGCTACAATCGACGAGAAATTGATCCACGCTCAAAATCCACCTCAAACTTGCATGTGGACACATCATTTGAACGGAGCGACCCTTACCCCCACATGCGCGGAGCGGCATCGGTGGGCATGCTACATCCGTCAGCACAGGGCTACCCCCAGTACCCACCGGGAGGGCAGCGACAGGACGTCCTCCACAACAACTACGAAAACCAGCCTCAGGTATCCTGCTGTGGAAGGAGTGCATGCCTTGGAACCATTGTTATTCCTTTTCAGGGAGTGGGAAGTTGGGACTAGGGAGTAGATTTACAGACAAGTAAATTTCAAAAGAAGTAAAATTGGCATTTCTAGTAATTTGGCTGTTTATTTTCATGAAGGTGGCATTAAAGTCTGTGTAAGCGTGATGTTACAATTTGCTATTCTTGAAACTAAAAAGAAATTTTCAATGCAAATTTTATCATCCATAGGTCAGTTCTGGAAATGGAGCAGTTGGTTACATGGATACAAACCAGAACATGAAACCAGGCTTCATCCCTGCTGGCCTCCCTCAGCAGCACCTCCAGCCAGGCAGTCACCGCCCATCTGACCGTTCATCTGTATCGTCTCGTGCGTCCTCCAACAGTGCAAGAGACACGCGGCCGCAGTCTGCGTATTATGATGCTCAGCCACCCCATGATGATTATGGTGGTTACAATGCACGACCCAAGTCAGAAGATGTTACGACAAATAAGTTACGAGAATGGCAGGAGAAATATGACCCACAAGTCCAGACGTACAGAGACATGAATGGAAACTCTCACAGCCCACCGTATGTGAACCAGAACCAAGGTTTTCGAAGCAGTGAGAGAGCAGGGCAGAGTGCACCACATGCCAGCCAGAGCAGAGGGCAGCCAGCATCCCGTGAATCTGACATGAATCAGGGACTTCAATACGCTAATCACAACCCAACGTTCAGACCTTCAGACTCGGCCAATCATAGCCCACCTTACACTAATATTGGTTCTGTGTCTCAGAACCGTACACAGCAGCCGTCAGAGCCAAAGTTAACTGCTCATCAGAGACTGTTTGGGAACCAGGGTGGCTCAGGGGCTCCCAAAGCCACAGCGAGCAGTCAGCAGCGACAGCCCGGTTTGTATGAGAATGCAGCGCAAGAGCCTCCCACACCTATTCAGCGACAGGCCAGTGAGGGTGACAAGTCGAAACCTACGATCATGCCTAAACCAGCTCTAGTGGCCAAAAAATCACAACCTCCTTCACAACCATCTGATGTTCCTTACAATGTTGCTGACAATCGCCAAGTGCAACCTGGTCTCTATCGTAACAGCTCTCAGGCTCCCGGTAGTTCTGGTGGTCCCCAGCCGAAACCACAGCCAGGGTATCCCAATCAGCGAGTGTCCACGGAGCCTGCAGACCCCAGAAATCGGCCACAGCAGCAGGATCTCCGACCACCTCAGCAGGACTTTAGGTCTCTTCAGCAGCAAGATCCAAGATTATTTTTGCAGGATTTCAGGAACCCTCAGCTGGATCCCAGATCCTTTCAGCAGGCAGACCCCAGGGCTTTTCAGCAGCAAGACCAGCATGATTCACACCTGCAGGATCCACGGTTCATGCAGCAAGACACAAGAGGTAGCACACAGTATCAGCCAGATCCCAGACATGGCTACTCCATGCAAAAGTTTCCATCTTTACGAGGCGATCCTGGTCCATACGGCTATCCAGCCAGTCAGCCAGACCTCCCGCCTCCCCCGGTGCAGGATATGCCACCAGAGCTTCCTCCACCTCTCATCGAGCATGAAGAGTTGCCTCCACTTCCACCCCCACCCCAGGATATTTATGAGCAACAGCTTCAAGAGGAGCAGAGGCGCATGATGGAAGCCATAAACTCTGAACAGCCGGTACTTCATCCTCACAACTCCTACGACAGGTTTGGACAGACGGGGGTTGTGGGAACTGGCGACGTGCAGCCCCACACCCCAGGCATCGGGTACAACCCACTGCCTCAGGGAACAGTAAGTCAGCAGGCACCAAATTACCAGAACATCAACTTTGTCTCTGATGTGCGGGCAAACTCCGGACCAGCTTCACAGGTCCTCCTGCCTGGTACACAGGCAGTGACTGAGCATAATGTGTATGAACAGTATAACTCGCGTCAACTTCCTGTTTCCCAGACACAGAGACCAGTGTCATCCTCATACCAGCAGCAGTCACCGACATCGTCCACCGCACCGCAATCATTGCAGCCCTCTTCTCTGACAGTGCAGGCATCTAGTGCTTACTCCATGGCCTCAGCCTGGGACCGAGAGGAGAAGGAGCGGGCCCAAGAGCTGCAGGCTGAGGAGCTTTTCCGCGCCCGGGAGGCCGAAATTGCCGAGCTTGAGTCACGCATGAACTTCCTGAGCCAACAGGAGCTGGAACGGTTGAGGAAACTGAAGCTGGAGCATGAGTTTCAGCGGCGTGTCCGGGAGATCGATGAGAAGGGAGACTATGAACCCGATGATGATGACATGGCTGAGCGACTTTTTGTGAGTATTGCAGTCATCATAAGAGATGTTTAAAATGATAACGGGCATCAGGCAACTGTCAGACCTTGTAATAGGAATAGGTCAGATAGATTATTTTGGGGTTTTCTTTTTCCTTTTTTTGCCCAGTCAGGAAAGTGAAAGAAAATGAAGAATTTGTGCACATTTTCTGTCCTTTCTTCTCAGGAAATTTTGTCTTGCAATTATTTTCGAAAGTGTTTGAGTTTTTTTAAAATAGTAGTTGTTGTTCATAAGGTCACTATTTTTGCACTGTAATTTATTTAATGTACAGTTGTCTTTAGTTTAAGCGTTGGTTATTATTTGCTTTTGAGGTATATTGTGGGGTTTGGGTTATTTACTAATTTACTAAAAAAATAAAATGAAAACCAAGAGCTACATTGTACCTTTTAAAATAGCCATTGTTTGCCTCTGTACTGGAAATAATAGTAGAACATGGGCTTAACTCTTTGGCGCCACGCAGCCTGATTTCAAGTGACGTGCCCGACTGACCGTCGAGGCCGCGCGCCCTGCAAACATCTGACAGATTTAAAAATTTCCAGCGATGCATTAAACGGTATAAGGGAAGTAAACTTTGTATCATTGTAAAGCTCTATCATCGGTTGTTTCCCCTGCACTGTCTAAATGAGTTTCGGAAACAGTTTCGGCTTGCCAAATGAGGTTAAGTGTAGCAGCTGGCCAGGTCTACTTCCGTCGTTCACAATGGCTACACGTGTTTCGTTTGTTGTGTGTGGAAAAGTGACTGTATTTGGGACCAAATAATAAGTAGTATTTAACTCTTTGGAGACCCAACTAAGACCTATGTAGAAACCATAGAGGCCGCATAGATTTACACGTTTTTAAAAAAAATACTCCTTAAAAACTACCACACGCACACTAATCTAGTTTACATGTTTAGAAAGATCTATTCTTCTACATTCCAATGCAAACAACACTTTTAGTTAGAAATATTAAATAGTCCTTACTATTTGGTGCCAAATGTAGTCACTTTTTGCACACAAAAAAAAATTGAACCAAAAGGAGGTTTCACTGCTTGACCACTTCCCACAGGTAAATAAATCCAGTTATCAGGAGTATTCCACTTTGAATCTGTTGGTGAATGGTTCCACTTTGAATTAAAACGTAATTCCACCCTTGAAGTTCACAAACTCAGGGCCGCAGATAGACGAAAGGTTCTCTTCGCACGTGTTGCCATTTTGAATGACGGAAGTAGACCTGTCAGCCACTGCACTTAACATCGTTTGGCAAGCCGAAACTGTTTCCGAAACTCATTTAGACAGTGCAGGGGAAACAAGCGATGATAGAGCTTTACAACGATACAAAGTTTACTTCCCTTATACCGCTAAATAAGTCGCTGCAAATTTTTGAATCTGTCGGATGGCTTCAACCTGCGCAGCCTCTACTGTCAGTCGGCCGTCGGTTGAAATCCGCCTGCGGGGTCGCCAAAGAGTTAATATTTTTAACTAAAAGTATTGTTTCCATTGTGATGCCGAAGAATAGATCTTTCTAAATATGTAAAAATATATTACTGTGAGTGTGGTAGTTTTTAAGCGGTATTTAAAAAAAAAAGTAAACCTATGCGGACACGAGGGTCAGTCCGGCGGTCACTAAACGGCCGGCTGCGTGGCATCAAAGAGTTAATTATCTTTTTAAGAAAACAAAGCAGGTTTGTTAGTGACATTTAAACAAGATGGATTTGTTGCTAGTAACCCTTAAACAAGCCAGACTTGATAATGACATTCAGACAATCCAGAGTTGTTACTGACAAACAAGCCAGACTTGATGACATTCAGACAATCCAGAGTTGTTGTTACTGACAAACAAGCCAGACTTGCACAGCAGTGTGATCGGTGGTTGTCCACTTTTGTTCCAGACCCGTGATCGGCTGATTCAATCTTTAAAAGATGACCTGGAAAAATCACAGCAGAGCCTTCAGGAACTCAACCACCGACAGATGGTACAAGAGGCTCAGAAAGAAAGAGAGCGGCTGCAGAGGTAGGCCAGTAAATCTGAAGGGAATGGTGAATATACAACTTTAAGATGACGCTGACTGAAAACTTACTTTTGTTGTGCTTTGCTTGCTTTTTATTAAGGAAACATTCGCTTTCATGGTGTTTTTAGAATCATTCAGGGTTCGTAGGGTCCTATTAGTGGTTTCATTTTGAAATGTCAAAAAAGGCCTTTTAAAGTCCTTTTAAAGTCCTTTAATTCTGCTTAAGGTACTTTTTAATTTTGTCTAGCTTCATTGGAAAAGTTCTCATTCCTTTTAGATGCTTTATTCTAAAGCCTTTTTCAACAGCATGTTATTTTTGAAGCTTCGGTTGTTGCCGTATCAAAAGTGATCAAGGGAGATAAGATGAGGCCCTAAAAGGGATAGAAAATGAAATATTCTCTATTCTTATGTTTTCACTTATTAAATATCCCTTGTAAGGCCTCAATTTCAGGCAAGCACCCCCCCACCCCTTTAATATGACTCTCGCTTGCACAATATTTATGTTGATATTCCACCTATCCACCCATCCCCATAAAAAGGTATATGCTGTGGATTTTGTTTTGTTGAAATACCCAAGCCTTCAAATGCCTGCTTAGGTGAACAGAAAATAAATTGTGCATTTTAAAAGCAGAAAGTACACTGGGGATGAAGTGAACATCGTATTGCACACTCTGGCATTTGAATGTTTTTGAATGAGACAGAAAATAAAAAGAATGCAGTTCCGTATGACGGACGCAGACGATGCCGATGAAAAGTAATTTGCAAAACTACAAAATCAGAACACCCGAGCATGCGCTGGGCCTTTGCGTTATGGCTGGGTGCTAGAGAAAGGAGAGTAACCAGAGTTACGAATGATTAGCACCATCAGAGTTACGGTTTTGGTGAAAACCTCAATAGATTTTTACCTTTTAATGTTAGATGTGTAATTATTCTAAACTCATAGCCCTAAAAGCAAAAGTCAAACTGGTTTAGATCTATCATTAAGATGTTTGCAGTTAGTCTTGGCACTGCGGGACTGATATGAAGGTATTGCTGATCGTCTATGACGCTATCTTAAAGAATAAAGAAGTTCCTGAGCTGTTTATTGTCAGTAAACCTGAATATTGGCAGATGACGTGATATGATGGTCATCCTCAGACCTACTGACCAAATAAGTTTGGGGTACAAACATCTGTCGAGCTTGTTGCCGAGTGTTGGGGTAGGGCTGTGTAACTGGCACACACGTGGCACACGTGGCACAAATGGCAAAGACCAAATTTACTAGTGTGCGCCGTTGGAAATTACAAAAAAATTTATTTTACGTGGGCTCAATCCCAGTATAGGCACTCACTCACACAGGCGTCCAATCGCTGACCTATGCAACTAGAACACTGAAGACGTGTGATAACAAAGATATATAACATTTATTTTACAACAAGAACCCCCCACCCACCCAGACAGCAAGAATGAAGGATAAATGCAAGAATGAATTTACCACCCACGTAAACACAATACTTAAAGGGAAACTTAACCCTAGAAGCAATTTGAGATGAATTCATAGATATTGATATTGTGAGTCTTTTCAACCATAAATTTCAAGCTGCATCGGTACTATTTCCATACAATTCACGTTTTAATATCGATAAATAATGGCACACGGATGTCGCCATGTTGTGGTACTCTTTCGCGAATGAAAGCAAAATATCGCTGCTGTCGTCTGGTCTGGTGACGTCAGTTCTCCAGAAACATTCTTCAACATGCCACAGTGCGTTCGGCTGTTTCAACGAACAGTGCAAATCGTTTAATGTAGACGGAAGCCACAAAAGCTTTTTTGGGATTCCAAATCCAGAAAAATCAAAAGATTCCTATGCACTTTGTAAAAAGTGGCTTGAAAATTTAAAGAACGCCAAGTTGCCTCGTCATGCGAAAGAGTATAAATTAAAATGGCACAAATCGCACTTCGTGTGCGAAGACCATTTTACGAGGGAGTGCTTTCAACAAAAATGATGTGGCTGCTTCGCTTGGCTTCAAGACTTTTAAGAAAAAGTTAAAGAAAGGAGCCATTCCGACAATTATCAATACAAAGTGTGCCAGTGAAAAAGGCATTGTAGTAAGGCAAGACCGGACGGAAGCTGAGCCAGAGAGTGAGAACAGACCGGTCATACGAAACCCCGAACAGCCACCAAAATTTATGGTTTAAGGTCTAAATAAAAGGTTTTAAAGGTATATCCAGCATCAGAATGCACTTTCGGAATTATTTGATGCATAATATGTCCAAATTCGATGTTTGTGTACGTACATTTTACAGGTTTGTGTCGGTACTGTTATCGTCTGCTCGTCTGCCGTGTATACGAAATACCGAACAGCCAGGAACAGCCACCGAAATCCATGGTTTTAAGTCTAAATAAGAGGTGTTAAAGGTATATTCAGCATATTTGGACATATTATGCATCAAATAATTCCGAAAGTGCATTCTGATGCTGGATATACCTTTAAAACCTTTTATTTAGACCTAAAACCATGGATTTCGGTGGCTGTTCCTGGCTGACGAGCAGACGGTAACAGTACCCAAACAAATCTGTAAAATGTACGTACATTTAAACACACAAATAACACGCTCAATCACGCACGCGCCAGACGTACCCACACGCAAAAACATAGGCACCCATTCATCTATTTATTAATGCACTCTAGTAAGAAGTCAATACAATTTTGTTTTTAAAAGAAAAGAGTTGATAAAGTTTAAATGTGTTTGGCTGGCTCAAGTAGTATGGTGTCAGCGCGGTGCCGCGTTCAGCTGTAAAAACGTCTGCCCGATATCTGTGACGCTGCTTTGAGCGTTATCGGCTGCGGGCTGCAGTAGCTTTCTCCCTGCCCGGGTTACTGACGTCACTCATCAAGGCAACATGGCGGCTTCCATGTAAGGCCGATGAGCGGCATTAAAAGCTGGGTTGTAAGTGAACAGTTCTTTTGTAGCTTGAAATTTAGGGTTAAAAAGATTCACAACATCAATATTCATCAATTCAAGACAGGTTACTTCTAAGGTTAAGTTTCCCTTTAATATAAAACAGGCAACCCCCAAATATGCTTGACCTTATACAAATATCTCCTAATCAGACCCATGCACGTGGTACCCCTGCAGTGAAAGAAGAACAGAGGGAGAAAGAGAACGAAGGGAAGGAATGAAGCGGAGAGACGAGAACAACTAGAAACTAGGAGAAAGAATAAATCTGTGGCCCTGCAAACAAATGCAAGATTCCACATAAGAACACTAAAATCATACATGTGAGATCTACCAACCTGCTGTTGTGCACAGCATGAATACACGATCAAGTATCACTGCGTGATCAATTATACAATTTGTTCCAATATTAAAACCAAAAGAATACTTGTCGGCACAAACAGGCCCACAAGGCTAGCTGATCAAGTCGCTCAGCCCAGTGTTGCTGCTGCCACAGCTTGGGGCTCAGCCCAATGTTGCTGCTACCGCAGTTTGGGGCTCAGCCCAGTGTTGCTGCTGCCACAGTTTGGGGCTCAGCCCAGTGTTGCTGCTGCCACAGTTTGGGGCTCAGCCCAGTGTTGCTGCTGCCACAGCTTGGGGCTCAGCCCAGTGTTGCTGCTGCCACAGTTTGGGGCACAGTTTGGGGCTCAGCCCAGTGTTGCTGCTGCCACAGCTTGGGGCTCAGCCCAGTGTTGCTGCTGCCACAGTTTGGGGCTCAGCCCAGTGTTGCTGCTGCCACAGCTTGGGGCTCAGCCCAGTGTTGCTGCTACCACAGTTTGGGGCTCAGCCCAGTGTTGCTGCTGCCACAGCTTGG
>SMGT01010713.1:483523-502857 GCA_004794575.1 Lanistes nyassanus | reverse complement strand
AAAAATATAAAAGAAAAACAAGTGACTGCCGCTTGGAGGATAAGCCCAAATTAAATGTGAAACAAGGGAACACTCTAAACTAAAACCGACTACCTCCCTCCCCCCTTCCTGCGGCTCCACCCCGTGCAATGTCCCCCGCTGCCACACTTGCCCCTACCTTAACACTGCCACAACACTCCACACACCCAATACCACCTTTGTCATCAAACGCAACTTCACCTGCACCAACCGCAACATCGTCTACACCATCACATGCACCCTCTGTCCCACTTTATTCTACATCGGGGAGACAGAACGCACTCTCAACACCCGCTTCACAGAACATCTAGCTGGCACTAAACACCGCAGAAACACACCAGTTGCACGTCACTTCAGTACACCCCCACACACAGCCGACAACATGAGGGTCTGTGGTATCTGGAAAATGAAGGGCGACTCCATTGACCGCAAGAATATGGAGTCCTACTTCATTACCCATTTCGGTACCATGGCACCTACTGGACTCAACCTAAAACACTGACCCTCCCCCTCCTTTCCCTTTAGCCCCTCACCCCTCCATCTCTAACTTTTTCTCTCACCTCCTTCCCACTATCTCTCTCTCTCACCGACGCCCCCTTACCCGCTGCTTTTTCTCTCTCTTTCTCTCTCCACCCCCACCCTTCTCTACCCTTTCCTACCCACCTTGCGATTGGCTGCCCCTCTTTTTAACCTTTCTTACTCACTGTCCCCTGGTCATTCTGCTATGCAGCCTACGCGCCACTTCTACTGCAGATAAGTCATTTTCCTTTTCGTTTTTTCGTCGTCCCGATGAAGGGGTAGTGCCCTGAAACATGTAGGCTGTCTTCGTCTTTGTCCCTTTCTAGCTTGGTACAGTTCCCTTGTTTTACATTTAATCCTCATGCAGCTTTTTAGGTACAAGTTCAACATTCTAATGCTCATGAAGATCTGTAATCTAATCTCAACGGTCTATTGTACATAAACACCTGGATACTTAGGATGCAATCACACGTTTCATAATTACAGCCGGCTGAGGCATGTTCCTTTACTAATCTACATCTAGACAATGAACAAGAACATGTGAGTCACTATTATATTTCCAGTCTGCAAGACACACCACAACCACCAGAAAGGGAGCCATGGGATGATCACTTATTAATGGGAGCTGATACAGTGAAATACAGTGGAAGACTTGGAAATCAAACTCAAGGACTCTTATTTACCACACTGAACAGGGGGTGCCATCTTCCACGTTACAAATTTTTGCAACATATACCCGAATGAAAAATCCTTAACATCCGGTCCTGACTGGTCAAAAGTATGTACTCTATGGACACAAACTCTAATATCTATATGTATATTAGTAATAAATAGTATGTACTCAATGGTCAGGTTACAAACTGTAAAGAATAATATCCATATTTATATCAAGTGGTCCATTGACACAAAAGTTCCTTAACTCTTCAAAGTCACAGGGTTCAGAGACAAAGAAAAATCTCGGAATTGGATATATTTTGGGATGTTTTAAAAATTACTGCTTGTAAACTACCTTACTTGTAAATTGTATTCATAAAGTTTATATATTTGGAAAGATAAGTTCTTGGTCATCAAAATGCTTATAATTTTTTTGGAAAGTATTAAACAGTACTTACTATTTGGTCTCAAAGCTAGCCACTATTTTCACAAAATAAATGTGTAACGAATTTCATATCACTCCTTGTACATTTCACAAATATAAGTAAATCCAATAACCAAGCATATCCTATTTTGAATCTGTTGGTGAATGCTTCCACTTCCACTGTGGAACTTCCAGCCTGTTCACTAAACATCTTTGGAGAACCAAAACTAATATTTAAAACTAATTCAATATTTAAAACTAATTCAACTAGCACTTTCCAATGAAACAAAGGTTACTCCCCTTATGCTGTTTAGAAAGCTAACAGAATTATTTTAATCTGTGGTCTTGTTGTTGCCGATGCGACACCATGTCATCTCACAACCATCTACACATATCTGACTGCATGAGTGCAATGAGGCAAGGTATACTGAGACATACTGACTGCAAAAAGTGCAAGAACAAATCATCAACCTTGGGCTCCAAGGGCATCAGTTTTTTGTTCCTCTTATAAAAATGCCAACAAAGCAGTAAGGGTTACCACTATTGACTAATTTACAAAATGATCCTAAAGCTAAAGTATCAGAGCAAATAAGCAATTAGTTTCATTCATCCTCACCTTTCCTCTTGCTGCTAATCTACAGGGAACAAGGTAGATAAAAAAATCTTTAATGTATAAACCTTATTTATCACAAGTCCAGCATACTATTTTCAACAAGTTCACTGGAACCTCGCTCAGAAACTTTTAAAATGTTAGTAAACACAGCGTTACAGTCCACCATCCTGAGTAAAAGGAAAAAAGGTTGTGGACAGTGGGAAAAAGCAACGTCTACTCAACTTGATTGTTCATACTTTGAAAAAATGTCAAGTTTTATTGTGAGCTTGAAGCTTTAGTAAATTGTCTCATCTGCATGGAAAAAGTCCATTAACATGCCACATCCTGAATTTGCAGTTACAAAAAAAAAAGGTGCCAGAGTTCACAGTTCCTTAACAATAACAGTTGCTATTGAAGTCCAAAACCAAAGGCATCTTTGTTAAATTACCAAGTAATAAATTTCTATTTACTTTTCCCACAAGCCATTTAACGAAATAGAGATAGTTCTAAAATCCAAAACAGAAAGCAAACTGTTAATGTATATCAGCAAAATGAAAAACAGAGTTTTTCTGGAAACATTTTGATAACAAATGTGCTTGCTGAACACCATATGACATCATCTTAGGATTTTATCACTGATACTGGTGAAGACAAAATGTAATGCATGTGCCAGATTTGAGATGTGAACTCTCACAACCCACTGTTTGGGTGATAACATGGCAAAAGATGCACAAATAACAAGGACTAGAATGTAATTTGCCTTAGTTGTTTTAACACTGCATACACTAGATAATCTGTGTACAAACGACAATCTGTTTTCTGATGAGCAGAAGTTAAACTGATGCATAATAATTAATACTCTACAGTTCCCTAATTAGACTCACCTTCTGCTCCTATTGACACAAGTTTGACACCTTTTGAGGCAATGAAATCCAAAGCTTTGTTTACGTTGGCTATTTTGTGGAACCTCATCTTGCCCCTGTCGGGTTTGGGCAACTGTTCCCCTGAGATGACCTCTAACAATAACATCAGTTTTAGTCCATTGCGAAAGTCTTCTTCTATGTTTTCTATTCCTGTTCCAGCTTTCCTTAAGTGGGAATTGCACCATGCTGTGAAGGTCTGCAAAAAATAAGGAATTAATGAACAAACAAGATTACACAATACAAAACAAGTTGTGCGGGCAATGGGATCATTTTGTGATCTCTTTCCATGCTTACGCGAGTGTTTTCAACTTTATTAAATGATAAAGTCAACAGGCCTGTCTTGACACTATGACAGGAGAAAAGAACAGGAGGGCGGAGCGGGGAACAAAAAAGCTTTCATAATCATTTTAAACCCTTGTCCCCACTCCCTCCAGCAGATCAAGTTACACTGACTTGCATATTACTTTTGCAAACTGACTGTTTAAAAAACACAACTATTTAATAAATATTTGCTTTTACTTATTTTGTAATATCATGACAGTGATATCCAAAGTAATTCTATAATTCTTTAAAAACATTTTAATTCAAAATCTCTCGCCCTCAGCAAACACTTGAAACTTTCTGTTTGTTACTTACTGTGTCCAGTCAACCTAAGACAGGCTGTATCAGGAAACATGCCAAGATGTTTTCCTGATAAGCACCATGAAGTGAAACCCAGCCTAGTTTTAACATTTATACACTTATCTCTATTTACACTTTATACATCATCAGCTTGATCAGATCAATCAACCAATTATAAAACATTACCAACCCCCCCCCCCACCCCCCCCACAAGGACATAAAGTTATGAGGTGATGGAGATGTTGACTGTTCATTGTTATCTCTAATTTTTTTAACTCCAGATTTAAAAGTAAAAACCAATCAGTAACATTTCTGAAGAACAGGAACTAAATAGATAATAACAATTGGCTGAATACACCAACTGCTAGTGCTCCATGGCAGATATATATATATACACAAGGGCTATCAAGCTGAAAGAAAAATTTGAAAAAAAAGGATGACATTGGTCCAGATAAGAAACAAGAGATGAAAGAAAAAGAAAAGATATTAGACAAAGATAAAAGAGAATGGATTGAATTAGAAAAGTGTAACCAGTGGACAGCTTTACAGTTACAGTCAGAGGGGATGATATTAGCAACCCTGGCCTCCCTTGGGGAATACATTTTGCAGGCATAAGGACTTTAAAACTTGGTGTTATCTGCTATAAACAGTGACACCTTTCTCTCTCTTAAAAGGATTTGATCAGGCTGTTGAAATCCTAGCTCCTTCCTGCATTAAATGTCTGTACACAAGTAGAAGCTTAAATACAGTTCAGCCTGGCTGTCAGCAGTCCTGATTACATGAGAAATCAGTTCATGTGGCTTAGTCCATGATTCTGTGTTTCTAACCAGCATGGTTCTAGTCTTATTCAACTGTCAACAGTCTTGCAAACTTATCACATAACTTGAAAGTTTGTTTCTTGTTATTTTACAATAGTTAACATTACAGTTTTCTCTTAGCTTTATTAATTCATGTCTGACACTATGTTTAAATGTCTCAGGTGAATGTATTAACAAAGACACACACACAGGCACATACGATAACAAAACTGTTGTGTTTAATAAAACTATTTAAATTCAGTCAGTAAGAGAAAACTGTAAACTACTACTGTAAACTGTATAAATTACCATCTTAAATTTTTTAAATTTCTGGTTGATTCTGTTTGAGTTACTGTTACAGTAATATGGCACAAACATATAACAAGGAATTATGTACAGCATCATCTACTACAACTAAAAACATTTATTGATCTAACAATAACCATGGTAAGTGCAAACACAACTCACAAATATGTTTAACTACAAGCAGAAAGAGAATTAAATAGAAACAGCTGAAAAACCTTTCAACTTACAAAAACTTTCAGATATTACCTAACCCTAAGTGAAAGCAGACAGAATATTAAATCTTCTCACTCAGATTCAAAAACTCCTCAATCTATAATGCTAAATAAAAGTCAGTATTTACTTTACGTGACAAAATAATCAAGTTTTCAAAGAGCAGATCAGGAAACACTGTATGTTTATGCTGTGAATCACTGATTACATCACTTGATTTACTAAGCCTGTAAGTAAAGCCACCTGTAAGAACAAAGAAGTGATAATAGTAATACGTGAAACTAAGTGCATGTTATTGTTATGAATACGTACTTGCAAATTCTGAATGATGAGCTTTAATGTAATCCATACATTTTGTTAGATTAAAATGATAAGCTAACATTACAGTTCACTTAATGTACAAATTCTGAGACTCAGTAACTTCTTACTAATACCATGTCTGAAAGCATTTGCATCCACACACACACACCTCTTCTATTTCTACCAACTTCTCTACCCTTGATGGAAAAAAGAAACCTTGACAGAACCTGTGATAATGATATCCTCTGAGGTGTAAGAAGTTCAAATCATAAGTTTTAATACCACTGTTTTGTATTCACTAAACTACTATTCTGAATTCTGAAATACAGCTCAGGTGTGTTGTAAACCTAACACACACCGGGAGTGCCTGTTTTCCACTGCACTGCAGTGAGCCAGGTATGCCTGGAATCTAGCCTACTATGTCTCCTGAGGCAGATTACACTGAATGAAGCTAAGGCAGTAGCAGAGGCAGAAGCTGAATAAGCAAGTGCACATGTTCAAGTTTTTGAAAAATAAATGTGTCTGCACTAAAAGTAAAATCCTGTGCGACAACACCGTCAATAGTGCAGTTAAATACAAGTAAACAGGTTCTCTTGTTCTCTCCTTCATTATGACTAAAGCTTTTCCATTTTTGGGCATGGTTGTAAAATGTTTTAGGAACAATCTACATGTTGCACTTATTTAAAAAAATCAAAGGCAGCTGAAAGGGGAGCACTGGCAGAAATTAATCATGTACTTATGAGGAATCCATTACTACCTTTTAGTTCTCAGTGCTGTTATGATGGCCTACATATCAAAGCAATAGGAAAACACCAGGTGGTCGTTATTTATAATATTAGCTACAACCTAACAACACTGCATGCCTTTCTGATTCACCATTTATGAACCTTACTCAGACATAAGCGTTTCGATCCAAAAAGGGTAAAAGAGCTGGAAGTAGGCTCGTACAAATATGAACGGGCATTTATGGTTAATGTCTACAAAATCTGATGACCCATATCCGCCTCCGTACATAGGTGAGAGCTTTGTCATACCAATAGTGAATAGACGCCGTCTCACAAAGAATTTCCTTAGTGTTGAAATAGTGTGAGCATAGCTGTACTGCTTCTAACTGAATTCGTTTATTTAATGCTTTAAAAAGATGAATTTTAAAATCGTGTTCAGTCTATGTATGCACGCTTCAGTTCCCTTTTTCTTTAAAAATGACATGCACTCTGACACCCTAGGTCAAACACACCAGACCGGCTTCTAATTTCAAAGACAGGTATCACCCGCAGGAGGGGGGAGCTTTCTTCGCGTTGACACCGGTTGTAGAGCTACCCTGCTTGCTTTTACGAAAACCTTGTTCATTTGACTGTTTGATACTTTTATGCTTAAGTGAACTGTCACTACAAGAACATGTGACAAGTTTAAAAACCACATGCCAAGTAAAAGAAACAATTTGTCGCAAGCCCCGCCCCTTAAGTGCCTCCTCCATATTAGGTGTGCAATCAAAACCCTTGTCAGCGTAATGGCGGCCGCCAGCAAAGTCCTGTAACTGACAGGCTGTCTTTTAAAAAATGCATTAATTCCACCTATTTTGGATATTATCTTCTAATTCTAGATCCGTATGTTTTAATTCCTCTCAAAACGTGTACTTACCACTGAACATAAGGTAAAAGAAACGGGAACGAGCACTGACCTTTTTCTGCTGCTTTTCCCATGCCGGGTCGAGTAATCCTTCCCGATCCCACTCCTCTTCTTCCTCCATGTAACCATCGTTGTAAGAATCCCCCATCGTGTGGGACATTACCTTCTCCTCTCCTCCCTGACCTCCTAAAAGCTGGTAAGATTTTAGGTGTAAATTTTGAGGACAAAACGACTTGCGCAGCTTAGCAGTCGCCTCAAAGGGGCTGATCGCTACCCCCGCCAGGAGAGACTTGTCACGTGACAGGTGGCGGAAGTGGCCCTGATGCGCTGTTTCGTCATCTCTCGGAGTGAAAGGATACCGCGCGCGCGATTTGACGCAGAGCGCTGGTTGTGAATGGGGTACAAATGTGTGATCAGCTGTGTGCTTGAAGGACGAGTTTATCAAGAGGTGTAATTCTTATTAGCAGCTTAATATTTAAAAGCTCTTCTCTTATGTTTGTGTATCTGATCAGAGTGAAGTAGGTTTATACTGTGATTCATCTTTAGTTTCGTTTTCTCACCCAGGACTGCCACTAATATGCGGAAATATAGTTGTTCGGCCGACCTTATCTGCACGACTGGTCGTGCGCTGTGGGGGTGAATTCTTCTATCCGCACGACTCCAGATCGTGCGCTTTCGGAATGTGTTCTGTCTCCATGACTGGTCGTGCGCTTTCGGGGTACGATCCGCACGACTCTCGATCGTGGCTGAAAGTGCAATCGATAATTACGAAAGCACATAACGCGTGCGTGCCTGGTGCGACTTAAAATTTAAATGAATGAAACATTATTTTCACAATTAAAATTTTGAAGGCAGTGACTTAATTTTACCAAAAAAAAAAAAAAAAGGACCATGCCAATATGGCTTTCGAAATCCCTGACGCCTTATATCACCCGGCTACAGACTGCCTAATTAGTAAATGCTGTTCATTCTGAAGATAAGAACCAGCTTCTAAGTGTCGTAAAACTAATTAGGAACTCGCTTTACAGGCCACTGCCAAATATGAAACAAAATTGAGAAATACTTGTAATCTTCGCGTCGTGACATCGTCGATTAACAGCGAAAAAAAAAATCCACTGGTCGTGCGGATAAGAATGTTTACCCCTCCTCCACCACAAGACACGTGCGATTCGTGCTGACAAAAGAATGAGCACCATAAATAGCAGGTGGAAGGTTACTGGTTCAAATCCAGGTGCGACCAAGGACTATTGGAGTTAAATATTATGCAGACTCCATTCGGCCATCTCTCCGCTCTTTAAAGTGCCTGTCCTCCCATTGGCCATCTTACTGCAGGTATCAGTCTGGTGGTTCTTTCGGTGCGCAGCTTAATTACTAATAGCACCCCATCCCCACAGTGCGAAATCACCGTGAGGTGGAAGCACTGTCTCTCTAAATAATCAATCAACCAGCGCACGACTCCGAGAATCGTGCGGATAGTCACTCCCATAGTTGTTCCATGCGTACTTACGACATTAATTTTGCTTATATAAAGCATAATTCAACTTTTGACTTTCCTTTCGGATTTTGCAAAAGTTTCTATATAACTTTTGGAAGGAACGTCACCTAAATTCGTCAAATTCTGTTTTTGATTTTACGTGCCTTCTGCTGTGAGTTTTGCGCTCGTAAGGCACGTTCTAACTAGGGCCATTTTTCCGTATGTAATGGAGATACGAATGTTTCGTAGCTCAGCGATGGTACCGTGTTAAATGCAGTTGGTCCAGTGTTGGAACTGTTTCGATCTAAACACAGCAAGTATATTACTATCTACTGGTCGAAGTCGACAATAGTCATTAAGTTTTTTTCTGAATTTCACACTCAAAATCACACAGCTATAATTATATTAAAAATTAAATCATTTCCAAACTATAAGGAGGAGTATTCGATAATGGACAATGTTAATAAATTCCAGTGGTCGCAGACCCGGGCAGTGCCGGTCCAGGGGCAGGGGGCAATTACAACGCTCCCACTCTAGTATTTTGCGATTGTTAGCATCGTTTTTTTTTTCTTTTCGTGAAAGTCATGTCATGCTCAGAGATTTGTCATCAAAGCACATAGTACGAAACTCGAAACTCATTGTTGTGGTGCATTACAGGACACTGAACAGTTACATATAATAAACCCTCATATTCAATCCAGCACTGCAAGAGGGTTTGAGATTCTGCTGCCTTCACAGGTATACCCATGTGATAAAATCTGAATGCAATTCATATCCTGCAATCTGATGTTTCGATCGTTTGACTTTCTTTTTCCTGCTGGGATCGATGAGTCGGCTGCAAACTTCCTTTCCGTCTTTTGATTTTTGCATATTTCCTTTTTTTCGGCCAGGGAAGGGCTGTTATGGTCCCTGAGCATCTGTCCATACCCAGAAGCGTATGCCTAAATGCTTTTTACAGGAATGGGGAACTTTAAAAATGTTCACGAGCCCAACTGGCTGGTAACTTTCGAAATTCACTACCCCACTGTCGATCGCTGAAATTTCCACTGAGGCAAAGTATTTGCTTTTTGTCATATATGACTACCACAGTCTACCCCCACCCCACCCCACCCCCCAAAAAAAATCGATGTCGAAAGCCCGACGAGCTTTGGATTTATGATTTTTATTTGCCCAGTATGATTTCTTTAGTGGCCTGTGGCCAGCGTATTCCACATCTCTGTTTTCGCTAGGTTTTATTTGGAGAAATTCATATCGCAGCATGACAACAGCGTTGACAATAATCGTGAGCCCAAAATCACGGACGGGAAGGTAAAGGTCAGTGCAACTGTGTGGGCCAAAACCGGAAATATTTTATTATCCAGTGCAGCTGCAAGATTGATGTAATTCTCGGCTTGATAGTACTGAGGATGTGAGATGCCGGAAAGCTGGCTGAATCGTGATAGAAGAATGGTTTTGGTGGATTTGAAGACCCAGGAATGTCTTAAATGACTGATCTTATACTGTTCCCTTTCACAATAAATGATGTACGCGGCTACACGCAGGCTCGAAACGAGAAAAGGAGCTTAGGAAGGTGGGTGGGTGGGTTCTAGTTTCTTTGTTACTTCCTCACCACCGCAGCTAATCTCGGTTTTTTGTTTGTTTGGGTGGGGTTTTTTTTTGGATGACTTTTTCTTGCTCAGATGTTTGAGTGTGGTATATCAGTGATCGTAACGAAGACCAGAAATGATGGTTCTCGATCTCTGGGATAACTAAAGCGATGAAATATTACAATGTGTCGGGACTGGGCAGCTCTCATGCTCCTATAGGACAGCTACAACGATCGAAATATCATCGCTTTTCCTTTAAATGCTAGCTAAAACGCTCGAAGCTGCAGAAAGAGTGGATTATCTGCGCTTCTTGTAAAGTCCCGAGGGCAGGACTGCATCGTGCACGTGCGTTTAGCATAAGTTCACGCACGTGCAAAAGCCAACTGTTCCCGCAGCTGGATTGCTTGTACACGATACGCGGCGACATGTTATGCACGGGGGTGAAAGAGTTTTGTCCAGGATGTAGATCTGGGGGTCGGGATCTAAGACCGGCCTCTGGGTTATCGTAACCTGATGCTTTCATCTATGATCGTAGCTTTGAACATGACACTGGATAGGAAGTAAATTCCGAATAACTGTTAAAAGTTACACGTCTCAGATAGTTCAAACTTTACCGTGGATCCGTTGAACTGGAAGCATGACTAATGGTGACCTAAAATCCGTGAAAGTATCCCTTTATGTTCCTGTCTGGAGCTGGTGGGGAGGCTTTTCGAAATGTCTACGATGTTTGAGATCCTTTGAATATATAAATATAGTTACTGACAACTTAAGCAATAGGCTCGAGAGAGGCGGAATGGACATTCACGGACACAGCAAACTAATGGCAGGATCTGTAGATATGAGGTTGGTCGTGGTGACAATTATGGACTGCACCAGGAGCTGTATGTATGAGTGCCTGCAACTGAACCCCGTACAGTGTGAAAACTTGTTGCGAACAAATCATGCCTCGTGTTTCTTCGTAAGTTCGAGGTTTCGTTTACAAACGTGACAGTCGGCTATCGTGTAACTGTACTTACAGTTTGGGGTTTTTTGTTTTTGTTTTTTTGTTTTGCCTGAATGTCAGTCCTATTTGCTTGACCAAGCCTTTTCCTCGATCATAAAATCAACTGCGTATTTCAACAGAATCGTTGATCAAGTTGGGCAACTGTGGAACTCTTCGCTGTGTCTGGCATTTCCTTTGTTCATCACCATCTCTCTTTTCCCTCGCTCGCTCGCGCGCACGCACGCACGCACGCACGCACACTGATACACACATATTCTCTCTGTGTGTTTCGCACACACATGCAGACCACAACCACCACCACCATCTCTCTCTCACACACACACACACGCGCGCACGCATGCTGACATACGTCCTCATTCTCTCTCTCTCCAACCTATAAAAAAAAAGGAAGGAAGCAAAGGGATGGCAGGAAAGAGACGCAGGAAGGTATGTGCGCGATTACAACAATCCGCTCCCTGGGGTTTCATGTCCTAAACGAAACTAATTTTGTGAGAGTAGATGGATGTTGCTGGTGGTGGTAGTGGGGCGGTGTAGTTTATAGATATCTGATTTGTCTCCTTCTAATCGTATAGAGCCCAAGTGAGTTGAAATAAATAAACCTGCAAATTTGAACCTTTTTATACGCAGATAGAATGCAAATAACGTATAGTTATGCCACGACTACATATTCATTATTTTTGGAGCAAGTGGACTTTCAGAATACGTTCCCAGGTCCAGTAAAAGTTCTGTCTCGGTCACAATCTGTGTGACCAATTGCAAGCACAAGCCCATGCTCAGATATACAGCATTTAAAAGCAGTAACAATAAGATCTTTCCTAGCCCCCCCCNCCCCCCCCCCCCCCCCCGCGGTGCCTGTGTGACGTACAGCTATGGGTTCCTCCTTCCCAGCCTTCGCACTTGCCTTCAGTCCTAATCCTCCGATCTCTCCCGTTAAATTTTCATGCATTTCATCATATCACGGGTTTTGTTATTACTTGGTGTGTATAGCTCAACGAACCCCAATCGACTGCACTGACCGAGAGGACAGCGCACTTGGAATATACTCCAACAGACAACGCACCCCAGCTGTCCTTCAACCTGGGCCTTTTTCGTTAGTGTAGAACGTTTAGGGAGGAGGGAGGGAGAGCCCTAGTTTTGCTGTTCGACCAAAGTGTATGAAGAACCCTCCGACCTCTGCAACAGCGACGCGTCGCTTCCCGCCAGAAAAGACGTCTCTCGCAGCTCAGGTGGGGCTAGGGTAAAAGGCGGTACAAGTAGTGCCAGGTAGGCGAGAGGCCCAGATAGCTCAGTTGGTAGAGCTGCGGAGTGCGGACTATAGGTAGAAAGTTGCTGGCGGACAGTGTGAGGTGGAAGCACCGTCCCTCTAAATCACCAACCAACTAAAACCAGATAAGCTATGCACTGAACCACCAGACTGAATGCTACAGTAAAATGGCCATTGTGGACAGTCAAATGTGCGGGGAGATGGCCGAATGGAGTCTGTACAATGTATAACTCCAGGAAATAATTCTTGGCCACACCTGTATTCGAACCGGAAACCTGGAACAGTCTACTCTGCAGCTCTACCGACAGAACTATCCAAACAGGCCCTTCCCATTTTACCAGCGGGAGCCTCTCAATTTATATCTTCTTCCCACCACCACTCAAGAGAGGAGCACTCTAAAGTGATCATGCAAGAGTCAGCTCCCGTCTGGCGAGCAGCCAGTTTGCGAGGACGCCACCAACAGCTAGAAAGAGGTGGCGGGTAAGGCAGGGGGAGGATTGACTGCTCAGTAAGGGCAGAAAAAGCCGATTAGAGCCAGTGTTTGAAAAGCTCAGGACAGGGCAGTGAACACACACACACACAAGCAGGCAGGCACACGCACACGCTTGCGCGCGCACATACACTCACCCCTCATACAGCCATCGAAATCTAAATTTATTTCCCGTCCACGTCTGTCACCACCTCTGTCCTCTTTTTCTCCAGCTCCCTCTTTCGTACACTCCCATCACGAGCTAGCTTTTGTTGCTAACCGCCGTTTGTATTCAAAGCGCTAAGGCCGGGCGGTGACATCTGATCTTTGAACGTGCACCCTCGTCGGTGTCGGTGTGTCCAAAGTTCTGTAACCTTTCAGGACGTTTGTTGCCACCGCCTGGCGCGTGCAGGCCACAACGGAATGTTCACTTATATGTAACGCTGCTTGCCACACAGCTTTATCCTCAATTTGGCCGCTTGTTCCTGCGTTTTACATACAATGCCTTCTTCCATTACAATGTGTGGCTGGCACAATTCCGGTAGATCTCGCAATTGGTGCAGATGCATAGTAAGCATGCACACTGTCCGGTGGGGTTCTTCCTGATGGAATTAGTAAAACCCGCACTCGTTTTCGATCGTTGGTATTTATCAGTTCGGAAAGAGAATTTTTTTCCCCCAGTTGAGTTCCAGGCCCGCATGCACAAACCTACCAAGGCGCTGCACATGCGCAGCTCGGTTGCTAAGCACAACTGATGATTATAGGTCAAGCCATGACCACTACCAGAGACCGTATAATAGATATATAAACGGTCTCTGCCACTACACAGCGTCACTTCTTAGAGTTACAATAAGCGGACCAATCCGTGGTGATCGGTAGCTAAGCGGTAAAGACGTGGCTTTTCATGGTTCGAAGTCGCAGGTTCAATACCCATATTAGCTTACGATATTTTTTTAAGTTGAAGGGGGTTAGGGTAGGGTTAAAGTTTGATGTTAGCCAGGACTTCTGTTCTCATGTATAGGTTCAAGCATAAGTCTGCAAGCGTGAGTTAATCGGAATGAGTGGTGGTCTGCGCATGCGTGCCTGGAAATCCGATGGGAAAAAAAGTTTCGGGTTCGGGAAGGGACAAGGGATTATTGCAAGGCTTGGCTCACAGTGGGCCGTCCAGGATTCGACGGTGCAGAAGTTCCCACGCATGCCTTATAATTACGTGGGTGTGTTTGATCAGTACAGTTCTATACTAAACAACACCAGACTCTTCCTTTAACAAAAGAGATCTCATGTGGTGGTAGAATTTTGTTAAAAGTCACGAATACATTCGGAATGTCCCTTGTCTGGCGGCAAATATGACTGTGTAGCCTGTATTAAAGCGGTTTTTAGCTCTTCACCGGATCGATAGACGACTGTTGTGTTAAACCCTTTTCCGGGTTATGACTGCGTTGTCAGCTCATAAACAATCCATAGTAGGACACGCTCTTTGGTCAGCTTGTCCTCTAGGTGCCTGTGACACTCAACTTATTTGTTCAGTTCCCTCTGACGTTTAATGGGTCAGGGGATAATGATTACAACAAACAGGTCTTCTTAGCAGCTGCTGTGCTCTTGCGAACAGGCAAATCACACGGTTGTAGCGCGAGGTCGTCATTTCCTTTTTCCGACTGACGGGATACACAGATCCTGAAGTGTAAAGAGGTTATAAAGACCAGACCTTAAGGACTCCCGATTATTTTATTTCCACATCGTGACAAAGGAGTTACATAAATCAAAAGCTTCTCCCTTGGGCGCGCCCACATACACACACACGCAGAGGCGTGCCCACGGTTTCCTCCCCAGTCCCTCTAGTCTCTCGTTTCATAACGTGGAGCGGGATCGTTACAACAGCAGTCACAACATTGGTATGCTGGTCTTCTGATCAAGACCAGCCCAAATTTTTTCGATGAGAGATGCCTTAAAAATAAATGTATTGCTCAGTGTACACAGTAGGTTTTAGTCACGCCATTCAAAATTCAGTACTGCGCTATTTTATCTCCCATACCCCTAATCCCATCTATTCCACCCATTGTCAGCCTGTGAAAACAGTAGGGCTGACCGGACGTTAGGACAGACACCGCTCATTGTGTGGTTTGGGTATACCGACTTCTCATTGGGTGTGGGTGTGCCGTACGCACACATCCTAGAGAAGATCCTTTGGTGAATGCGTTCGTACGTTTTCTTTTTAAGGGCCATCATAAACTTTTGCATCCTTTTTTTAAAAAAAATTGTTGCTGTTCCTGCTGCTTAGTTGTCATCACTAGTTTCATTGCTGGCGACGACGACGATACGAGTGGTTTAGTTAGTGTACTGGATCTGCTGTTAACACAACTCGGGAACTATGCAACCTTAATTAAATTGGCAGTTGCGTCATTGACTCTACCCACAGAGTTCCTAACTAATAGAGCGAGCGCTGAGACCTGCTGAGTGACCCCGCGGCGACGCCATCTTACCCTGCCTCATCCCTACATAGCGACACGGCGACGCCATCTTACCATGCCTCATCCCTACCCATTTATAGCGACACGGCGACGCCATCTTACCCTGCCTCATCCCTACCCATTCCTACATAGCGACACGGCGACGCCATCTTACCCTGCCTCATCCTACCCATTCCTACATAGCGACACGGCGACGCCATCTTACCCTGCCTCCTCCCTACCCATTCCTACATACCGCCATAGTCACCTTGTGAATTGTTTATTTTTGGGTCCAAGCTTCGTTTACGAATCTGTGGTGAGTAAGATTTTTATCCGAAACAATTATTAATTAGAGGAGCATTATAAATATATATTTATATATATTTGTCATAAATATATTTTTCCGACTGTTTTATGCGGCGGCTGTACTAGCGAGTTAGCCCCAAAGCCAAGAATCTTTTTGTTGTTGTTGTTTTAAACTACGACCACCGCCAATTAAGGCAGACATGACCAATGCATGGAATTCTCAAAGTCAGATTGATTTTGTAGGAGTTGGACCCTTTCAGTATATACTAATAAGTCTGTCGACATTGTGAATTTCAGAGAATGGCTTGTTGTGCCGCGTGGAACTGCGCGAACAAGTCAAAGAAAGGAAAATCGTTTCACCTGTGAGTACACTATAGCTTCTGTGGTCATTACAATAATGCCAGAGTATATTAGATGTACTGACAGCACAATCTTCTACGACACTTGCAATGTACATTTTGCATCATGGAAGGAAAAAGTCATCTTGGAAATATACCTGCTTACCTGTGTGCATGAGAGAGAGAGAGAGAGAGCTAGCTGGGTGTCATCAGCATTGTAAAATACAAGGACTGTTAAACCACAACTATTTGTATGTTTATTTATTGATTTATTTGCTATTGCATTTTTCATGCAGGTTTCCAAAACATGAAGAGAGGCCCCTTCCCTCCCCGGTGTATTGCACTTTTGTTGTTGAAAGAATATAAAGTACTTTTGTATCTTAATCTTGCACTATTTTTCTTACAGTACAAGTGATTTTAGTACTCTGTGAGTGATGCAAATGCAAATAGTAAATACCCAGTCTAACAAGAGTTTTCTTTGCTCTTTCTCTGTGTGTGTGCGTGCGTGCGCGCGCGAGTACGTTAAAGTTTCTTTACTAGTTTCTTTATTCTTTTACCCTCAGGGGGTATTCAGAAAAAAAGAAAAAAAATTGTCAATCGTAATTCACCTGGCATTAGAATATACATATATTGATAAATAAACTCAATGATTAATAAACACCCAACACGCTCAATCACTCACGCAGGCGTACCCACACGCAAAAACATAGGCACCAATTCATCTATTCATTAATGCACTCTTTTAAAAGAAGTATTTTAACAAAATTGACTACCTTGGTCAATACACTTTTGTTTTTGCAGGAAAAGAGTTTATAAAATTTAAATGTATTTGGCCGGCTTGCAGTAATTAAGTGATAAACCTGACTCCGGGCCGTCTATCGCCCTACAGTAAGCCTTGTACGTGAGTACGACTTGCAGTAAATAAGTGATAAACCTGACTCCGGGCCGTCTATCACCCTACAGTAAGCCTTGTACGCCCCAGCTCGCGAGGCAGGGTAAGATGGCGGACGCCGCCGCGCGAGTGACGCTGCGCTCGCGTCTTAGCATCTCGGTCCATATGTAAGAAGTCCGTGTCTCTACCTCAGCTTAAGTCTGTGGTTACGTCATCACCACGAGAAACCGTGACGTGGTTTGCGCCGCGTATATCTGGAGGTCACCTGTGTGACCTAATAAACGAACGTTTTTAAGAGGTCAGAAGCCTATAATAGTCATACTACCAAGAGAGAGAGGTGGGGTGCAGGAGAGAGAGAGAGCATCTTTGTGCACACTTGACATTTCGCGACCTTCACCACAGACACGTTCAGCACAGATACTTCTTAGCTTTTAGTATTTCTGCACGTAGCGTATGCATACCTGAACTTTAAATCTTCTGGCTGTGCTGCTTGTTGTGACCAATGTATTTTGGCCAAGGTGGTTAGCCGACATTACCAGCATCAGGGGGTAATCTGATAATCCGATTGCTTGTTTGAAAACTTGGGAAACGACTTTCTCACTTCTCTTCGTGAACTAAGTTTGCATCTCTACAGTTGTCATAAGCCTTCTTCAATGTTTTGCGAGCACATTTTGTCTCTTTCTCTCTCGAGACCGAAGGAGAAAGAGGGAGGGATCTAGAAGGAAGAACAATTGTAGGTTGTATAGTTCCCCTTTTTTCCCTACCACCCTACTGTACCCTGAAATATCTGGCCAGTGTCTAAGAATGGAGGACTACCTGGCTACTCCAGGCTTCCAACACGCAGGTGTGGGCAAACTGGCAGCTGCACTTCGATCGACATGCTGATGCCCACTGTTGTCCATTGCTGCAATTGCCTGTCGGCATCTTGAGTGTGCCGGTATCTTATTGTCACACCGGCAAACACGTCTACCATTCAAGCCGGTCTCACGTACACGTTAGATGCGTGCTTGGGTCAGACAGAAATTCGTTGTTGTTAAGCCTTGCGTGCTGGGCATGCACGTGTCAACACTTAATTCTTCCAACAGTGTGACCGATAGCCTCGTCAGTCGCAAGATCTCCTCTTCGATGACAAGCCTTCCTCTGATCCACCGTTCTCCTCTTTGATCAAAATGATCATTATAGTCAGAAGTTTCAGACTTTACTTATGGGGCGCGAGCTTTGTATTTGAGTCCTGGCAGGGGCGCGAGGGTCACAGAACGCCTGTTGACAATGGCCGCACCTGTTTTCAGTTCGTATTCAGTACATTTATAGTTCAGCTAATCCTCGGGTTAAATGACACGAGATGTGTAACACAGAGAGAGAGAGAGAGAGAGAGACAGAGAGTGGGTAAAAGTGGTTTTTCTCTTTTGAGTGACAAGGCCCCAGTGCAAGAAATTTTCTGTGATTGCGTCTGACTTGGGCAAAAGAAAACGATTCAGAAAATAATGTTCGGATTTTTTAAAGCAGACCTAGCTCAGGAAATATGCGTTAGGAAAACAAGTGACGGGGTTGAAAAAGAAAAGACAAATGGGTTGAGGAGGGTGTCTTTGTTAACTTCGCGAAGTGAGTGTGGGTGCTGTGTGGCCTTGAGAAATCACAGGTCTTGGCACAAAGGACTGCTGGACCTTAAAGGGCTACACGATACAATGCTCTCAATGAGCGTAACACAATGAGAGAAAACATTTCCAACCACTCTCCCTACACGGTGAGAGAAACCTGCAACATTTTACCAGCCAATTCATGTCATATGATCATCACGTAAAACGGAGATGAATTATCATAAATGCGTCGATTCTGCTGGCAAAGCTCAATTAATTGAAATTTCAGTTCTTCTGACCAGTTCACTGATAATCTAAGACCTGCCATGATCGCGATGAACTAGACTACTTCGCACTAGATAGCATGATTTTTTTCTGATTGGCTGAAACACTTGCAACATTTTGAGCCCTTGCAAGAAAATAGAGCAGCATTCTATCTGTAAAATGTTGAGAGGGCCCTTGCAACATTTTCTGTCAACATTTCAGCTTCCATATATGGTAAACATTGCGCTCAAAGCTGAAAACTTTGCATGGTGTAAATGGCCCTTTAGGTATCTCACCTGTACTGACGTAGTGGGTGTCACGTGTTGGGGTCTGGTGGGTCAAGGAGATTGCACCATAGATTCCAGGTGTGATCCATCCTCGACTCTCCGGCCCTAATTAAGGTCTATTATTCCTTGTTCAAGCCGCCATCTAGCCGCTCACGTCATCACCAGCCCAGGTTCGGTCCCTGTTCACACTTATGACCGGGGGTGCTGGCCCTAGAAACCGGGGGCAAGGTGTGACTTACCTTGGGGCTGCTGGGGTGGGATTAGTGAAGGTGTCAGCCTGACCAGGTGTGCGTTAGTTGTTCAGGGGAAGGTTACGTAGCTGGAGGAACCAGTGACGCGTAGTATCGAGCATCAAGGGCTTTGATGTAGCGATGGGTGTAAACGACCAGGAAGGGGAGGGGGTAGTTGTGTCCACCCTAGGTGTCCACTTAGGG
>SMGT01010713.1:472159-482712 GCA_004794575.1 Lanistes nyassanus | reverse complement strand
GTTTAATGGCGAGGCGGGTGATGTAGGTTGGTATTAGATGTTATAGTAGACCTAGCTCAAACAGAAGGAAATTGCGGGACCCCTAGAGTTGTAACGAGTTGTAACACATTGTTTTGATTGAAAATACTCGCTGTTTCTATCAACAATACATTCCTCTATTTTTGTGTTCACTGTATTACAGTCTTTTGTTGTTCTTTATGGGAGACTGTAGGTGGTGGGGGCTCGGCCATATGATTAAGAAATCATATTAATTAACGTTAGTAATACAGTGATAGTTCCACCTACGCATATGTCACACTCTTGACGGTGGTCGTGAGAGCGAGCAGAGCAGACGACCCGTCAAGAGCAAAAAGAAATCTCCCAAGTTGTGACAGTGGGCCCAGTATTGTGTGGGTCACTGCATGAGATGCCGTACGTCACCATGTCCATCAGTTCTGTCAACGCAGTCTGGTTTTGCGCAAACTACCTGGGTACGACGTATTTTTCTATGCGGACATCTAGTGTAGTTAGCAAGAAAATGTTTCCGTCCACATACCTTCCCATCTCTCTCTCTCTCTCTGACACAACTTCAAAGCACCCTTTTCACATACGACTTGCAGTCTTTGCGAAATATTTTTGACTCCACTTGGGCTTTGGTGTGGGTCTCACCAGAAGCGGCAGTTGTCAAGCCATAACATCACCATGACGTCCTTTTCCTTTATCCGTTTTTCAGAGGCCTTTAACGATCGCCTTATCTACATGCATACAGTGCTTTAAATCGCTGTTGGTATGCATGCGTGCGTGCGCGGAGACAGCGACAGCGACCCAAAGAACTCTAGCAAACAGCTGTGTCGGTAAGTATAAATACTGTATTGTGCAGGTCCCTAGCGACAGCATTTAGCTAAGGCCACTGCGCATTGCCCCCCGTCAATGAGGGGTCTACATGGGCAACACTTAACCGTGTCTGTCTGACCCTGTCCCTCCAAATGATCTGAGGGAGGACACTCTGGGGAGAGGGGGGCCTTATTGTGAACAATATGTTCTGAGCACCACCAGGCATGTCTTGGTAGAGATACACCAGTCCAGCTCAATTTCACAGCTTTAAATACGTCTTCCTTCACTCTTTTTTGCTATCTTCGAACAGTTCTTTATCCCCTTCCTTTCTGTTGTCGACGCATTCGTTAGAACCTACACTGAGGCGCCAAGGTTGCGATATGCGGCGATTGTTATAGAGATCATATGGGACAAGTTAGATAGTACGGAGACAGGAAAGCGCCACGTGCTCTCTTCCGTCTCAAGGCTAGGCACACTCACATCTGGCATCAGTTTCCTCTTCCAAGGAAGGTCAGTCAGTTCTTTCGCGACACACGAGGGGCTGCATGCAGTTGTGCAGTTACTGAACTAAACTATCGGTATAGAAACCCGTAGCTCTGCTCTGGCTGGTTCCAGCAAAATGCTGCAAGCTACTAGTACTGTGAATGTTACAAGCTACTAGTACTGCGAATGTTACAAGCTACTAGTACTGCGAATATTCCACGGAGTGGATCGACAGCCATCCCGACCAGATACCTGTTACGGTTCAGGGGTTCATCCAGCAACAAATAGAAAGAACACGGCGTGATTTAAAAAAAAAATGACTTACACTTGAGATCACCTGAAGCAAAAACAGGTGCACAAGGATATAACGGAGAAAAATGTATGCGGCGATTGAAAGTAGCCTAAACAACCAAAAATAGAACTTTTGTATGTAGTCTGTATAGTATATATGGCGGGATACAGCTGCTAAAATTTCGAATCAGCCTAATCGCTTCTAGAAGCAATTGCGCGCACTGCGGAAAAGATCGTCTGCGTGCTGATTTAAGAGTTCTTTTAAAGTTATGCTACGAAAAGCAATACAACTAATGTGTGGTGTGGCAGATGGCAACAAGACTGGAATATAATACATTTTAGAAACCAGCAGCGGCCTGTGCGATTTCCACAAATGTCTATACAAATACTATAGCTATAAAATCTTCCTGTTGCCTTCCAAGAATGCGCAGTGGTTTAAGGAATTTTTTAAAAAGTGGGGGCGGGGAGGTCGACAGCGGCGCTGCTCGTGATCTCCACACACGTTGATTGAATGACTGTGACTGCACCTTTCGAGGTATGCACAAAACACCCGTCGATGACTGTGGATCAATGGAATGAATGAAATGCTTTCCGGTACTTTTCGCTCTGAGTCAAGCCAGGCGAAAGACTCACGAGATCTGTGTAAGTCTGAAGACTGCAGTTTCTAAATAAATGGGCAACCTGTGCGAACTACAGGACACACGTTAATTCGTCATGTTAACAAAAGCCTTTTCAGTCAAAATCATGGTAATGTTGTTAATGCTGCACATCTGCAAACTCTGCCCAGCACTAATAGTAGGACACGGTATGACAGGGTACAAGTACATGTAATAGGTCGGTTTTTAGGGGGCCTGGCTAGCTTTGAAGGTAGAGCTGCGGACTAGTGTATAGATGTTATTTCGAATCCAGGAGTGGTCAAGGATTACTCCCTGGAGTTAAACATTGTGTAGTCTCCATTAGGCTATCCCCCGAACGTGAAACTAACCTTCCGCACTGGTCATCTTACTGCACAGTCCGAACTAGTTGTGCACCCAATGTATACGTCCAGACTGATTTCTTGATGTCCACCTGGGGATATGTGATAGTCCGTGTTTGTTAGTAAAAGGACCCCATCTCTCACAGTGAGAACACACTCCAAATGGAAGCACTGTCCCTTTATACCTACCTACTGACAGGTTGGACGAGATGTGAAAAAGGGAGACCACGTGTGTGTATGTGACGAAGGACCAAAAACACTTTTGTTAACAATTTGTGTAAGTTCTTCTTATCAGTTCTTGTCAATCCAGTTCTAACTTATCCCTTAAACGTGTGACCTTGGACGGGGCAGGGGATGCAGACAATAACGTACTGGAATCTATTCCATTATCCGTCGATCAACATCATAAACTTGAAAAAGAAGCACCCAGTAAGATTCTGTGATCTCATTACCGAACAGTTCGATTAAGCGTCCCCCCCACCCCCCACCGCTATTATAGTATCAGATACCCTTCGGATGCTGAGAATGGGAGAGCAATACTAATGTGCGAGCAATGTTTATCCGCGATAAATAGCAATCTTAACGCCCCCCACCCCTCGCCAACGTCTAATTTACTGCTTTAATTCTTAAACAATGCTTGAATCTCATGGCGAAGATTCCGACTCGCGCTGGAAGAGCGAAACAGGAAATGGAAATTGTCGGTTTCGAAAGTGGCTTAGAGAGACGTGTCTGCGGCTTTCAGTTTCACGGCTCGAGTCAGTTGTACACCCAAATATATACGCACCTCTTGTGACCTTTCCCTTCCTCCAACATCCTTCACCACCTCCTCCACCACCCCCCACCACTTCAATCCCTCCCCGGTACGATAAAGCCTTTGTTGGTGACTTGACGCTAAACAATAAACAACAAGCCTCTTGCTGTGTATTTCTACCAACTCTTTTTTTAAAAAATTATTTTGACTAACTCTTTCTCGGAGTATTCTGGTTCTAAAATACATGACTGTTGCCAGAAAAAGACAATATTTTGGCTGTCTGAATTTCTGGGTTTATTTTTTAAATCATAGATGCGTAATAACACCATCTTATCTTTCCGAGAAGAGTTATTCCTCATCTGATTTCACTCTGTAGCTATTTGCCACAGATATCAGTGTGACGGGTTTCCTACTGTCAGGTCAGAGGTAATACGCATTCAGATTACGATAAACTCCGTCCTCTAACAAAGATCGAGGACCGACGATGCTCGTAGGCAGCTTTAAATCTTTAAAACTCTGGTCCAAAAAATAAAAATCGAGTTTTCACTACAATTGGTAGATTAACATCCGTATTTTAAAAAAGTTTCAAGGTTTTGTAAATATGTGCAGTTTCTAACTGCAGGCAGTTTACAAAGGAGACATTGATATCTGCTAAACTTCCTGGTAAGGGCTTATCCCGACTGCATGTCTTTTATCACTCATGCGATGATAAAATAGGAAGCAGTGTAACCAGCCCTGTGCTGAACAGCACCATGCAACCCCCTTCCCCTCCGCCTCCTCAAGAAACAGAAGACCCCATGTACGGATGGAAGTTAAAAATGAGAGAGAGAGAGAGACGTAAACATCACTCGGAAGATGTCGCATCTACTTTGCCTGAGACAAAACACGTAAACATCCTTCGGAACATGTATTTACCCTGCCTGAGACAAAACACGTAAACATCCTTCGGAACATGTATTTACCCTGCCTGAGACAAAACACGTAAACATCATTCGGAACATGTATTTACCCTGCCTGAGACAAAACACGACTGTGAAACCTGTAACTGCGTCGCCAGACGTCTCATATCCGGAAGTTTTGTATCAACAGCTCTGTTTTGAGCTGTTTTCATCGGCTCGATAGCCGACTGCAGTTATACACCTGGCGATTTTCTGACCGCATGCAGATAAACTGTATCAGGCGCATCTGCAGTTGAATATATCGTTGCATTTACCTACAAGCTTGTGGTCTTTGTATCCGTGTAAGGCATAGTGGATTCTCACTGAGTTTTCAGGATATCGGTTTGGGTAAAATGTACTTACAGTTGGGATACAAGACGACGACAGATACAAAGACATTTCTAGTTGTTTTCTTGCTTTGTTGTTTTCATTTCACTCTCAACAGCCAACATCATCTGCGCAATTTTACCCCGTGGTGAACAGTATTGAAATTGTATTAACGTTACCCGGATTTAAGCCAATACATCTTCTTTCACTCAAAAACAAACAAACAAAAAAGAGCAAACCACCCAACAAGCCAGCATTATCTCTCTATCAAGGTATACGTGCCGTACCCGCTCTGGGTGAAATACAACTGAAGCTACATTTTCATTTAATCATTCGTTCAGTTTTGCTTGATACAGAATGTACGATGTTAAATACGCCCAGTACCACCTGTTGCGTTTGACAGCGTATGACAACCTGTTTCAATCACTGCCGTGGTATCGCTGAGCTAAAATCATTCAATCTAAATGACTGCCACCTGTGGTCTGTCCCTACACGCCTCAAGCGACTGCAGAAAACATTGTCACGCCGAGTGATTTCGTCGGCGGCTGGGAGACCGACTGCGTCAAAAGGAATGAGCGACGTGCTTAACTTAGCAGGTTCCTGTCACAGTCACAGTTTTGTCATCAAGACTTGCCTGTCACACAGTCACAGTTTTGTCACCAAGACTTGCCTGTCACACAGTCACAGTTTTGTCACCAAGACTTGCCTGTCACACAGTCACAGTTTTGTCACCAAGACTTGCCTGTCACACAGTCACAGTTTTGTCATCAAGACTTGCTTGGTTGCCGCAGTGGGTGCTGGGGGGAAGCGGAGTAGAAGAAAAGGTATTTTCAGCACACGGGAGGGTGACTAAAAAGTAAAACCGATTCCTCCTGCTATTTCATAAGCTTTCTCCTCTCTTTCTGAACTCCCATCACCTCACTCACACAAACAAATACACATACAGACGCAATCGCACAGCAGTATTTAACCTTTCGAACCAACCGTAAAATGTGTCTCACAGCTGTCAATATCAAGGTCAGCCAAAGGAGTACACCAAACAAGCTGATGGTGAAATGCACATTAGCACAATCAAATCAGGTAATGTGTGTCGCATCTCGCCAGCACCCACAGTCTACCCTGCCTGATCTTTCTTATGTATCCCGCCTGCCCTGTTCTATGCACCCTGCTTGATTTATCTAAAGTATGCAGACGCATCCCACTCACCACCTTTCCTATCGGCTCTCTGCAAATGTCTTCCTTCCTGCACCTGAGTAGCTATAGACTCGTCTATCACGCTGCACAATATGTACCGCGGGCCAAGGTCACGCACACCATGTTTACAAATGTTCTACGTCGATACAGTTTAGTAACAGATTAAGTCAATGACTTTCACAAGGAATGAGGGGAGAAAACCTAGATGGGAAAGCGAAAAGAACCTGTCCTATTTATGTAGCTAAAAGAATCTGCTCAGTTTATGTAACGTTACCGTCGTTAAGCGTTAGGATTTAGATGAAAGCCACGTTAATGAAATCTAAGTATTCTGTTAACATGAATTACTGCTCGTTTACCCAAGTCAAATAAAACAGGCAAAATAATGTGTTTGGATAGGTATTTGGGTATCAGCGATTAGGGGAGGGGCACAATTAAGTTCAATATATGGGTTTTTTTTTCTCTCTCTCTCTCTCTGTATATAAAACCATATTATATAGTGCTATCTAGTAAATAGTGGATGTTCTCAGAAAACACATGCTGTCGTGACAGTGCCTGTACTTCGAATGATGTTATAGCCATTGAGTCAGGCACTACAGTTGTTAAGTACAGAGTTTAACAAAATCCAAGACTGTAAAATTGGGAAATCTGGGAGCAGCGTACGTACAGTTTTCCAAATTTTCACAGAATGGTATCTGCATGACAACAGCCATTTTGTTAGATTCAAAAATGTTGACCGTTGGGACAGTGATCGTGACCTCCTACCCGCCATAATGATCAAGATTTAAACGAAAAATACTGTAGTACGCGCTGTGTTGCCAGCGGCTCTATTTTAGCGTCGTTCTTGCTTCGTCCAAACCCTTATCGCAAGAATGATGTTCTAAAGCTGATCAAGTGCACAAGACTTCGGCAGTTGTGTGTGTGTGTGGGGGGGGGGGAATTCGAAGAGTCGCATTTTTCGAGCCAATCAGGATCTAACAACGACACGACAAACGCTCAGCGCAGGCGCTTACACCCGAACACCCTAACGCATGCAATCTTTCCCCACCCTGTCTTTACGTGCGTGCCACAATTCTAAACCAATGTTGTCATCACATGACATTTAAAAAAATGATTTCGATATTTTAGTAACTGCAAAATAAAATCTCGAATATCACATTGATCGTGACACTCGCAAACACTTGCACGTACGAGCTGTGCCAGTAAGAGTGGTGGCGTTACTTGATTCAGGTTTCGATACCGAACAACATTGGCTGGTGCAAAAATAAAATTTTACCTATTTTAATCATCTACTTATCCAAAAATTTAGTTGTCTTGTTTATATTTTAATTACGCCAAAATAAAATCTCGAATATCACATTGAAATCGAAGCGCTTCAGATAAAGGCGGCTCTAAACAGATTTTTTTTAGGACTGAGGGAAGAAATTCTATTCTTCTGTTTTCTATCAATCAGAAGACAGTTTATTACACATTCAGCTATTTTTAAGTTGCTCCTGCTAGATCTCATCACAAGCTGTTACCGTTTGTGCGAAATCACCACAAGGTGAAAGCACTCTCCTACCAAATTCAACAGCGGCTGTGAAGTTCAGTCAGCTCAGCCGTATCGCAAGCTGAAGGCTCGGAAGAAAATACACTGTTCACTCGAACGCACAGGGCGTCACACATAGATCAGACCGTCAGGGTTGCCAGCGCTGACCTGACGATATCTTCCCACTCGTCGACGCACCAGGACAACGATCCGCCCAGTGGAATGACGATAAGGCAAAGGCCCTTTAGTAAGACTGTAAATAGTATAGTATCACAAACAAGAGGTAGCAACAAGCGGGGTTGAAACTTCACCTGTCGTTGACCTTCCAGAGGTCATTGCTTTCGTTTACGCGACTCTAGTAACTACTTATCAAATGCTTTGACATTCCGTCCACCCAGGGACCTCATACACTAACATATTAACAATTTACTGGATACCGTCAGCATATTATCTCGGCTGATCCGGTTAAAATCATTATTTTGTTAGATGCTTCGATTTACTGTATTGTGCTGTACTTCGTAAATGTTATCGTCAAGCTAAAGCCCCCCTGGGCTTATAACTAAAGGAAACGAAAACGAAACGGCCGCCGCAGGTGAATAAAAAGACGCCCAGTAAACAGCAAAGGAAGAAAGGATTATGTCCCATCCAAAGTTTGGTTTTAAACTAATGTTGATTTTCCCTACCAGAGGCACCGTATGCTTGTTATGGAGATTAAAGGAAAGAAAATGTTGGCCGTGTTATTTTCTTTCACCGTGGCCGGCATCTTCTAGTAGAGCTCAGCAGAGGGCAGTACAGCGTAATGAACGCCGAGTAACTCAGTTCGTGAAACCGAATTGCATCTCCGTAACACTAGACATGAATCTGCCTGTTCACAGAGGGGCTTGGCGCTTCCTCTTCGCGTAGACGTGTCCTGATACAGTCCCATCTCGAGCAGTATCAGACCTGTCTTGAGACAAATGAGATTCCATGTATTGGTAGAATCTCAAAAGAGAAGAAAAAAAATCGTACACATTCGCAACATGTCATAGCAACCTTTTCTGGGAGCTAACACGACTGTGTAGCGCTGAACTGCATTACTACCCGTCGCTTACCGGAAATGTGTGTACTCTAACAGTTCCGTTTAAGTCGCCCTCGCTGATTCGATATACGACTGTATAGCTGGTGACGCGGGGTAAAACAGCAACAGATAAATGTTTCATTCCACAAGAGTGATAAGTGTGGTGGAGGAAGGTTTTTTTTTTTGGAGTACCTAATGATATTTTAGACTGTTGCTGCGAAAACTAATTTAGCTTAACAAAAGATACCACTGCTGCAAACAATACCTAATTGTGGTTGCAGAAATTTAGAACTCAGTTCTGGCCGTACGTAACCTTGCAGCCAATATCCCTGCATATCTACCTCCCCCTCTGCCTTTCGTGATGCACCGAGTCTACACTTAGTTGTCTTCAGACTCTCGGTTCTCGAATCTGCAGCTAGCAGCGAGTGATGCCAGTCTACGGCTATACCTGTCGTAATTTTTCTGTCTGCTAAGCAGTGGAGGTAGGGGATCGGGTGAGAAGGGTGGATGGGTGGTTAAGAGCAGACCGTGGAGTGGTAAACCAAGGTCGGAAAATACGACAGATCACAAGACTATAAACTGTCTATTCAAGCCGTGTCATGATTTCGGGTGAAGACCCTGACACTCTGACACACACCCTAGACTGCCATAGGTAACCTTTCGGTCAGTTCGGTGACAGGTGCCCATTGAAATGAAGTAAAACCATGTTTACCCCTGAAGACGTCACGAGTGTAAGCGACAAGTGCAGCAGGCAGCATCCCGTGTTAACGCTGAATAAGCACTGTTGATTTGGCAAGTGGCCACTGAAGATATCTGGCGGGCCTAGCCCGATGCGCGGCAAAACTGGCAAGTCCTACAAGTTCACGATGTCGACAGTTCGAGGATGCTTAGGTAGGTGTTTCCAGCCGATGCGAGAGACTGGGCTTCAGGCGCAGGGAGGCTGTAAGGGAGGTTGTTGGATACAATATAACTGAGCGATATCCTTTGGTGATGTTTCTCATTAACTCTGTCTTCTTCATGGGTGCGTGCATGCCTATTTATAACTGAGTGCGAGGGCGCACGCGCGCCTGCTTGTGTGTAACAGAGACAGAGGGAGGGGGGAGAGAGTATAAGAAAGAGAATATATGTTCCCCGTAAACCAGCTTCACCAAGATCCCACAAACCTCCACAAAGCGGTTGCTGCCAGCACATATTTTCCTCCCCTGTAAACACTCTGACGACACTTCGTCAGTTGCTGAAGACCGGAGACCCCCGGCAGCGTTAATCCACCCCTCCTCTTCAGAAATCTGTTTGGTCTTTTTACGGATTGTATATCTTTGACATTTCAGCAGCGAACAATGCTTAAGCACAGCACTTGACGTGCTCGCCCACCTGTACTCCTCCCCACTTCCTCACTACCTTTAAACGGGATGGGCGAGGAAAGATGGAGAGTTCTGGTTGTCCGTATCTGGTTACTGCAGCATAACAACCATAACTGTAACCGCCATAGCAACTGTAATAACCATAACTGTAACCGCCATAACAACCGTAATAACCATAACTGTAACCGCCATAACAACCATAACAGCCATAACCACCGTAACAACCATAACCACCAGACTATCTTCAGATGAACATCAAACGACGGAGGAAAAAAATGCAAGACACTCTGTGCCTTCTTTCTTTCTTTCTTAAAAAGTACCTTTGGCTAGGCGCGCCAGCAGCTACATCACGATGCTAAGTGGCATCAGGTCTGACGTTTTTGCGTAGTGCTTGCATCTGACGCTCTGACAACGATGTGCTGCGTCGAGTTAACAGGTCGGGCATGCTCTACAGCATTCTGTGTTGGGAGATGTGGGCGGCCCGTAACACGGCGATAAAAAGTGCTCGCCATCGATACAGAGCCGTGGGTTCGGATCCCTTGTCCCCAAAGCGTACTTTCTCTGCACCTGGCACCCATTTACACGGCTGGCCGTCGTTGAACTTTCTCCGGGCAATCCAATTCCTCCCAACTTCCCCAAACATCCTTCATCACCTCTCCCTTACTATTAAAGAAACGAGATAGCTTCTGTTGCTAACCAACCGGCCGGCCGGTCAACCAATCAACCAGTCACGGTGGATGGTTCGGTAGCCTCCTATGTAGACTGTGCTAGCAGCAGCACAATATGCCACTAGAGCCACGCCTGTAAGCAATATACCCTGACGCATTTCCGCTTGAC
>SMGT01010713.1:449717-460377 GCA_004794575.1 Lanistes nyassanus | reverse complement strand
AAACAGACCCCCTTATCTTTGTGAATGTGAAGTGGAATAACAGCAATTTTACCGAAATACAGTGACATCGTGCGACAAACACGATGCAGGCATTTATGTTTGGCAGAACACATGGCGCTCTCTGGCAGACCTCTGATTATCTTTCAGAAAAAAAATTTTGCGCTTATCTTTTAGCCACGATATTGACCTTATTTTTTCATTATCTTTCGCTCTTAGATAAGAGCTTTGGTACGCAAGACGTGGGTCGATGGCAAGGATGTGAGACTGCACAGGTATTCGGTGGGCACCACATGTACGTGGTCTACCACCTGTGTCATAGAACCAGGCGTCGTTAAGTTTGAGGCAGGCATCTTTGCGGAACAGGCCGTAGAAGATGGGAAGTCAGTCGCAACGACACTGAACAGGTCTGACGCTTGTAGCCAACGGCACTGAAAAGGTCTGACGCTTGTAGCCAACGACACTGAACGGGTCTGACGCTTGTAGCCAACGACACTGAACAGGTCTGACGCTTGTAGCCAACGACACTGAACGGGTCTGACGCTTGTAGCCAACGACACTGAAAAGGTCTGACGCTTGTAGCCAACGACACTGAACAGGTCTGACGCTCGTAAACAACCTTCACTGAAATAACGTCAGGGCGATGCGACCTTTTCCGAAACTTGGTACACCCTGAAAAAGAACGACAGGCTGGATGTGATACTTTCTACAACGTACAAGAATATTGAAAGATGGCGCCTTGTCGTTTGTAGATGTCTTTGATTTTCCACAACCATCGCTAAATCACGCCTGGTTGTGGGAGGCGGCGACGCGTCAAGGATACAATTGCTACAGCAGACGACGACAGCGGCTAGCTGCGAGGGGCGGGAGGCAAGACTCGATCTTATTCTGTACTTAAGGAACCGTTAACTCGCGCACTGGACAAAAGACGTCACACGACAGGCGTTGCCACACCGGCAGCGCGTGGAGCGAACGCTGGACTGACGTTTCTGTTCGCTTCTGCCGGAAAAGTCTTCGACGGTGGTTTGCTGTTTTAGGCGTGGACCAGCGCAGCACATTTTTTCCATAGTTTTCCGGTGGCTGGGCAGTTTCCGATCTGACAAGCGACCCTGCCTCTTCGTCTTCTCCAGCCCTGTGGTGTGACGTTCACTTGAAAAATCCCCTAAACACAGCTTCTCGAGATTCTTGCGTCTTGCAGCTGCGCTGAGTTTACCGTCTGTCTGCTTCCAGGACCCTCGAGTATGGCGCTTCTTGGTGACGTTTTCCCACAGAGAACTTTGCTGCCGCTTCTGTTGTTGTGGGCGGCCAGTGGCGGTGTTGCCGCTGACTATGAGGTGACGCGAGAGGCTGTTGTAGCGCCAGCACCGATGCCAAACGAGACTTACGAGCAGGAGGCGAGGAACCACGTCTGTAACGCCCAGTGCGACGCCTTCTGCTACGACAACGTGAGTATAGCGCCCGGGGTCACTGGTTGGCTGGGGGGTCGGGACTGCATTTCCGTTCATAACGGCGGTCGTAGAGCAAGTCTGCCTTCTGCTTTTTACGTTCAAGTTTACTTGTGGAAAGAAAATAACAAATGCCTATGCAATCCGCCTCTCCATGTGTTTGTAGCACTGCGCCAAAATGTGCGTTTACCCACACATCTCGTGTGAAAGTAGGGTTGTCTGTTCGCCTAACGTTCTCTCATGTACAGTTGGCCTGTAGAGTGACTTTTCTGTTCTGGATGTTCTGAAAATGTCGCAGCTTCGCGGCCTGTGTTACTATTAGTTTGACTATAACGTTTCAAGATTGGTCACTAACCCCTAACCAGTAGTTCAAAAATAACAGAATATATATTCCGACGGAAGCAACAGGATGGCAGATGAAAGATCAATTAGATAAAAAAAATTCAGTCAACGTCATTTAACGTAAGTCTGTCTTCTTGTCGTTAGTCTGGAAGAGTGTGTCACATTGTTGTTACCTGTTCGAAATTCCTGATTCTACTCACAATGTGAAGCCTTTGCCTTCTTGATTTGGACGTATTTGTCATCTCGTGATCACATGAAGGTGTCTGTCATACTGCCATTTAGTTGCCAGTGCTTGTCACCTGGTCACGACTGGGGAGTGTCCTGGGGCGGGTTGCGTGGGTGTCGTTATCTCCTGTTTAAGCAGAAACCTACGTTTTCCTTCCACGCCAGTTATCAGGAAAGTCTGTGAGCAGAATCTGATGGCCGATCGAGTTTAATTCTTGACAGGGAGAGGAAATACTTAGTATTATGTTCAAGTTTTTCTTAAATTCTGCAAGTAGATCGCCAGATCTGTATAGTAAGATAGCCCTTAATTTTAGCAAAAGACGATATCACGCTGTACTTTTATTTAATACTTTTTTGTTAGGTGAAGTTACCTTGAGAATGCCTGTTCGAATGGAATTTTGATATCACGAATGTGCTTATAATATTCAAGCTGCATCCCGCCTGTAAGTGAACAAAATATTTTTGGTGTCCATTTCTAAGATGGTTTAAATGGCGCCCATCAAATAGGTTATTTTTTTAAACCAGTGTCTCGGTTAGTAGAAATAGCACTAGAAATGAAACATTACACAGACAAGTTCAGACCATGGTCTTGCTTTTACTTATTTTTTTTAAAGCTTGGTAACTGACAGTTCTTTTCTCGCATTTTGTTTTTTAAACACGCAGATTACTTCACAGATAGTTTTTCATCTGTTTATGAGTGCAGACGGCGCCAGGTTTTAGGTAGGTATCTAATTAACACACACCTGTCACGTGCTTTAATACTCGCAGAGGCTACAGTGTGGACGGTACTGTGATACAAACTCTACCCGCAAATGGATCTTCCAGTGCAACGAAACAGATCAGATCGTGAGTATCATCAGCTGGCTATCGTCAGGGAGGGGTGGATGGACAGATGGTTTGGCTGGTTGGATGAATGGATAGACGCAAAGATGGGCCACGAATGAGTGAATCAAATAAATGGTTGGCTGGTTGTATAAAAAAGACGACGAACGGATAGATGGAAGGATGAATAAAGCATGAATTATTGAGTCAGATGGATGGTTGGCTGGCTGGCTGAATAGAACAATCAATGGATAGACGGAGAGATGAACGGACCATGAGTGAGTGAGTCAGTTGGTTGGCTGGCTGGATGAATAGGATGATCAATGGATAGACGAAAAGATGAATGGACCATGAGTGAGTGAGTCAGATAGACAAATGGTTGGCTGGTTGGATGAATAGGATGGTCAATAGATAGATGGAAAGATGAAAGGACCATGAGTGAGTCAGATAGACAGATGGTTGGCTGGCTGGATGAATGGAATGATAAATGGATAGACGGAAAGATGAATGGACCATGCGAATAAATGACTTAGTCTTCATTTCGCTTTTTCTTTTCTATGCAGAAGCACTTAAATCAATCTCACGCATTCACACATACACGATGATGATGATGATGATGATGATGATGATGATGATGATGATGATGATGATGATGATGATGATGATGATGATGATGATGACGACCACGACGACGACGTACATTTACAGAGCGCATCATCGCGTTCAGAAAACGCGCTCTGTGCGCTTGACCCACAAGCATTTGTGTACAGACATAAGCAGAAGAAAACTTTCCGAACTATGCAAGCAATACACCAAATATACAACAAGATATTCATACAGACAGACGGACCCATAGGCGGACAATACGTTGTATCTTTTTCTTGTCAAAGGATCGACGACAAGAGACATATTTATGTAGGTGTCCTTGTCTTCGAGCCTGATCTTTTCTTGTGACGTATTGTTTCTAAATCCAGAAGCCGAGCTTTTGATGTGGTAAACAGAAGCGTCAACGTTACCAAGTTGCAGTTTCTGATGAGCTTCTGGACTGGGTTGCACGAGTGTTTCGCAACTGTCTTTCCCTGTTCATGAAAGCGACCGCAAACCCCATAAGTCCTGCAAGATGGTCCTGTGTATTTTACGTGGACGTTTACCTACGCACAGGGGATGAGAACTCCTATTCAACCTGACCCTGGGTTCTCGCAAAAAAACGGCCTTTACCTGCGTGCTCTGTCTAATTTATCCTTCCTATAAGCCAGTTTGCCGTCACTTAAAAACCGAACACAGCAAATTGAATGTTAGAAATCCCTTATCAGAAGAGTGCCAGTCTACTCTCCCGAACAAAAACACGGGGAAGGGATGCGAGAGGGGTTTTATTTTTTTCCCCACACATAAACCACGCAGAAACTTAATTAACCTGACAACAAAACACACCTTGTATGTCCAAAGAAAACTAAAGGGTTCAGAAGTGTCTGTTTCACTTATCCACTTAGATGTGTCTGTAGCTGCAGACCCTGCGAAAGGGTGAAATGTCTGGTGTTTGTAAAGGAGTAGTAAGTGTTCTTTTCCCAAACTTTCACGATTACCTCGGGTTTATTGACGGGCTAGCTCTTCTCTTCTATTGCTGGAAGTTCGGGGACTTATTTCACTTTTCTCTGCACCACCACATAATTACGTCCCTTTGTGAGTTTCGGAAACCTGCTCACTTCAGTTTTCCACGTCACCCCAACTGTACTTCTCGCGGAATTTCAAGCAAGCTTCGATCTATGGGGACGAGACGCAGCGATTCGTTCTCGAAAACGCTCGTCTGAGCAGCATGGAGTTTCATCTGTTTGACGCACATCGTCCAATCCCGTGTGGCTAAACTTGACCCCTCACTGATTTCAGGCCGGCTTTCATCCGCTAAGAATACAGTCGCGAAATGGTTTGTGTGGCCTGCGGCCTTCAGAAACAAATCCAACACCGCCGCTTTCCACAAACGTGATCCGAAGGGAAAGACCAATCGTTTAGCGATAATCCACAATCGCCGATCTGAGTTCAACGTGAAAGGTTCGCAAAGTTAAGAGCAGCTTTTCTTCTCAGTAGATCCGCGTAGCATCCATGGCTACGCGCGACATCGCTGTCCTCGTTGTTGGTGTCAACGCGCGACATCGCTGTCCTCGTTGGAATGCTTGATGTTCTAATGTTCCCAAATTGCTGTAGAAAGGAAAGTGCCCAGCTCACTTCGCCAAGTTGACTTCGATCAGCACGTAAAAGCCCTAATTCACCGGAGTTAATCAAATGGCGAGGTCTATTTCTGAGGTGTAAAAAGCGGAGCCAATCAAATGGTGAGCTCTATTGCGGAGGTCTTTCGGGGGGCGGGGGAGGGAGGAAGTGGGGGGATGTTTCTGGAGGAGGGGGGTTAGGGGGGAAGGGTAAGGAGTGTGGGTTAGGGGTTGGGGTTATGTGAGGGCGTTACGGGAGGTGTGGGGATGAGTTAAGGGGAAGGGGGTTATAGTTAATATAATCTTCTAGGTTTTCAGTGGCGACCCTAAGAGATTAGCATATTTCATGAAAGACTGTATTCGATTGGCTCCAGTTTTGTCGAGCTTCTTCAAGCTCATAGTTTTACATTCAAACACGCACCAGGAGAGATCTAGGCAACGTAAACATAATCGAGTTGTGTTGTTCTGAGTTTCGCACCTCTGCACAAAAGAGCTACCCACCTTCAGCCAATCAGGGCGCAGTGCAGACATAGCGAAATCAACTTCCGAGTTCATGCAACTCGACAGGCGAAAAAATGATCTTTGTTGAGATCCTTGGGGTTGTCCCCCTTTTTGCCTTTCTGTTCAAACTTTGCGAAGTTAGCCGATGTTTCGCTAGTAGATCAGAACACGGCTTTACCGGCTAAGCGTTTTTTAGCCACAGAAACCGCGTCTTCAGTTCCCCCCGCCCCCAACCACAATCTGCTTCCCTTCCCTCCACTTTATCACGGAAGTCCTTTATCATTACTTTTTGTGGATTTTTTGTGATAGGCAGTCCAATCCATGATAGTGGTTTTCCCTTCATTCTGCTTCTCCCTGATGGTGAGCGAGCCAGTTGTCTAGAAGTCCAGACCGCCATGATCCGCGGCGAGACGGAGTAACGACCTTCACACATCCGTTGGGACTGAACGGACAGCGAACAGAAAAACAACTTTCTTTCCACTGAAAGCGGCAGCCTTTTTCCACACACAGCGGCAGGAACACTGCTTGTAGAAGTTCGAAACTCTCACATTGCGAATGGTTTCATTCTTATATTTCCCTAGAAAACTGCAAATCTTTCCTCGGCTGCAAGTTAGTAATGATAACGTGTATCTGTCAAAAACTTTAAAAAATAATGGAAGGGTGCAAACGCAGCAGTAGTTACTGCTGCAAAGAACAAATTTAAAATGTCTGGCATGAGTATGGAGGACACGCTACACGTGGAAACAGACGTATTAATTTGCTGTGAGACAACATGCACGATGCAGGATGCGCGATAGACCACTGGTTTTAACAAGCGCAGGTTTGCCTAAAAATATGACCATTCCTCTTTTGTTTCTAGCAGTCAGCTACTGCACCCGTTGAACACAAAGCATAATCTGAAGAACAGGTCCTGCAGCCAGTAAAATATGAATGTTGCACACAAACAAAACAAGCAGCCTGCAAAAGTCGTGCTGCAGTGGTGACACATTACCTCGTATTTACTCGGGACAAAGGTAGCGACTGACTTCAAAAACGATGGTGCTACAGCCGCGGGAGATTTACTCGTCACTATGACAGAGAGAAATGCACACCAAAGCTCATCTCATCCAACATTAGTGAGCAGGCACATCAACTATGAAAATACAGCAATTATATACGAAAATACATTGGGTGTGATAATGCATCAAAACTTTTTGTACAGGAGGTGTATTTTAAATATTATATCACATGAACTATCAAAGTTCGTTAAAACAATCTATTAAAATGTCTGGATGTCTGTTTTATCCTCAACTTTTAACAGATAACCGAAACGGCATATCATGTGTTTAAAAAAAATTTGAACGTTTTTACTCATTTCTCGGGCTAAGTATAATGCGGAAATGCAAAATTTTCAACTTAATTTTCGTTTGTTTTTGGCACTCGTCGGGTGCAAGCATTACTTAGGCCTGTAGAACTCTGCAAAACTGGGGGAAAGACAAAGGCGAGGTCAGGGAGACACCTAGGAGACAGCCGCCTTATATTTTAATTATTCCAGCTCTAAGATTCTATTTCTAGAGTGTCGATAGAAGGCTCATGATAACAGGATAGGGTCTCTGATGTATTCCTCGTGATTCTTTTCTTTAGCAGGCCTGAAATTATTTTTGTTGTTAAAAAAAAGAAGTGAAAGCGAGACGTTTTTCATGTGCAAACTCCAGATCTGTGAGTTACTCCCTGTCAGCGAGGAAGAAAGCCCTCGCCGACACAAGACCCATGTCTCCCATGAAGTTTTGCCGTTTTGTTTTTTAAAGGGGAAAAGATGAAACTCATATTTGTCAAGGAGATCGTGTCTGTGTTCTAGTCTGTCAACAAATATATCCTCATGTACTGCTCACATTTGTCATGGAAATCGCGTCTCTCCTCTTGTCTGTCCAAAAAGAATCTGTCCGCATGTACCGACTTATGTTTGTCGAAGAAAAAAAATGTCTGTATTCATATACTGATTCATGCTTGTTGAGGAAATCGTGTCTGTATTCGTATACCGACTCATGAATGTTGAGGAAATAGTGTCTGTATTCGTGTACCGACTCATGCTTGTTGAGGAAATAGTGTCTGTATTCGTGTACCGACTCATGTTTGTTAAGGAAATCGTGTCAATCGTGTCTGTTATCTTGTGTGTCCTCAAATCAGTCCGTCTGTCCAGGCTCATGGAAATCGTCCCTGTCTTCTTATCATCACGTCTTTCCTCTCACAAGTCTTCAGAATGGTCAGAGGAATACCTAGTAATGAGCCATAATGACTACATTTGGACATTATGGGAAGACGTTTAGGGCCCGAGTACAAATTAAAGGAAGTGATCCTTAATGATCATTTTTTAATTTGCAAAAAGGCAGCCTTTAAGATCTGTGTGGCATGATTCTACTGAAAAGATGTTCTCCAGTAAGTATCCTGTAGTTTGATTGTTATGGAAAATGTTTTAACACACTTCCAACTTACTTTCCTGTATTTGTTTACTTTCTTGTTCCAGATGCAGATAGGCTATCTCAACTTAAAACCTGAATTTCGTGTGGTAAGTGTTGCACGGTTCATTTATTTCGACTTATGAGCGAAATTTCTGCATTCTGGAATGTCTGTTTTCAAATCCACAAAGAATAATGTTTCCAAAAAAGTATTTTTAAAAAATCTAAAATAAATCAGTTCGCTAGAATACCGTCCGGCCTTGAGACAGGGATTGCTAGCCCGCGTGATGTGTAATAGGCCTGCGGTACCCATAAGCCGTGCCACAGGACACGTCTATGTTTATTACAAACATTAACCGCGACCTTGAGCAGGAGTAATTTCAGAGGGACGGGAGAAAGAAGGAGGGGAGAGATAAGGTCCTACTGCTATGCACTGAAACCACCAAAAGTGGGGAGGGGTGTGAGTAGTGTCACAGTAACCGGAAAACCCGAATCAGCCAATCATTACAGAGACACGCAGAGTTGCATCGGAAGTGACCTGTGGCCGTCTGCACTATTGCTCCACCGCTATGATCACGTGACCCATGTCTGGGGCAAACCCAGTTTTTACACCCTGTATGACGGCTCCATCCACCGCAGTTGTTTGTGGAGCTGGGGGAGCATGAAAAAGCGCAGAATAACTGGAGCCAATCAAAATACAGTATCACGTAAAATATGCTAATCTCGTAGGGTCACCACTGAAAACCTTGCAGTTTCCTGGAAGATCTTTACTGCCTATACCCCACCCCACCCCTCCCCCAACCCCCACCTATCCCATACTCCTAGCCCCACCTTTCGGGGGCGTGGTGTTAACGAAGACATACCTCTTACTCGACACACGTTTGATCTATATATAGCCTGTCTGTCATCGCCATGCACTATCTTTTTATTGATACGGTAACCGTCATCACACCAACATACACGTCAAATGAATGAGACCATTACAAATATTAATAACGTAGCAGTTAATATTATTCTGCCCCGAGAGTTGCATCAGTAACCGCGTTATTGTTATTACTGTCATGACTTGAGATACTCTCCCATGTCATTAACCGTCTTTACGACCTTCTACTCCGGCAAATGAGAAACCCGTCCCCAAGATGCCCTTAATTTTTTTCCTGCAACTGAGACTCTGGGGTCATGTTAGTACCAGTATAGATGGATCGCTCTGAAGCTGTGCTGGAATAGTTGTCTATGGAACTGGCGAAAACGGCTTAAAATGGAGCTGTGACAGTATCCAAATCCGCTGTAGGCAACTCGTCTTGGCGCAGTTACATGCTGTATTCCGTCCCAGAAAATGCCGAAACGGCATGTTCCGAATATTTCTTCTTTTCTTCAGTTCTACCATCGTCAGCATATGGTATCCTTTTCATCTCGCGAACTAATGTTCAGTTCAGTGTAGCCAATTCTAGGACTGGTAAGGGCTATTCTCAAAGACTTGCAGTATGTAAGCGGTAACAAATCCCGTGCACGACGTCTCAGAAACATAAAAAAATAAAGTGTTGAAACAGTTAAGCAGCGATCTATAGAGACCTGCACAAATTACAAGACCAAACCGTCAAAGGCATCCGCTTGTTTCGTGTGCACTTTTGCATTTTAGTTGTCCTTACTGACTTATTACTGCTGTTGCAATTAGGGAGACAGGACTTTCATTTTTAATCAGGCGGTTACATTTTCAGATCCTGTCCAACTGTCCCGGAACGTGCTCAGTCCTGCGCGACATCGGACCCGGTAGGTCCTCCTCTGCCTGGCCGTGTTTCCTCCTGTTTCTCGCCCATCCCTCCATCTGTCTTTCCTCTTCTCTTTCCTTCTGTTCTCGGTGTGTGTGTGTGTGTGAACGTGCAGGATATGCGCGTGCGCGTGGTGTGCTTGTGCGTGTGAATGTGATCTAGGTGCACGAGTGAGCGAGAGCTAGTGACAGTGACAGAGAGAACGAAAAATAGAGGAAGGGAGAAAGGGACCTGGAGGAGAGCGAGGAAAAAGGCGGGGTGAGTGGGGGTGGGGGCACATTTTTGCATACAGGTTTGCGCGTATGTGTATATCCCAGCTGCCACGTATTCACATTGTTGGGTCTTCGTGTAGCGGCCTTTTTGCGATGGGCTTAAAAAGATGTGCTACATAAGCATGTGAGAGATACACGGATAATGGTAACGGTGATGCGGTGATAAAGAATAAGCCTTGTGCATCTGCGACCATAAGCAGCAGATAAAAAAAAGACCGGAAATGGGAGGAGACTAAGAAACCGCCACCCACCATGTAAACGCGCAGAACAACTGGAACCAATCAAATGACGAGCTCTATTTACGATGTGTAACAAGGGGAGCCAATCAAATGGCGAGCTATATTTCGAAGGTCTTTCAAGGGGCGGGGGGAAGGGAGGGAGAGGGGGATGTTCCGAGAGGAGGGGGATTTAGGGGAAGGGGAAGGGGTGGGGTTAGGGTGGGGGCTAGGAGTAGGGGATAGGTGGGGGTTGGGGGAGGGGTGGGGTACCCCGTATAGGCAGTAAAGATCTTCCAGAAAACTGCAAGGTTTTCAGTGGTGACCCTATGAGATTGGCATATTTTACGTGATACTGTATTTTGATTGGCTCCAGTTATTCTGCGCGTTTTCATGCTCACCAGCAACTGTGTAAAACCACCATCTTTAAAAAAAA
>SMGT01010713.1:437053-449649 GCA_004794575.1 Lanistes nyassanus | reverse complement strand
AAAAAAAAAAATTCCTAACAGCCTGAAAGAAGCCTGATACAAAGTGAAACAGATGTTAAGGATTTGTTCATCGTTCGAATGCACGCATGTGCGCTCGGGCGCGCGCAGACACACACACACACACAGACATACCGGTCATGCAGTCTATAGATCAGGGCTAGCGGTCGTAGAATCGGCTATACGCCATTCACTGTCCCACAGATATGTCCAGCTGTGACAGAAAATGACAACGGATAGACCACATTTCTAGCTGCTGTTTCTCGATCCCATTCCCTGTTGGCGGATTGAAGTGGGGGACCGGAAGGAGAGAAAGAGGAAAAAACAAGACGAGAGTCACACACAGAGACAACATGGGAAGCAACTCTTAGAGAAAAGGGTCAGACAACGACAGAATCACACGACTGTGCGTCTCAGTTCTGTCCCTCGACTTCCTTGATCAGTTGCAGAAACCGATGGTATCATGCCCTTGAAATTCCCCATCACCCCCCCCCCCCACCACCATCACCACCACCAACGTCCTACAAAATGTAGGTGATTCAAAATTTCTGAGAATAGGAAATATCTGACTGGGCCTGCATTGCCTTTAGGATTTCGAAAATTGTTAAAATGGAGCGGAGTGATGATGATGAAAGGTGCTGATATTGTTTTTGACCAAAACAAGAAACTGCCAAATCTTGATTCCCGCCATACCGCAAATTACAAATACTACACAGCATTCATCAACAAATGCCATGCGTCATACCCAAGCCTGGAGCCTTATTCCCCCTTTCCATTTTGCAACCTGAAATATTTATCTCCAATTTCAGCAGGGTCTATTCGAAAACCGTTACACTCTCAGTTCGCCTAGGGACCAGGAAGCGGCGTCAGTCATAATGTTGCTGTCATCCCGCGCAAGGGCCTGGGGGAGGAGGGGTGCAGTAAAAGCACATCATTTTCGAAAGATACGGAAAGGAAGTCGCTTTCAGAAACGTGTAGCAGTTACCTAGTGCCCTCGTGGAACCGCCCTGGTTATGACGTCAGTCTGCTGTCTGTAAGGCAGACCGAGCTCAGACAGGTCTTCTTCACTTAGCGTTAGGATGCGAGTGGAGGGTGGATGGGACTGGAGTAGGTGGAAAATACCCAATGGCTGGAGGTTTTTTTTCTGTATAAATGGCAAGTTGACCTGATGTTATTTCTGGTTCTGGGATCTCGTCAATAGTGTACAGATGGAAGTTTTAATTAATTAATTTATTTATTTCCTGGTCTTCGGCCCAGAAAGCTGGAAAATCCAACAACAAGACTAGATACTAGATTTGAAGAAATGATGCTTCAGCATGTGAACACATCTATACACTTGAGAACAGGGGTAGCAGCGCAGGAGATGCGGGTGTTGACAGGCCTTCCTTGCTGCACGTGCAGGCTACGTGCCCCCGAAGCCCGAGCTGGTCCTGGAGAGGAACGGCCGGGGACGCAGCGTGACAGTGAGCTGGACTGTGCCCATCACCAACCACAGCATCATGTACGTGGTGGAGGAGAGCCGTCTGTATCAAAACGAGAGACTGACCGATGTCCACTTGGTAAGTCGTGCGTAACTTCCAACACCCTCGCCGGCAGGTCATTCGAAAGTCCTGTAGGTCAGTCAGAAATCGCGTCCTCCGTCAGTCAGAAATATTTTTGTTTTGGGGAGAAATGAGAGCTGGGAGATTTCAAATTTCAGTAAGGATTCAAACATACGCTAAAATCATGTGACAGCCATGCAGCCGATTCTACTAGCTGTACACAAAAGGCAGTACCACATCTGCCCGACAACGCCAAGAACTTTTTGAAGCGAGGAAGTAAACAGAACGAAATACGCTATCAGTAGTGTCCTGAAATGAACAGCTGAAATTTTCATCTTCGTGGAAGAATATCAGACAGGAAACACGAACAGACTTCCCACTGAAAACTGTTTCTTGTACACATGTACATCAACAGTGGAGCACACGTCTGTATCACCGTGTCATTTGGCTGCACATTTTAGCGAAACGCCTCTAAAAGTTGATAGGCCTATTTTTTTAAGGATGGTCTCTCAAACTGACATGTTCGTGCGGTTTTTGCTTTGGCACGAGATTATCTTCTATTCCCATCACCGCTAGTGTGAAGGAAGCCCAGCGGCGCCTCTTGCCAAGTACCTGCATACGAGAGAAGGCCAGCGACCTTAAATTGTCCTTCCGTAGGAGAACAGTCCTGCTTCCTTCAAATCAATTTATTCGGACTGGCAGTTAGTTTTCCAATGTATAATATACTCCTAACCATACCAGAATAACTTACCCAAAACATCTTTGCTAGATGCTCTTGGCAAGGAAAACCGCGGAACATGGCTATGCTAAGAACAACATCTACAAAATAGTACATCTTGCTGTAAATTAAGTTGCTAAAAGACAAGTCCTTGACAAAGTGGATTCACTTAGCAAACATTTATGAAGCGCATAAGAATCTCAAAACCCAAAGGCATGATCCCAGAGCTTTAGGAAAACGTGGTAACGGGAAATACTAGATACAGATCCACGAGCACACACACCCACGCACGCGCGCGCACACACACACACACGCGCGCGCGCGCACGGGCGTCCACACAACCCATGGACACAAGCACCACACCAGAGAGAGAATTATCCACCGACAGGAAACGCACTTGAAATCATATATATAGTTTACTGACACTTGTTGCAGTAACTCTAATAAATCATGTTATCGGAAGATAGACCTTAATCATCGATTCTTTGTAAATTTACCTAATTTCTGCATCTTAAAGGAACGTGTTCAGTTCAAGGGTACACGCACAATAAAGGCTCCCGAAACCAGTGCTGACTATTGTGTAAGGATACACTTTCACATTTTGTTGATGACTTGGAGGGAAATCGCTTCCCTCTCGCGGTGATTTCGGACTATGGACGACGGGAAGGAGATTTGGGAGAGGCGCCCTCTGGCTGTGGTGGTGTGTGTTGGATCCTGCATGTCTGCTGTTGATGTCTTCTTTCTGGCACTCTGCTGCTGGCAGCTCGCCTCGTCCACAGTGTGGCGAACACTTCTGCCGCCCTAGCGAAAGACGCTGTGTATATGTACCCTTAGGTTTCACATCAGGGGTTCATCTTATTATTATTTTACTGTAACGCCCTACTCTATAACATTAAGCTGTGTTTTCTGCTTCAGCACTTCGTGTTGGACTATCGTTATAGGTCAAGTAGCTTACACCGTTTTAAATTTTACTAGAGTCAGGCCGGCCATTTACCACCTGCATTGTAGGTTCCAGTACCTCATGTCATAGATTTTTTAAATGTAAAGGGAGGGTTTCAGGTTTAGAACAAGGAGGTAGCTGTAACGTGACTGTCTCCACAGTTACGGCTTACTGGATCGTTATGATTCAAGTGGCGTTTCCAAAGCAGCCTCGTTCCTGGTATTCTCCACTGCTTAGATCTTTCGAATTAAAAATAATAAACCTAATATAAAAATAATAAACCTAATATAAAATAATAAACCTAATATAAAAATAATAAACCTAATATAAAAATAATAAACCGTGCTACTTGGCAATTATTCTATGTTGCTCTTCGTCCCTTTTTATTCTTTACTCGCCAATGCAGTTTTATTGGTGATTTAATTTCTTTCTTCCGCTCAATTTGTACTTTCACGCTGATGCCACAGGTGATTAGGTTTGGTTTTGTAGCTTGTGCAACAAGTCTTATCTGCCTCCAGCCTTTCATTTCTCAAGTCTTCTAATTACTATACTAGGAAGGAGACCAGAGAGATTTGACCTTTATTCTTATCTTATGAAGTCGATTTAAAACGGTTAGGTTATCATATACTGTGTGTTTTCTTTCTAATGACTGGTTCTGGAAGGCATGTAGTGCTGACAGACAGCCCCCCCCCCCAAAAAAAAAACAACCCAGTTACAAATATTTGTTGTTGTTGTTGAAGTTTTGTACGTTTTAGCGCTGGCGACCTCAGTCTGTGCGTGTAGCAGCAGTTCTGTTTCTAATGTCTCACATCTCGTGAATACACTGCGTCATACAACGAGCCTTCTATCACAGATTGTCACAGAAACGAATTAAATAAAGTTGCTTTCAGTCAGTAAAGCGTTATAGAAATATTCAGTATGGTCTACTCCCTTATAGTCCTACAATCTGTAAGAAACTAAACATAAACCTAGGAAAAACGGAAGACCATCTTTTAATACCAACAGCTGTCTGAAAACTGATATCCGATTATCTCAGAACAACGCTGGTAAATGTTGACCTCTGCCCCGAGTCGTCACTTAACTTACAAATAAATATATGTTTGTTCCACTGTGCGAAAATCTGCGTTTCCCCTTTGCTGCCGCGTAACACACATTTTTGCGCGGTGTTTGGTGGAAAAGCAGTAGAAGTAAAATGTTGAGGCAAAAGGTGCTCTTGAAGTGAGGTTCGAACACCACGATGAAGTCCGACTAACCTTTTATGCGTCGAATGAGGCAGACTCGGCAAATTCTTGTGCAGACATGTAATTAGTTACTTCTGGGAGGTTAAAAAAAACCCATTCAGGCTCTTGCCGCGAGCTCTGTGTAGTCAATGGCACTCACAGTTACTAACAGGCTCGCTTAGTCTGGCCAACGATTGCCATCCTCTCTGTGCAAGTATCTCTTTGACCCTCTTGCTGCCAATAAAAGGGCTGAGCGGAAGTCGTTATTACGCGGCAATGGACGTTCTTTAATTTAATCTAAGACGTCTTGCACTGCGTGGCCTGTTTGGGAGGGGGGGCTGCAATAAGCAAATGAGAAACGAAGTGGACATTGAGGACATTTCAATCTTTAGGTTATTTCTTTCCCACTGCCCGTCTTTGTTATTTCATATCTTCGTCTGGCACTCACTGGCGTCATCAGATCCTGCCTGGTGCACTGATGTTAGGTTTTTCACACCTCGTTTTTGAGAACTCAAAAAGTCCGCTAGGGATAAGGACTTGTTGAAAAGTCTACAAGGAAGAAGCATTTCACGGACTTCTACAAAGAGGACTTCGAGACATTTCCAAACCGCAAAGATGAACACAGCGGAGTCGGATGCTTTGCTGCAACCCGACGTTCCTTAAATAGCGAGAGTCTCAGAAGTTTAAACCGCTTCTAATAAACTATGTGCGAACTTATGAAACATTTCTGCCAATCGACAGCATCAACTTGTTTTTTAAACCAGACGAATGTGCGTTCTAGTTCGCTAAACCCTAGCCGTGTGTGTGTGTGTGTGTGTGACCAGGTTAGGCGAACTAGGACGCACGTTTGTCCGCCTAAGAAAGACCCTTCGCTGCTTTTGCTGAAAACTCCAGACGTAAAAGGTGTGTATTTTTGTATTTTTAGCATTTCTTGAAATCGATCTGCCTTCCCGCTGAGGGGGGGGGGGGGGCTAGAAACTGTGCTGGACGGGAAGATGTTTTTAAAAAGTATGTTTTTGACGCGACACTGTGTCAAATAAACGATCACTAGAAATTATAGCTCTTTCTTCAACTTGGTTTTATTTCGCTTAGAATTACGCCTGAAGCGCTCAGAAGAGTGACAAGGTTAGACCGGTTAGTTAGTGGTATAACCCCCATGATTCAAAAACTTCTGAGAATTAATGACAGTTTTGAGTACTTCCTCAGTGGCGCTCTTGAAACTAAGCGTTGTTCGTCAGACGCACTTCTACAAGACTTTGAGGGTTTTTTTCCTTCTGGGCATTTGCAGTCCCTGGCATAGAAATTTAACACATCAAAACCTGGATATCGGGGGATGGCCTACCCTATAATGATCGAGAAGACAGTAGAATTCGCTGGTCTTTTTTCTCCATGGAAGCTACTGTCTGCGGAACATTTATCGTAGCGTGATTCCTTTTTGAACCCCGTCTTTCTTTGTTCTATAGTTCTCTCCGTTTTTTTAACGCCCGCTTTCACAATAGCCAACAGGGGATTAAAGAAAACTCCATGCAATTGCAATCTTTAGGTTCTTTCTTTCCCACTGTCCGTCTGCTATTATCTGCTGCTCGTAATGGTGACGTCTTTATTCACGCTCCTGGCTCGATATCAATTGTCTCGTGTGCAAAAGTCAGAAGCCTAACAGTGCCATTAGAGCGATTTTTCATATCTCTAATGAGGACGAAGAATTATTTTCGTTCTTCTGGTGCGCTGAAATACAAATCCAGAGCTAAATACCATTCTTGAGTTCTTCATATCAGTTAACTGTGTGTATCTGAGCTTGACTGACGTGCATTGTACACGCGTGTGTACCGTGTTTCAGATTATAAGAAACCGAGGAACTATGAAGGATCATAGTTTAATAATAACGATGATGATTTGTTTTGTAAAACGCGAAACCAAATAAAAGGTTGGTCTAGGCGCTTGCCTTAAAGATATGCGCCCACACACATTCGATACGCCAAAAAATTACTGAGAATAAACAGCAGAGGGGAAGCAAAAGCATTACTATGAAGGAAACATAACGACACACATTATAGTAAAAACTGCATATTGAAGATAAAAATTGCAGGCAAAAATCAAATTGGAAAAAAACAAGTTCGCATAAAACATAAAAAGCAAACATACATAAAACCTATAGAAAAGAAATACATTTCTAAGACACTAGCCAGGGGACCCGGTGCCGCCCGGGTTTTTCTTAACCCCCCACCCCTACCTCTTCCGCAACCCCACCCCTACTCCTCCTTAACCTCTGCCCTTCCCTGGCGTCTCCTGTTGTCAAGCGAGGCAGGAGAAAGTACTCTTCGTACGAAAAGGAACTTTGGTGATCTCCCTTGCACACATTGCTGTGTGCATGGTTTGTTCAGGGTGTCGTCATATTTATTATTTCATTTTTGTTTAGGCCTAAGTACAGGGTCGAAATACGGCATATGACCATTTGTGGGTGAAAAGGAACCCGCGTGCCGAATTTGGTGTGGATTGGTTCAGGCGTACGGATTTGTTTAACCCACAAACACACATTCGGCGTAAAATAGAAGATAACAAGGCTGTCGTGCGGCAGCCAACATTCTTGAGCACACCCGAACATCTTCTGTTCCGTGGTAACCATTATAATGCCTCAAGTTTGAACCCTTGTGGTGCTTTGAGTATGTTACGGTCAGGGGATTATTACTCTCTGTTGTAATTTTCATCAGGCTGCCTTTTAACTCCTCTCACCCCCACCACAGTAAGAAACTGGGAAACTAATGCCAGAGCCTGTGGTCACACTAAAGAGATCCGGACGCTGATGAAAGTCTGTATACGATCTATAAATGTATACGATCTATAAATGTATACGATCTATAAAAGTATACGATCTATAAATGTATACGATCTATAAATGTATAGGATCTATAAATGTATACGATCTATAGATCTATAAGACTTTAAAATGTCCAGATGTACAAACACAGAAAACTGTAAAAGTGGCGCTGTGCAGTAATCCATTTTTTGTGAATCGACGGTTTGCCCTTGTGTATTCTGCACAAATGTGCTAAAGACTAAATTTCTGTAAATGCCAAAAACATCTCAAACAATTGTTTAGCCCAAGAGAACTGCGCCTTCTGCTGGTATTGTACACGCGTCGTCTTTGACAAACAGGCCCTGGAAACTGACCCAATTTGCTACGTCCGGTGTGTGCAGGTATTGGGAGATCAATACACCCACACGGACATCGAGGACGTCTGCATCAAGTTTACCTACCGGGTGGCAGCAGTGTCGCAGTATGGCTCCTGCTGGTTCAGTAACGAGATCTCCACCCCAGGTCAGCGTGCGTCAGGATCTCATGCACAGTCTTACTCGGCAACAACGACAGTTGTAGGGCCTGCTTCTGGCTTTTGGTAGCTGTAGAACGACAGTTGTAGGGCCTGCTTCTGGCTTTTGGTAGCTGTAGAACGACAGTTGTAGGGCCTGCTTCTGGCTTTTGGTAGCTGTAGAACGACAGTTGTAGGGCCTGCTTCTGGGTGTTGGTAGCTGTAGAACAACAGTTGTAATGCCTGCTTCTGGCTTTGGTAGCTGTAGAACGACAGTTGTAGGGCCTGCTTCTGGCTGTTGGTAGCTGTAGAACAACAGTTGTAATGCCTGCTTCTGACTTTGGTAGCTGTAGAACGACAGTTGTAGGGCCTGCTTCTGGCTTTTGGTAGCTGTAGAACGACAGTTGTAGGACCTGCTTCTGGCTGTTGGTAGCTGTAGAACGACAGTTGTAGGGCCTGCTTCTGGCTGTTGGTAGCTGTAGAACAACAGTTGTAATGCCTGCTTCTGGCTTTGGTAGCTGTAGAACGACAGTTGTAGGGCCTGCTTCTGGCTGTTGGTAGCTGTAGAACAACAGTTGTAATGCCTGCTTCTGGCTTTTGGTAGCTGTAAAACGACAGTTGTAATACCTGCTTCTGGCTGTTGGTAGCTGTAGAACAACAGTTGCAATGCCTGCTTCTGGCTGGTGGTAGCTGTAGAACAACAGTTGTAATGCCTGCTTCTTGCTGTTGGTAGCTGTAGAACGACAGTTGTAATGCCTGCTTCTGTCTGTTGGCAGCTGTAGCAGTAACAACCCTGTAGTGATCACACGAATAAATGAATGAATGAAGAAAATGGCAGAAAAGTTAACGGATAGACGAAACATTTACTGTAGACAGTGAACAACCGGACAGGATTTTGAAGAAGGTATAAAGTACCTCCCTAACCCCCATCCAACCCCAACCCGACAGATTCGTCTTGTTAGATTTTTTGCTAGAGTTACAAATATAACGACAACAATAAATCTTTCTACCTGACTCCCCCCCCCAAACACACACACTCCTTTTTTATTTCATGCCCTCATGCTAAGATGGATGTAAGATCCAAAAATACATAATAAATTCAACTTAAGAAAAGACTGCAGATAAATATGGCGTGCACAGTACGAAAAAACTGTAAACATTTGTTTTGTCGAAACTTGTTTCAGACCTTGTACCTGAAGTTCCAGCCGACTTCCGAGCCAGTAACATTGTCTACGACTCCCGAACTCAAGAGTTCCACTACACTCTTCACTGGTCCACCCCTAGAGGTACGACCATTCTAATGACATGGTAGTACGCGGGTCAAAGGTCAGCATACTAAGCTTTACTCGCGAGTACGAGGGTAGAAAAGTAACCGTGACAACCAAGTGTAACCTCCACGGTGATTTTTTTATGTGCGCCTTGGGGTAGATTAGACGTGTGTTTTGCAATCTCCTCGTCCGTAAGTCACAGACTCGAAAATGTGAAGAACGTCTTATTGGCTGGTAGCCACGAACAAATCTTTTTGAAAAAAATAAAGTGAACTCTTAGAATGTCTGGAGCGCTGTCTGGAAAGAATTAAGTGCATGCGGAGGAGGCAGCTGATTACACGGATGCTAGATTCTCTGGCCATTAAGCCCGTCTACCTTCGATCGATAGCTTAATTCCTTGCAGAGCATCGGCCACCACCACCCCAATCCCCGAAAAAAAATCCCGCAAAAATGTCTCTCATCAGACAAAAATACGCCATAAATATACACTTTAATGACGAGAAAGAAGAGACCTACCACTGGGTGCGCACGCTTTTGTATGGATAATATACCTATCTACCATGGTTATACTGGCTTCTCTATACAGCCCTCCCTCTCTCCCCCTCCCTCTCTTCTTCTGTGTGCGCGCGTGCATACGTGCATGTGGTGGGGGTTGGGCGGGTAGGTGAATGCTTGAGAGAGTGTATTTGTGAGTGAACGTGTGTGAGAGAGAGGGGGGGCAGAGATTTTTTTGTTAACAGGTAAACAATGAACAAATACGAGGCTAAATCATCATTTCATACGCGTTAAAAAAGCGTGCATGCATGCACACACACACACACACACATACACACGCACGAGGAAGTGATTTAAATACATAAACATGTGCTTATAAATAGAAGAATAACAGGGTAAGAAAATTTGAGTTGGTTGGTTGGTTGGTTGGTTGGTTGGTTGGTTGGTTGGTTGGTTGGTTGGTTGGTTGGTTGGTTGGTTGGTTGGTTGGTTGGTTGGTTGGTTGGTTTAGAGGGACAGTGCGTCCACCTCTCAGTGATTTCGCACTATGGTGGAGGGGGGAGTGTCGAACGTTGCCACCCTTATACCCGACCGAGGTCTCGGGCTACACTCAGGACCGGGCAGTATCAGAACATAGCTGGCGTGCACTCTTTTCGTTCTGCCTGACAGGCGCGGGTGTTTGTTCAACCCCGGGTGCGCCCTCTCGTTATACGCCACCTCCCTCCACACCTTTCTGCAGCTCCCACACACCTATGCAGCGATCAAAAGACCTCGCACTGTCAAACGTGTCGAAAGAGGCCTACACTTTTTGAGAAAAGATCCTTTAGCTTCACTTGTTCAAGATTCTTGCGCGTGATTACAAACAAACGACTTGTAATTTCACTTTTGACAAAATTCATTATTAATAAAGAACAAATGAGGACAGAGCGTTATAAATTATCAAACGATAATTCATTATGTTAGTTCACGCCAGAAAGGCGCTGACGAGTCGCTGGGCGATGACCACGAACAGAAGGGAGAAGAGGGCAGAAGCTTGAAATAAAAATGTGTCCATGTCGCCCTCACGCGTAGATGGCGTGGTTAGACTCAAGCCCTTTTACCACAGAAATCATGTTCACTTATGAAACAAGATCACGGTGTCAGGTATACAGATGCTTGAAAACAATGATCGGAAGTTCTCCAGCAGGTTATATTTTGTAATTTCCGAAATTCTCGGAATTTCATATAAATTCATTTAAATTTCATATAAATTATACGAATGTCATATAAAAATTCTGCAACATTTCTGCGATGATGATGATGATGATGATGATGATGATGATGATGATGATGATGATGATGATGATGATGATGATGATGATGATGATGAAGGCTGGTGGACCACTGACGGGTTGCTGTACCGCACTAACCTTGACATCGTCTGCCCGGGCACCCTCGACCCTGTCATTGTTTTCTCTGAACCCGCCCAGCGCGTGAGTTGTGACGTCATTCCATCTTTCTTTCAAAGATTGAAATATTTGAGACAACACTAATCATGTAATATTTCCTTGGAGAATGGCGTGAAAAGGGGATAACTGATAGCAAACTACATCAAGTACTGTGTACACCACCAAAAACTAAGGAGTAAATGAAAGCTGTGAAGTCCTCGAAGGCTTTATAGTTCCTCTGGCAATCCTTGGGAAACGCCTTCAAATTTGAGTTAATATTAACAGTATTTATGTTAAATAAAACTGCAATTCCAGTGTCTTGCAAGAGGTATCATCGTATTTGAAATATTGCGAATGGAAATCAATTACGTACTTTCAGTGTTTCATTCTCAGTAAGTCGAACTTTTTTCCACAAAATTATAGGATGGAGACACGTACTCCATGGCGATTCGGGTTCCAGAAAACGGTGCTGGATGCAGGATTACCCATGAGGTAAATTTATTGTGAATGTGGCCATGGATACTATCGGAGAAAGAATGACGTATGATACAGGATTAGATAGGATAGGTAGGTAGGTAGATTTGGGATCTAACCACCATGTAAACGCGCAGAACAACTGGAACCAATCAAATGACGAGCTCTATTTAGGATGTGTAAAAAGCGGAGCCAATCAAATGGCGAGCTATATTTCGAAGGTCTTTCAAGGGGCGGGGGGGAAGGGAGGGAGAGGGGGATGTTACGAGAGGAGGGGGATTTAGTTGAAGGGGAAGGGGTGGGGTTAGGGTGGGGGCTAGGAGTAGGGGATAGGTGGGGATGGGGGAGGGGTGGGGTGGGGTATAGGCAGTAAAGATCTTCCAGAAAACTGCAAGGTTTTCAGTGGCGACCCTACGAGATTAGCATATTTTACGTGATACTGTATTTTGATTTGCTCCAGTTATTCTGCGCTTTTTCATGCTCAACGCCGTGTAGGCGGCTGTCAAATGTCAGATCTGTAGCTGCCTTCTTCATCTTATGACTCTATCACTTCCACTCAAAACTTGAAAGGAAAAATATTTACAAGACGGGGAAAAAACGAAAGGTCTTCCTTTCTTTGGCCTATATCACGCTGTCTGTGAGGAGGATGGATTTGATGAAAAATACTCCGAGGAGGACGATACACCGCTTGGAAGAAAACTCGAAATGAATGTGTGATGTTGGTCATATATTTTTTAAAATATTCACGCGATCCCGCGCATGCAGACTTTTTTGGCATATAGTAGAAGCATGAATAATAAAACAACAACAAACCGCGGTACAACAAACAAAAGACTTGTGACAAAGTTGGGAGTGTGGTGTTTCAGACCTAGCAGAACCCAAAGGTAACGTACACCGCTAAGAATTAATCCAGTCTTTTGGAAACGATTAATATTGGAACACCTGCTTAAACTGCCACCCTCTTTTAGTCGAACATATACCCCACAATTCTGACATCAGCTTCAATGCACATGTCCTGTGACAGATTTGAGTTCCTTCGTAGTGCAGTCAGAACATTAATTTCGTAGTGTAGTCAGAGCATTAATTTCGTAGTGTAGTCAGAGCATTGATTTCGTAGTGTAGTCAGAACATTAATTTCGTAGTGTAGTCAGAGCATTAATTTCGTAGTGTAGTCAGAGCATTAATTTCGTAGTGTAGTCAGAACATTAATT
>SMGT01010713.1:418456-435281 GCA_004794575.1 Lanistes nyassanus | reverse complement strand
GGGGGGGGGCTGGCTCGTTTTGATTTCAAATACAGAGGACAGCAGCCATAGCATCTACGTCACGCTCACATTCATTGTTCCTGTAACTTCAATAGAGATAAGCAGCACTGTGTAACGAGAGACTTAGGACTTCTGGCTTACGTCTTTGGGAGTATGTAACGTCTCTTATACATGCCGTCTACGGTGACTGCCGTTCAGTTTTTAAATGACTTGCATACTTAGTAAGGTTTCTGGTGTAATCACTACATAACAGCCGCGAGATGAGTGAGCTCGGAATGTGGAGTACGGTTACAGGCACTAGGGTCAGCTTCTGTAGGACTAGAATTTTGAGTGATTTAAAAAATGTGGTCCAAAAAAAAAGGAAGAATTTTTTATCTCTGTGTCGGAGAACGAGACCTGGGGCCAGATGCACAACACATCGCTAGAGTTCCTCAGTTTAAATTCGCGTTAGCCCTCAGAGATTTAGCGCTTGTCGTGCACCCGGGCCCAACTCATCTAATCAAGCGACCGTCTTCTACGGAGATTCATCGAAGTGTTTTTTTTTAATGGTATCGTAGACGCGCATCTCTTCACATCAAAGCTTGACACCGCCCGTAAACAAGCGCTTACTCACAGGCGAAACACGACTGTTTTGTCATTCTGCCCTAATACGCTTGTCCTTTAAAAAAAACCCCATCGCCTTTTACGCACGACAGGTATGTTTCCTCTGTGCATGAGTGTTCGCTTGTTGTGTGGGTGGGTGGGGAGACGGAGGGCGAGGCTTCCAGCGCGGGTCTAACGATGATCAGGAGAACCATCGTGATCCTGAAAACAATCAGGCGTGACGCTGAGAACGAGCACGTGCACTTGCAGTTAGTCCGCCAGGTAACATCCGGAATGTGCAAACCTACGTCATGCCAAGCCCGTACGGCCCACAGACCTACGTCAACTGGGCCCCGCCCACAGACCTGGGGTCAGCAGGAGTGGTGGGCAGCTATGTCGTCTTCTACGGGTTGCTGGACGACTTCCGGATCGGATTCATGAGAAATGCCCACCACAACATCACTGTACCCGGGGTAAGTTGCAGACCCCAACCTCCGTACTTTCCTTAGAGACGTCCCGTTCCCATCACAGATCTCTCAGACATACTGCACCTTCCCAAGAATCCAGACCGCGAACGTCAAGCAGCTGCTGCAGAAATAAAACTACTTACACAGGAATCGAAGAAGAGAGACTGAGAGACGGTCAGAGGGACGGAGTCACCAATGCACGCACGCACGCACGCAAGCACGTACACACAAACATACACAGCGTGTCCACAAACCAAAGAAAGACGAGGACGAAAGTTTAGCATTTAAAAAATGGGTGCATGCCAGCAGCACACGAACATCAGGGTCAAGAAGCGCTGGGAAAACACTAAAGACGGCTTCATGTTTGTGGTCCATCAGGAACCGTTCAGCATCCGGAGTAGACATCCGGCTGCCTTACCTAATGGGGTTTGAACTCATGTAATAAATAATAATAATAATAATAATACTTGTAGATTTGTAACGCGCGAGAACACAATGCATGCACACTTCGCGCGGACGGGGCACATAGACACTAATGTTAAACACACACACACACACAGATGAACACAACACTGACCAACAGGTCAGGAGACATCGTCCGTCTGAAGCCAGAATCAGGTGGATGGGAAAGTCTCGTAAAAAGAGGATGAACAGAGAAAGTTGAAAGTTAATGCAGACAGGCAGTCCCGACGTCAGTCAAGGTACTTGTGGAAAAGAAAAGTTTTTAAGTTACGTTTAAAAGTCTGTAGTGATGGGGAGTGGCGAATGTTGTGGGGAAGTGAATTCCATTGGGTGGATGCCGAGAAGGTGAACATGCGCTGTCCATATGTTTTTGTCCTGATGCGGGGTACTGAGAGAATGCGATCGTCGGAAGAGGAGCGGAGCTGTCTCGCCGGAGTGTAGATTGTAAGAAGTTGTGAAAAGTAGATGGGGCATGCACCGGTGAAGAAATTAAAACAGAGAGTAGACAACTTGTAGTCGATGCGAGCCTGAATGCGGAGCCAGTGCAGAGTGCGGAGGAGAGGTGTTGCGTGACTCGTGACGCACTTCATAATTTAAAAGAACGTCATATGCAAATAGTTTTTGCAAATATACATAGTATGCTATACAAATAGGGTACATAAAGAAAACTTTATATAAACAATTATGTACAACATTGTATGTAAATATTTCTCGCAAATCCGTGGAACCTTATCTTGTGTCTCTGCAGAATGTGCACAACGCTGTCGTCCCTGCACTAAATTACGGAACAGGAAAGACATTTGGCGTCATGGTGAGTGTCAACACTTTGATTTAAACAAAGTTTATTTTTTGAAAATAACGTGACTGTTATTCACAAAGCCCTCATTCGGTGCTACTAAAAAGAAAATTTCCTAAAGACTGTGCCCCCCCCCCCCCGCAGGATAAAAATAACATCCATTGTGTCGGGGGTGATAATGACAGAATACAGGTTACGATAATATATATGTTATCATGTCTTTCCCATGTCGTCTCTGTAATCAGCCTCAGAGTCTGCACTGTCCTGGCTGTCATCGATTGAACGCACCTCCTCCGTGGCTCAGCTTACAAGCCTTAAGCCGAGCCTCGCTACCACTTTTACTTGAGTGTCGATGTTTTTCACATAAATCTTTCCAGACACTGCGTTAACCTTGGGAATTTGCGCTGCGCACAGTCTGTCTGTCGCTCTCTCTCTCTCTCTCTCTCACACACACACACATCAAAACCATGCCACCCACCCCCACATATTTGCTCTCCCGAGAAGCAACGTTACTGTATTCACACAAAAATGAATATTTAGGATGGACGTTTGGTGATGGCTGTATCCACGAACTTTCGTGTACTGTGACGTCACGACTTCTGCGGTAGCGACTTTCAGTAAAAACAATTAAGTTGGTAGCTACCCAACCCACCCCTACATCTCTTCTACCCCCACCCCTACCCCCTCCCCTTCCCCACGCCGAAAAAAACTAAATAAATAAATACAGAAAATAGGAGAATCAAAGCACCCTGTTTTTGGTTTTAAGACCAACATTTTTTTTTTACCACACGGCAATCCTCAACGACTGCAGAAATTCCTTATCGTAGCTATTAGAAGCTGCACTTGCATCTTCCGCTGCTTTTCGGCAGTCCGCAATTTTAGTGACGTCACAGTACAGTACACGAAACTTCGTCGAGTTAGCCATCACCGTTGGACGTTTACTTCAATCGGTTTCAGGTGATGGCCGCGGGTCCCGGCCAGGTGATTGACCAGCCCATAGGTATCGTCTTCCCTGTGGAGGTGCCAGACTTTGACGGTCGGTTTTACGTACACACTGTTCGCTCTGGCAGTAATGTAGCCAGAGACACTGACTCTCTATACACAACCCCAACCAACCAACCAACCAACCAACCAACCAACCAACCAACCAACCAACCAACCAACCAACCAACCAACCAACCAACCAACCAACCAACCAACCAACCAACCAACCAACCTAATTCTCCCTTCTGTTTCTGTTGCTGAGTTGACAAGGAATCCTCCGATGAGATCATTTTCAGAGGACAAAGGCAAAGAAATATGGAAAGAAACAATGGTTGATAGATAAGGAGAAAGCAATGTGACTCCAGTTTTTATAGTGTGAGTGCGTGCGTGCGTGCGTGCGTGCGTGCGTGTGTGTAGGGGTGTGTGGGGGTGAGAGAGACGGGAGAGAGAGAGGGAGAGAGAGAGAGACTCCCCACAACTGACAACTCTAAACAAAGTCTGCAAACGTGTTTTCCTCCTCCATCTTTGTCATATCTACTTTTTCCATACAAAGGATTACACACACGGATAGGTAGGTAATTTTAGAGGGGCAGTGCTTGTAAGGGGAAAACAGTACACATAATTATGGTCTGAGGTGCTTGGGCGCCAGGTGAAAAATGCGCGTAAAATACTCAGCAAACTCTGTAAGGGGCTTTAACGATCGCTTTTATGAAAGCAAGGCCAGACACAAACGCTCGCACAACCCAACCCAGGTCAACCTTTATTGGATTGTCGCAGGCGACATCTTGGCAAAAGAAGATGATGTGGCTCTTATAGCGAATGCGGCCAACAAAACCGTGCGCGTGTACTGGAAACCGCCAGACGACAGAGAGCAGACCGACTTACGGAGGGTGGCTCTCCAGTGGGGGAGGCTGAAAAGGCAGGACGTGTCCCTGGTTACAGACGACCGCAACAACGCCACGGGCAGCACTCAGTATCAAAACCTCAACGACACCGACTTTGACGTCGAAAATGCCGCTGTAGGGGAAAAGGTACGCTAGCAGTCTCGTTGCATTCCTTCTGCACAGCAGCCACACAGTTGTCACATGTCAGTCCTAGGTAAGCCTGTTCCCCTTCCCTCTCTTCACACCTGGTGGGTGGATGGTACGTCATAGCCAGGCTAATAGCTCCGCCCCAACCTAGGCTGACCAGAACTGGTTTGAACTAGAATAAGGTGGTTCCTGTGAACGTAAGGCGTCAGGGTGCATAGTACTTAAGCTGGGGAAAGCGTGAGTGGAGGGGAGATACACAGACAGCAGGTAGAGAGAGGACACACGGACTCAGAATCGGACTAGACAACAGTCAAGTGTCCATCCTGAAAATAATAGTTTAAAAGACCGCGGTGAGCCACCTCCATGAAGCCATTTCTGGCTGTTTCAGGTAGGATTCAGGAATTGGTGGACAAACGTTCCTCGGGTTATGAAACGCCTTTACAGTCTTCTAAGTATTATGGCTTAATGTGAAAAGCCCTTCTTTATCTATTTGCATAAATTTGTTTTAGGGGTAAACAGTGGAAGGGAGCAGAGAGAGAGAGACTTTCATTTCCATGGATACAGCTGGAAACAAGGCCAAAGAAAGCATCAAATCTATTTACGTTCGTTTCCATCCTCCCAACAGCTTACACGATACGCTGAGGCCTCGTCTGAAATAGTCTATCTAAAGTCTAAAGTCCAAAGTCTATCTAAAAAATGCACACTGCAATGAAACGCGTGTATTATCTCGCTTAAATGCCGATTTTAGAATCTCGTTAGAGGGAGGTGGATTTTTTTTTTGATCATTAGGGTTTTTTAAAGATGAAAACGTTTGCGCTTGAGGGATTAGGGTTTCGGGCGAGGCTAGTCTAGGTATAGGTTGGAGGATTTAGGAGAGTCGTTTATGTCAGAAACATTTGGAACTCGAGTGTTTTAAGAAGAAAAAAATCGCTGTCGGACAACTCTGGGCCAGTGACGCTGTGTTCCTTTACATTTAAAAAATGCCTTAGGTCTGAAGGACAGCGTTTCATGTTGCAATATGTTGTTCAAGATTTGGTCTGTTCCAGGGAAAACAGGTTCCGTCGGTCCAGTGATGTCAAGACTTTATGTGTGTCACTGCATGCCGTCTTGCCAGTTTATGTCCCCCCCTAGAGGCCATTAGAGGAAGGCCGTGTTCAGAATTAATCGAAATCAGAACGACTCCGCATGTAAATCTTCGTATCGAGCAACTCGAAACTGTACGAGTCAGTCCACCATCACAGATTCCTGACCAACACCGAATCGACGATGTCCGTTCCTTTGTTTCTTGCAAATCTCGCGAATAAAGTATTGTTTTTCCAAATTAGGAAGGTCTGGTCTTTTTTTAATTCCCTCTCCCGGCCCCTCGTAAGAATCGGCATGGTCCCCCGCCTACACTCCCAAACAGCTACACACCCCCCTGGAGATAAGACACCGCCCCAAAGAAAAAATATAAATCTTTGCGAGATGCTTGTTAGTGGCGGGCATGCAGTGACACACGGAAAATTGTATTAAAATCAACAGAGCGCCATTGTTTGATTTTGATATGGCTTTCTTGTGTTACTGCCTGTTTTCCCTACTGCAGCATCCTTCAGTCACACCCGTTTTACTGAGCAAAGGGTCCTGATGATTCAAGATAACGGCTGGATTTTTTTTTTTAAAAGCGTACCCTCACACTGGAGTGTTCAGAACGGTGTCTTAAGAAGACTTCGGGTTTGACTAAAATGTCAGAGGATACACTGAGCCGAAACGCGTATGCACCCATGTTCATTCACGCGCGCGCGCGCACACACACACACACACACATAAATGCGCGTGCACACATTAACACAATTGGACATGCGCAAATAAACCGAATATTATCAATATACTAGAATCACCTGTAAATGTGTGTACGCGGAAACAAGGAAGCATTAGATCAAACATTAACAGGTGTGGATTATATTCACATGCAGAGAGAACACAATACAAGACATACATGTAAACGTATGCACACAAATGCACGCACGCTCGCACGCTCGCACACACGCACACACACACTTGCACGTAAGGACATAATATACACAAGCGTACGCGCGGGAACACACTCACAAACGCACACATTGTGATGGATACTGAATATTGAAATCTCTGCGGAGGAGTGAGAACAAATTGTCAGGTTCTCGGGCAGTTTTCTAAGAGAACGTCATTGGACACTAAGCATGCAATCTGGCGTTTTCAGGAAGTAATAAACAACAACTGCAACAGCTTAAAAAGAAATTAAGCCAATGAAAGCGTCAGACAACACGACAGTAAAGGGATCTGCAATGGCAGAGGGGGAGTGGCAGAGGGGGAACCGATGATGCGGTCTGGCAGGCTTTCTTGCATGTCTCCATGTTCTTCTGTCCATTTGCAGAACGCTACATTTTACGAGATTAAGGACATAAGACAATCAGGCCTGTACGGACTTAAGGTGAGTGGTAAGCAGGATGCAACGTATAAACTATGGTAGGGGCGTAAAGTTTTCTTATTTAATCTAGAAATAGGTGTTCGAAATTTGGTTTTGTGTAACTTTGTAAGCATCGGAAGTAAACGTTTTTCTTTCCAAAGATTTATTTCAAAATCAGACATCTACTACTAACCAAACCGACAGAAAATGGTGGTGGTGGTGGGGGGTGACATTGTAAAAAATAAATACTAATTAATGTTCCTTCCGATTTCAGCTTTCTTGATCTTAGATTTCTGACAACTTCTGCCACATAGAACCTTTTCTCTGATCTTTCCTCCTGTCTCTTCCACCGCTACCCCTCACAACACGTCTTTAATTCTGTCGTTTTCCGTATTTCCAAGCACCACAAGAGGGTTTCCTTTATTTCAGACTTTTCGAACCTAGCTCACACACACCTGCCTCGCATGACAATGCCTTGTCATTCTCTCCCTTACCCACTCGCTCACGCACCCATGCAAACCCATCGGTTCGAGATAACGAGAAACATCGTCAAAATAAATGAGAATTCAACTGTAGCTGCGCGAAGTCATTAGCTGACAAAATGCTACAGGTTACATGCTTACAGGCAGCAGCTCACGCAGACGGATACATTCGCGCAGAATGCAGGATATGCCCCGTGTTCCTGTCGGCAACTCTGCTGTCGTTTTTTAAACAACGTTCTGTTCTCCCCAGCAGATCATAATGTTGTCTGGCCACTGGGACGATCCATCCCTAATCCCACCCGAGGACTTCCAGGCAACTCGAACTCATGTCTTCAAAATACCCGAAGCATTTGTGGATACTGGTAACATCTGTCTTTTGATCTCATATTTCATTTTTGACCTCATATTTCCACGTCATTTGCATTGTGTCAGCTCTAACGCCTGCCTAAACATTTTTGATCACCTTTCCTCCATTCTCTCCCCCTTGCTTTTCTACCTGCGTGTTATAAAGACAACATCAGAAAGAAGCCCATACCAAGCGAAACTTCCTGCAAGAAGACACAGGTACAGCAAGGACAAGAGACGAACAGACAGCCACAAATACGACAAACAAAACAGGAAAATCTATATAGGGACAAAGTAGAAGCTGTTTTCATCAGCATTCGTTGACAGAAAATTTTAGCCGTGGCTTTTGTTTTCACCAAGTAAATGGAATGTTTGAAAAGGCAGTGATGTTTGTCAGCAGGCACGAGCAAAGCGGATGCAGCCACGACTTCATCAAATGTGATGCCAGGTGAGACAAAACCCTTTCGCTGACTTCAGACTTACCTACCTCAGGGTTAAGAAGACAACCCTCTATGTATAAGGCCAAATGATGATTGAAAATTAAAGAAAAAAATAAAGCTGAGAAAAGCCTGCGTCACAAAAAAAATGTTGGAGGAGGAAATCATCCTGACAATGTACTTTTCCGAAGAATCCAAGATAATGTGCCGCCGCGCCAAAGCCATGCAGCAGTGCTATAAAAATTTGTGGCGACTCGCAAGACTTTGGGTTTCAACGCATTCCGCTAGGCTGTGGTCTCACCCTCTAATCTCCGGGGACCCTGTACTGTGTCTAACAGAAAAGCCCAGTAACTGTTGTCTCAAAAGTTAGGGTTTCCCATTCCCTTTCGACAAACTAAATTTGCACTTTGGTTGGAACGTTTTTCCTCTTGTTAGACTTCTGTAGTTACCACCATAACTTCTGCTGTCACTGGGGGTTGTGTGCGTGCGTGCGTGCGCGCGTGCGTCCGCGTTCTGGTAAGGCTGTCGGGTTTGGCATTATGAATCTCTGTGTGTATATGCCTATATCTGGGTGTGTTGGTGTTGCGTGCGTGTGTGTGTGTGTGTGTGCGCGCGCGCGTGGGTATTTTGCACGTTTGCTTAATTACAGCGGACTCCCAGACGCCAGCGTTGGCTGCAGCGATCACCATACCGCTGGTGGTGGCGTTATCGGTGGTGGTTGCGGTGATGGTGTGGTTCCGGTCACGGCGTCGGGAGAAGTTCGCTCACCTGATGAAAGCGGAGGGCCCGGATTTCCGGGTGTACACCTACTTCCTGCCCCGCCAGCAGTACGGGTTTTCGTTAGATGCAGACAGTGAACGACAACGCACAGTGTCACGTACACATCAGACGGGAACTCGGATCTTGTGTCAAAGCCATAAGCAGAATGCAAAGATCGTATGTAATAGACTTGGTCAGACACCGGAGACATGTACACACTGACTGCACGATACAGACGTCAGCTTCTTACCAAAACTGTTTCCCACGTGTTAATGTGGGTTAGAGAAAATCACAAATATTTATCAAAACTGACGCTGTAACTCAATTCGAGAACAAAATAGATCGGCTGCGTACAAATAAATGAACTGGATCTTACAGCCATGCTGTCTCAGCACGGAGTCATTCCTACCCTTATGTCCTATAGTCTGTAGCTTCGTGCCTCCATCTGCAGATATAATACCATGTCAATAAGGTTATTTATGTTCCGTGTACACATGGCGATCCAGAAAATCATACACAGCATGCTGTTGTCTGAAAATGAAATCCAAGACGCGTTTAACAAGTGTTTTAGTCGCTGCTGTGTTCTCGCTCAGTGGTTCAGTCAAGGTGACCGTGCATGCAGCTCTTCTGTCTTGTGTGCAGAGACGATAATGGCGATGACAGTGCGAACTTGGTGGCCGATGAGTGGGAGCTGCCACACTCGTGTCTGAGGGTGGGCCGGGAGCTGGGCTCTGGAGCCTTTGGCCAAGTTTTGATTGGTCGTGTGTCACGTGCCATGTTACGTCACCGTGGCCTGCCTGAAGGATACTTTGCTGCTTATCGGCGAGAAGACAGGCAGGGCGGTCTGACAAGCGAAGACGACAGTATGTTCGTGCCAGTTGCCATCAAAATGCTGAAAGGTCGGATGTCACTGGGTCAGATCTCATACAGTCTGTCTCCTCACCCAGACCTTACTGGCGTCTGTCGCCCTCTATCCATCCAGGGTTTCATCTGTTCTTGTGTCTGTCTTGGCTCCTAGAGCGTGCACATGCAAGTACAGGATTGCTGTTCCGTGCATAAATGCGTATGAAGAGATGTGTGAATGTGTGCGTGCGTGCGCGAGCGCTTGGGTTTATAGCAGGCATATCACGAACAATTTTGTTTTTGAATTCATTTGTAAATACGTACAAGCGAACTTTTCATTAAGTCCGTCTCTTCGAGACAATATAAAAACTCATTAAAGTGCTTAAAAAGAATGAGAACACTCTTTTCTCTAAATATTCAAATTGCTAATACGAATGCTCTGCGGAAGAAACCGCACAAACCAATGCAAGTGATTAAAATAAGACAAAGAAAACCGTTCTCGTCTCCTCTCGAAACAGCCTTTCTAGACATTGATTAACATGGATTCTGGAGGTCAGCTTGTCTTGAACGAGAAAGCTGGCGCTACGATAAAGTAAATATAGTGAGCCTTGTGTCATGGTCGGCAAGAGCAACAGCAGGGGCGGTAGAAGATGTCTGATTGGTGGGTGGGTTTGGTTTAGGTGGGTGGGTTTTGGGTGGCTGGGTGGCTGGCTGGGCTGGTTGGTTGGCTGGTTGGTTGGTTAATAAATCCTCTGCTCATTACCGGCATGAAATATGCACAAGATTCCGTACCCTGCAATTGCTACATGAATACGTAGCCTCGATATGGAAGTTTTGAGTGATTACGGCAACTATGTCCCGCACAGACGGATGTGACGACAACAGCAAGGCGGAGTTCCTGCGCGAGATCCGCCTGATGAAGGAGCTGGGCTATCACCCACACGTGGTCAGCATGCTGGGCTGCTGCACGCTGCGCGAGCCGTACTGCCTGCTCGTGGAGCACGTGCCAAAGGGAGACCTGCTCAGGCACCTGAAGGCTATCCGGCACAGCCTGACAACGGTCAGCGTGTATCCTGTCTTGCTTCAAGAAAAATCCACCCCATCAAAACGTGCCCTCTATTAATTTAAGAGAGGAAACGAGGTCATGTTTCACGAAAATCTTCATTTACGCGAGATCTACGCGCATTTCCTTTTCACATAAACGCGCACTTTCATGCAGTGGTATTGCTAGGTGCTTTTACAGACACACACACAACCTCGAAATCATTTTTTAAAATTCACCCTAAGCTACCTTTTTTTTACAGCTTATTATTGGTATCGATGATTGAAAACAATATGGCAAACACCATTTTCTATTCCTTGTAGGGGAAGTCTGCATGAATCGAGCACAATCCTAGGTTAATGACAAGGTGGACAGTTACAGGGTTGGGAGGTCCTCATAGCGAAAAACTCGATTTTTAAAAGGAATTCTCTCCCCTTCTTTGTCTTGTTGTAATTCACATGTATCAGATTATAATAGTAACCACGCAACGAGTATCTCAATATTGTTATTACATCATTAGCTCTATGAAAATATGACCCTTTCTGTAAATCTGTGCGTACAGTGACATTAAATTCGTTCATCTAGTGCCGACTTCTATGCCTTGTGCACTTTTGTGACCAATATAATTAAGCGATAGACGGTGCCATAGTCTATTAAAAGAAGCCAAGTATCTTTCTCCAGAGGCACATTTCTTGACACAATGCACTCTGCTCGTGTGCAGCAGGTTTCAAGAAAAAAAACCACGAGGAGCAGGGCCCATATGTAAAACTCGGTGTTACCTCTGTCCTCGAAATAAAACTCTGCATTTTTGGACTGATAAAGCCTTTAATCAGGGTGCGAATTCACCGGGTGCAAGCATGCAGATGCACGGTTCTTTCGGTTTGGCTCTTTTCGGAACAGCCTTTTAAAAAAATACGAGAGGGTTTGAACCTCCGCAAACATGCCACGCGTGGGACTGCTGTCGCAACACAGGCTTCAGTCCCATCCAGTCACATTATACTGACACTGGGCCAACCAGTCTCAAACACGAGAACCGGTGTGCCACTGTATATATGACTACAAATGAAGGACTAGAGATTGACAGCTTTTGTCGTTCCGGAACTAACGTGTGCACATTTTACCAGTTATGACAGGCAACTGTTTCCTGTCACTAGCATGCACGTGACATGCCGTTAGCAAACCTCACGGGAAATGATCACAAACAGGTCTTATACAAAGAAAAAGTGCACACTAAATTTCAGATTGTACTCTACTTTTTTGGAATTTGAGAGATCCAGAATTTAGCAACCGACATCTCTCTTCATCTAGAAACTTCTCAAGACTTCTCTATATAACCTGACATCACTTGAAAACAGAGAAAAATGTTCCTATAGAAAGAAATCTGTTGGTGAGTAGAGGTTTTACTCTACTGGGGCCGCAGCACATTTTTATTTTTTGCCTTTTTTTAAAGTTTCAACCATGTTGGACACATTTTGTATGTAATGCCAAGTAGGTGGGTTGGGAGAGGGCCGTTAACCTTGTAAACCAGCCCCCCTACCCTCCTCAAGATAACTCGAAATGTTTAGTTCTACCTGTGAACTATAGAGACGTTATGTCTAGACCTATCTGAGTGATTTTCACTATGATGAAATCTTCAAACTGTTGGAACCAACATCTTTATTCTGAACTTCTCTAAAGCTCTGGAGCTCTAGAGATATCAGGCCCAAAGTGGGACCGTAAAGCAATCCTCGACTTTTCCTCAAAGATGAAGCAGCTTCAATTCAGCTCCTGCACGGGGTGACAGATTAACACTAGTCTAAACCAGAATGTTTATTTCCGCAGAGTTCCGAGGGAAGCCGAGCGTACCAGAACGTGGAAGTGGAGCACATGACTTCCAAAGACATTCTGTCCTTTGCACGGCAGATCGCTCTTGGCATGGTGAGTCCTTTCATTCATACCCATGTTAGCGTCGAACAGCAAGCCTCTGACAACAGAATAATTGCGCGTTGGCTGCCAGAGCGCTGATCAATAAAATCTTTACCCTTCGTTCGTTCGCGCATGCGATTTGATGACTTCCTGTTTCCACGGACAGGAGTTCCTATCTGGAAAGGGCTTCGTGCACCGTGACCTGGCGGCTAGAAACATCCTCGTGGGCAACAACAACCACGTCAAGATCGGCGACTTCGGACTGGCGCGCTATGTGTACACCGACAAGATCTACATCAACAGGAAGGGCGGAAAGCTGCCTCTCAAGTGGATGGCCGTGGAGTCTATCTTCGACCGTACCTTCTCCACCTCCAGTGACGTGCACGTAGACGGTTTCATTGTTAATTTTACCTGCGGTTATTATAAGAAGAGTGACGGCATACAGTCTTTTGTTACAAGACCACGTCGCTATGTCCTCCTTCACAGGCAGACGTTTTGAGATGAGGTTGTGTTGAAATGAAGGGAATTCAATGCGCTCAGAGTGTCTGCCCAGACATGTCACCCAAATCCGGTCCAATACTGTACTCGGTGTGTCCTGTCCTAACAAGTAAATTAAAAAGATGTCTTTTATCCGCAGAAAGTAACAAAAGCCAAGACATAAATCATACGCAAAATTTACAGAAGGCTTTATAAAACTTGACTGTGAATTTCTTTTTTTGTACCGGCGTTAGGTGGTCGTTTGGGGTGGTGCTGTTTGAAATTGTGACCTTGGGAGGAACACCGTACCCGACGCTGTCCGTCCGTGACCTCCTCCGTGCTTTGAAGAGCGGGTACCGCATGGAGCGGCCGGACAACTGTTCTGCAGAGATGTAAGTCCGCCGAGGCAGCAGACTTGTACAATTCCGTGTCTGGGAGTTTGTTTAAAGGTCTTTTTTCATTTCTGCGCAAGGATGTACCTGTGGGTATTGCGGTGTGTTGGCCGGAGATTATACTCGTCTGCAGCATTCGTCACATAATTTGTCTTACGATACAAATTCTGTTGAGTAATGCATGTAGCCCTTCGAATAGTGAATAAGATCTATATGTATACCTGTACAATTTAGAAGGTTTTAACTCTGAGTAATCGATTGTAAATCGATTTTAGAAGGCTTATCTAGCCTTTCATATTTCATATTGAGGGTTATCCAAACTGTTCTATGCTTAATTCATAAAATTTACCTGCATCAGAATTCTTAAACAACGCTGTTGACTTGATTTGCATAGAAGAATCACTAACACGGCACTGTACCCAGTTGTTAACAATACGCTAAGTACACTTATCAAAGCGCTTTTCGGAAGGAATTTGGCTACATGGGTCATCCAAAGTTACAATAACTGTAAATGTTCTACTTACCCTCGCCCCCCCGCCCAAAATCCCTGTTGTGAAGTAAACAGTAAGGGAGAACTGTCTGGAAATCTTTGCTTGTTGACAGCTACGATATCATGCAGGCCTGCTGGCGAGAAACCCCCAGCGAACGGCCCACCTTCACTGCGCTACGTCAGTCGGTAGAAGACCTACTGAACGACTCGTCCGGGGCGCAGTACCTGAACATGACTGTGGACGCGAACAAAGACTACTACAACTGCTCCTCAGACGCCTCTGACCTCACGGCTGACCTCGAACCGGACTTCCCCGCTCCTGCAGAGGAGAGGGGTAGGACGTCTCTGCACGATTGCTGTCGGGAGGGAGACCCTGACGAAGCGAAGGACTGCGAGACATGTTCTGAGACGCAACAATCACATCCTGAGGCAAGGGCATCCGACATGGAGAATAACGCACCAGAAGCTGGGAAGACATTCGTCAGCGTTTCTGTACACAAAGGATTTGACCAAAGTGGCTCGGCCGTTGAGCAGCCTGACTGCAAAGGATCTGACAGGACGTCAGAAACGGAAAGCCATCGTTACGGTACGTTAGTGACGGAAAACGAATCTTGCTGTTCTGAAGGAGAGGACACATTGCAGACAGATGGTGTGGAAGCAGAAGAGCAAGACTTGCGTGAAAAATCAGAGGACGGCGATGTAGACAACGGTCGAGACGACGAGGATGAGGGCCCAAGCGTTGACGGCGAGCTGGGGAAGGTGTCGCCTAGCCCCTCGCCCACTACCGGCGGTCCGGAAGGCATGTGGGATGATGTGTTTTCAGAGGACAGCGACTGGGAGGCCGGCGCGTCGCCCAGTCAAAAGCGGAGTCTGGACAACGGAGTGCGAGGCGACTGCCATCCGCGGAAGCTGCTGGCTGTGCCCTGCTTCCTCCCTCAGTCAGCGGCGGGCAGCCAGCTGCACGTGCTGGCCTCCAGGTCAAGGCCGCTGCGTCTGGGCAGCTGCGGCGAGTCTGTGTGCAACTCCTCGTCCAGCGGCGAATCGCTCGGCCTGTGCCTGCCCACGGTCAGCGAGGCCGTGACCTTCTGCGACACGCCGGTGTCTGCCGCTTCTCTTTACGCTTCGCTGAGTCAGCATCGTCAGGATCCGCAGCAGCAACATCTGCCCAAGCTTCAGCGTCTCAACGGTCCAGGGCCACCCTCGCTCGGGTTTGCCGCACGGCAAACAGCCGGCCCTCGCAGGACGAAGGTGTATTCCAGGTCGGGAGGAGACGCCATCGATAATGTGCCCTCTTAGAATCCGTTGAAGACTGTAGAAGCCATTGAAGAGGCGTTTTCCAAAACTCAGTATCGGGACAAAGAAACGGTGTCCCGATACTGAGTTTTGGAAAAACGCTCTTCAATTATCTCATGAGGTCACACATGCGTCAGTTGTTGAAGACAGAGTCACTGTGAATAGTTGCTCAATGTTCTGCCCGTAGAACGTCTTTGTAATATTCTTCTCACTAACTTTTTAAAAAATTGCTTTTCACAATCTGAGGACAGGAAGAATGTTGATTCCTGTTTATAAAGCGTGCTTTTCCTCCAAAGATCGTTTGAATAATGCTTCTGTGAAAATTGGTAACTGTTGTCGTATCTAACCACCTCTAGCTCGCCAGTACAACGCCACAATCTATTTACAACAATTTCTCAAATTCTTTCGCCTTTCTCTGCCCACCCTACGCATGTCTGCAACAAAACTCGATCATTCCTCTTCCAGGAATCCTGTCTTTTTTCTGTTCCTCTTCTTCGACCCACCTATTTGCCCCCTTGAATCTTTATATTTAGCACAATGCTTAATGCCATTTCACTGTTGAAAACGGAGTACATTCACACACGCATGCGCAAAGATGTCTGCGCACTCGCGCACGCACGTAAAACTTCAACAGCCAGGTGAATAACGGCTACAAACATGTTTTGATTAATATTTGTTAACCATTATATTATCACAAACAGTTCAGTAGTCAATTACTTTTTTTTAAAGAAAAATATTGAAGAAGTGGATGGTACGGCTTTCCTTTTGTCCCTTTTTCCTCACCGCGAGCGTCGGATGTGCGACTAAAACGGGTTAGATGAACTATACAGGGGAAATAACCACAAACAATCGATCATTACTGGTCACGTCAAAGTTGCTTCCCTTGGACCACAAGTCCTGCTCTTCTACGGCCCCTCGAGTAACATGGTTTCTCAAAACTTTTGGTCCCAACTCTTTGGTCTGTGCGCCACACTCGGACGAAAAAGAGCCCAGGGCTGGCTTGCATGAGAGTTCGTATCTCCACTTCCGGTCTTAACAGAAGTCGCAAGGCCCGTTTACCTTGTGTATTTTACGTGGTCTTACGTACAGACACGAGATACGAGATAGTATACCTAAGCAGGGCCGTCAAGAGGTGGGGGGGGGGGGTAAATCCGGTGCTAAGTTCTGGGACCCCAAAGCTTCAGGCCCCTGCCCCCCCCAAAAAAAATGCATCTATCTTTAAGAAGCCCCCCTTCCCCCATCATGACATTTTCCCGGGGCCCATTCGAGATGCTCTCGACGAGACTATATGTAAGGGCTGACCCTGCACTGAGAAGCTACAACATAGAGACACAAGCCCTTTTTGTGTTCATCCTTGTTTTCTTTTATTGCCTCATTTTCTGTTACCAGTTTTGCTGTGGGTGTGGAAATACCTTTCTGTGCCTCATTTTCTCGTTTGTTTTATTCCCTTGTTGAGTGTCAGTAGAGCACGTGGGTTTGAGCACGTAAAGCATTACCCTGTATCCAAACCTGGTCAGAGCAGAGAGCTGTTGTATTAGGAAACCATGATATATATATATATATAGAGAGAGAGCTGTTGTATTAGGAAACCATGATACATATATATATATAGA
>SMGT01010713.1:400778-418030 GCA_004794575.1 Lanistes nyassanus | reverse complement strand
CATGATGTATATATAGAGAGAGAGAGCTGTTGTATTAGGAAACTATGATACATATATATAGAGAGAGCTGTTGTATTAGGAAACCATGATATATATATAGAGAGAGAGAGCTGTTGTATTAGGAAACCATGATACATATAGATAGAGAGAGCTGTTGTATTAGGAAACCATGATATATATATATATAGAGAGAGAGAGCTGCTGTATTAGGAAACCATGATATATATATATAGAGAGAGAGAGCTGTTGTATTAGGAAACCATGATATATATATAGAGAGAGAGAGGTGGATGGGGGAGGGAGAGGCTTGGACAAGACAAAGAGGTTTAATTTGTCATGTAGTGAACTGCACGTTTGAGAAGTGGTATGTACGGAAGCGAGGCTTACCGGAAGAACAAGAGCGCCCTCTATGGGTGCCTCAAACCCATCACCCAACACGAAGGGGAGGCTACTCCAGCACTGCGGCGGAAAGCATTTGCAAATGTCAGTGGCGACAAACAGACAGCGTACACAACCGAGTGCTCGCGTTTACCCGCTGTGTTGATTCTCAAACATCGCAACTTGTCCTCCTTTGCACAGCCACTGACGCGCATGCGCAAAGCTGACCCCGGGCTTGCGCTCAGGCGGCTGTTGAGTGGTCGTTGATGGCGGTAATGACGGCGGCCCCTGAGGACTGTGGAGGGCTGAGTGCTAAGGGCAAAAAATTAAATCTCGTCTCTCGCTACTCTGCTCTCCACTCTCTGCGCGTATGTCACTGGCGTCATTTCTTCCAATCCTTTGGTTCTCTGACGCTTCTTCGTCAATAATTGTATGGTCTGTCCCCAGTACGAGTGGTCTCCCAGTCTTTCCGGTGAACATCCCATTGCCCACCCACCCATCCACCCGACCGCAGCTACAGACAAAAACAGAAAAGTCACACAGACGCGCGTGTTCTTATTCTGCGGATCCAGCCAGTATCTTAAGACATTACGCATAGTCATTGGCTAAACTAATGGGATATCTCCAGATTTTCAGTTTTTCAGTAAACGTATGCCTCTGTTTTTTTGGTGGTGGGGGGATGATATCTTATGACAATCGTGATTTGCAGTCAGGGACCTCCATGTAGTGTTCATCACTTTTTTTGGGGGGGGGAGTGGGGAAAGCGAATGGGGGGGGGGGGCACCGAATGTTCGCCACTAAAAACGTTTGCAATAGTCTGTCCTCGCCGTGTTTCAACCTGCTTCCCATAACTCCGGTCTCTTTGTTAGGACAGCAAGCGATCGCGACTGGAGTCAGTGGCGTCCTCACGCAAGAGATTAGCGGGCTCCTGTCAGATGTCTGCCACCCATCAAGTCGCGTCTCATCGGCCCCTGAAGCTGGGGCTTGATCTTTCACAGCTGGCTGTGGGGACTGGGGTTTGTTTGTTTTTTTTTTTTTCATTCGTTTCAGAGTGGACTTCCCACAGCCAAGGATGCTCTCGCATTGTCCTTTGTCGCCTCGCGTCTTCTCGCGTCTGCCTGTTCTCGCTCTCATGTTTTCTCTTTTTTTTAAACCCGCGCTCTGATCTCATCTGTTCGTGCTACGAGTCACCTCCCAATTTTTCAGGCTGTCGCTTGTGAGTGCCAGGACTCGAACCTTCGCTCCTATCAACTTCACGGTCCCCTCTGCTCTGCCCGGCCATCCGTCTTCCTGGCCGTGTTTGCTGACTGTGTGCGTACATACTAAACAGCCACCCGATCTGGTCCCCTCTCTCCGCTAAATACCCGGCTAAACGCCGCTGGCTAACACTCGTATGTGGTCAAACACCCAGCTTTTCAGAAGGTGCATCGGCTGTCCGAAAACGATCTGCGCTGATTGTAATGTAAAGCTTTCCCCTTCACCTGCTGCTCAAACCATTTTGTTTGTTTGTTTGTTTTGTTGTTTTTTGTTTGTTGGACTTTTTCTGTTCTGCGTACTGGGGCCAGCGGTCAACATCATTCCCCATCAGTCCCCAAGCTGTGCGCCCCTAGCATCAGACAGCGACTCACATCTCTGGGATGGTCCCAACCAGTTCAGAAACTTGGGATCTACACGACGATCAAAAAAAAAAAAGGTTTACATGTCAATCCTTCACAGCTTTGCCTTTTGCAGGTTCCTCGCTGGTCCCTTAGAGCTTCAAACCTCAGTTTGTCACCACCACGTCGTCTCTCCAGCTTCGTCATCCAGTGTACGTGGCGATGAGCTTTCAAGGGTCTGGCCTCTTAGGGACGCCTCTGAGTGGAACACACGTGTTAAAGGCATTTACGCCTCCATGACTTCTCTTGTTAACACGCATACACTCTTCGCATAATCAAGAAGAGGTGGAGTCCATGCTGTCCATTTATATCGGTCAATATTATGAAAGTTATATTTTAAATACATTTGTAAACTCTGTCTTCTCATATCTGCATCATACTGACCATACAAAAACCCACATAATAAAATATAAAGGCGATACTTTCATTTGGTTTCTCTTGTGCTAGTATGTAAAAGGTCAGTTTCTAGTCTCCGTTCCCCGCTTTCTTTAAACTGCAGTTAAAAAAACATTCTCACCTTTTTGCTGTTTTAACGAGCTGTAACAAAATCCACCCGTCTTTATTTCCTCCCGTCCTTAACTGGCAATCTGTTACGTACTTAAGTTCACGTGCTGGAAACAGTCTTCTGTCTCTAAATTGGAGGGTTTTTCTTTTAAAAAAAAAGTATTGTAGCAGTCCCTAAGTGAGCTTGTATACGCGAGCTTAAAGGGCCTAACGATACATGGGTGTTCAAAAAACGTTTTTTAAAAGATTGCTTATCATGCAAATCAGGAGAAAGCAGGAATACATATCTCTGAAGCGTGCTGGCGTGCGGGTTTGCATTGACATATTACCGCATTGCCTGACCAGCGGCGCAAGCCCACCGCGCTATCATTCACAATACTGTGCTTCGTGAACAGCGGCCGTGGTGGTAATGGGGGAGCGCTGAAGCTGAAGGTGGATGAAATATCTTTCCCAGATTCCATTCATCTCCCGTTTGGAGGAGGATCACATCAAAAAAATCCCTGACACCCGATCGTGTAAAATGCAATGGCCCGAATGACTGATTACACCATATGCTACTTACGAAGACCTCGGCTGGTGATACTGTGCCTAGTATGCGTGAAGAAAATACGTGTTTCTTTGTCGTAAAGCTGTCTTTGAGTCTTTCACAGGGGCTCTCGTCCAAAATTAAAAAATATAAGCAGTCACCACATTTTCATGAAGCTCTCATATCCAAGCTGAAGTTTAATGTTTTATTTCGTATATTTTAACACCAGCGATATAAAGAAATATGTTTCGGCTATAATGCAGATACCGCGACACACAAGTCGCACGTTCAGTAAAACCTAGTGAGTTCACCTGGGAGTCCGGAGTGTTTGTCCATACATGCAATTGCTCATCTTGAAAGCCATCGAACACATATTCATGATGACACGCTACCATACGGTTGACAAAAACAATGCACACCCATACACCTGTTATTTTGTATACTTCATCTTAAAAAGGTGTTCTTGGTTAGTTCTACGCCTGCAACAGATGTCACCACCTGTATATCCCCAACCGGGCTGTGTCCAGGTAGGTTCAATAAAAAGGATCCACGTGCCCCACCCTAGGGAGAAGGGTACAACCTCTGGTAATGTTATTAGCGTGATTAGCGGCTTGGGTTCCAATGACTAGTGTATGTCATCCTCACACGCAAACCAAACACGACGGCGTGCAGTCCACAGGTTTAATTTAACTTTCTACAAAAAGGGATTGCCCAAGCATAACTTTTACATGTACCAAAAGGGATTGTGCAGACAAAACTTTCACCTGTACAAGAAGGGATTGCGCAGGTATAGGTTCCACCAGTTCCAGGGCGTGCATTGGAATAGCCAACAGACTAGAAGATGTCGCAATTCCTCATGACATTTCTAGACACCGCCCAGAAAATATAGGACATTTTGACGTTTTTGCACCTGCATTGAACAGCCTGTGCTGTGAGGACCGGGGTTATTTTGTGAATATGTTCGTATCATACATGTGATCCATCGTCATGCAGGTTTTTCAGGAGTGGGTTTGGACTTGTTCGTGGAAAATAAACAAACATAGGTTCGCGACAGAAGTATTTTGAACACCTGAAGAAAACGGGGATTAAGCTGCACAAACCGCCAGCAATCGCGTTTTTTGGTTTGATATCACATGGAACTGCTGTCATAGCAAAGCAGCTCTAAACGAGGGATTTTAAAATTATCTAACAGTTATAAACAACGAAGAAGCTCAGAAATTCGAAGATATCTTGCTCCGAACGAGTCCCCTCTCGAGACATGACGCAACCGCTGTTGCTACTGTCTCAGAAATATTCAACGGGAAGCTTGCAGAACCGAAGAGAGAAAAGCCAGCTGTAAAATTATCTGTCCCTTATATCCCTAAATCCCTATAGCTGCCACAAGGGTTTTTTTCACAAGTGCCCTGGCTTCAACGACGACGACTACCAGAGGACTAGCGTCGGTTGATGATTGAGGTTGTTGCTTCACACAGGCCAGACAGATCCGCTGAGTGATCTACACAGTTCGCGCGGCGTACTCCAATGGATAAGCATAAATTTTGGCGCAGCGCACAAACATTGATAAACGTACATTTTCGCGCATTGTACCCCATGTTTTTTAAGCACTTGATATGTGTGTGTGTGTGCGCGCGCACGCGCGTGCGTGCGTGAGAGAGAGAGAGGAAGGGAGAGAGAATGTTGTCGTGAAATGAAATGACGAATAGCTGATTTGTGTTGTACCGAAAAATGACGCATCTCGTCTGACACAAACTGGCGTTTCAGGAAAAAAAGACAGACGTTTCTGTCGTTCTCTCTTGTTATAAGCGATCCTTTTCGGTTCATTCTTCATTCTTCCCGTTCCTGTTTGGACGAAGGGATACGCTACAACGGCGCCCCACACGTAAGACAATGTCTGCTCCAACAGTCTCTCAGCACTCGATGACCTCGGGTCTGGGTGTTTGCGTGTGTGTGTGCGACAGAAGGGCGTGAGGACGTTCTTTCCCCGTAATCGCTCTACCTATCTCAAGATGAATCATTTGTCACCAACAGCGCCCCAATTCCTCTCGTTCTTGAACCCCCTTTCTCTCCCTCCCCAGCCACACTTCCGGTAAACCACTTAAGAAGTGATTCATACACGACACTTTTCTATAGACACGTAACACAGATTATATAAAGCAACACAAAATGTCAGAGAGAAGTTGTTGTTGTTCCCGCGTATCACACAGGTAAGGCATTGTGAAAAACGTCAGGTAGATGAATATGTTAGCTGTAGGCATGTAACACACCTAAGGCGTTGTGCAAGTCTTCAGGTAGATGAATCTGCTGTTGGCATGCAACATACAGGTAAGGCATTGTGCAAGTCGTCAGGTAGATCAGTCTCAAGAAAGAGGAAGAGCCACGTGTGACTCACTAGCAAGATGACATGCTCCATTGTATGATTAACCTAAGAATAATTTTCATGTTGTAGTCCGCGTCTGTTCTCTCTAATTTAGGACGTGAATTTCCTATTTTGCATGTACGTGTGTGTGTGTGTGCGCGCGTCTGTGCGTGCGTGTGTATGTGTGTGTGTGTGTGTGAGGGAGGGAGAGAAAGAGAGAGAGATGTAACAGACATTCCACATTCCACATTCCTTTGGTGAATTAGAGATAATGTGTTTCGAAACTGAGGTGGTGAGCTTAGAATGTGGCTAAGAATATAATTGATCCTATCATATACATAAAATTTCTTATCTTTGTCACTTGCATGCCTTCCTGATTCTGCATTCTAGAACCCTGCCCCCCTTCTCACCTTCACACGCGTGCGCGCGCCTACACAGAGAGAAGGAAAACCAGAGAGAGAGAGAGAAAATGCATATATATGCAGATTGTTTTATCCAACCCGACAGATGCACTTCCATCCAAGTATTACGACTTTCCTGTAAAACAAAACACTTTAGGAGTAACTAAAGCTCGGCATAACACACGAATATACTGTCACGAAAAGTACTTTATCAAGACAGCTGTCACACTCGGTGATAAAAATACTTTAAGATCGTTAACAAGTGCAAGGTCTGTGGCCCAAGTGACGGAGAAGACCGACTTATACTATCTCTGGTACAGACACACGCGTACAGACCCCCACACAAGCTGACACAGTGAGAGAGTAATGACACTTTCAAGACATAGTTGACCCTAAGTGAAGCACTTAAGAAATGTTCAGCGGACAGCCGCACGGCTACTGTACAGTGTGGTACAGACAGACCTGCCAGTCTCATCAAGTCTGCTGTGGGTGCCTTTGGCAATGTCGTCATTGTCCCGCATAGTCCAGTGGTCTATGTCCCTGTGATAAAACTGTCACTGAACTGACCATCAGGGCCTCGCTTGCTGCCTGTGGCGAAAACTGTCAAGATGATAGCCACGGCCACCGCTTGGCGGAATTAAGGTTTATTCCTGTTGTTGCTGCTGCCGGCGCTATGGTTTGATACATTGTCAACGTGGTAAGAACGTCCTGCCCAGCCTATTTTAGGACACCATTAAAGTACGCAAAAATGCACCCAAGGCCGGATAAATGACTTGCTTTGGGTGGTCGGTGTCTATACATCAAACTGTCCGGAACTGTGCAAAAGGAAACGCAAATTTTGCGCTTTGTGATAAACATGCGCTTTCTCTGTGCGTAAAGGCAGTGCCGTTTGATGGCCAAAATGTCAAAGATTGAAATTTCAGTACAAATACGAATTACATGTCTACAGAACTGTACGTCTCTGTTTATCGGAACGGCAGCTGGTCTACTTGTGACGTGCACGGTTTTAAAAGAAGACGACAATGTGGTTAGGCAAACCCATCAGTCGGCTTGGTAAACCAGACGCTGATGTACACTGGTCAAGCACCTACCCACGAAAGGTTACCTTTATGGCTTGAAAGCGTTTTTTTGTAGGGAGATGAATGTGGGTCCTAGTTCTTAATGGGCCTAGGACTCATTTTAGTCCGGTTTCGAGTCGACTTGTTTGTGTGAAGTCCTATGGCGCGCGCTTAATTGCATCAGATGCTAGCCATGATGGCGTCACGAACCAAATCTCCTGTCTGCTTATCTGCCAGCCTGTCCATCCCGTACTCAGCCACAGCTTCGTCATGCGCATCCCCCCCCCCCCCCCCCCCCCGCGACTCATGCTGTTTGTGACCACCCTCCCACTCCACTAACAATCACTTGAAGACAGCACTTTGCAACACCAGTCTTGTTCGCTTCATATTCCCTCCCTCACTCTCACGCGTTTTTTTTATCCTTCTTTTCACTTTCATCTCCTTACTGGTGTCTGAATCTCAGTGTGAACTACTAGAATGGGGGTCATAATGTTAACCATCAGTAAATGTTTCGAAGTTCGCCGAATGACCCAAAGTGCATAACCAGTTCAAATTTAAAATTTTTAAAAATTACTGAGTGCAGAATGGGATTGGGTGAGATGTATTTCCTTTTACGGGAAAAAGTTAATTTGGTGGCATGATTCGATAGTAATAACCAGATCACAGTCAGAGCGCGAATCTGTTATTGCATAGGGACCTGTTTTAAAAGTCCAGGACATGATTCCGTGTGGGGAGGTCAAGGTCAGTCTGAAGTAGCGGTCGGACGACGCGGGGACAACTGGTAAGACTGTGACGGGACCACATAAATTGCCAGCATTTACTCTCGTGCTGATGGCGAAACGGCTTATGGGAGGGCTATGGGGCCAGTACACCGCGCCAATTTCTGCTGATAACATCGGCATCCTCGTTAATAGCAGGGGATCAACGGTGTAGGCGGACTGAATTATCTCCCTGTCCGTCACATCTGATCTACCCACCGGCACAGGTGTGCGGCTGCTGCTGCCACCCCCACCCTTCCTTCGTCCTTTCCCGCCTCTAAGCGCAGGTGTGCGTTTGTTGTCGTAACCCTCAATCCCCTTCCGCCTTCCTCTAAGCTCACGCGCCGAAGGTATATCAGGGCAATAGGTTTCTCGTCTCTCCTCGCTCATCCCTTTCTGTATACATTCACAAGCCGAACAGCATTCAGATGCGATTTACAAGATATTTAAAACTAATAGGAACTGCATTCAGAATCGCATATCACGATAATGTTCCGCCACAACAAAACTGGTCTTGAAACCACGTGTTCTATTTTCCTCTCCCCGAGAAGATAAAGTAGCTGAGGACAAGAAAACACGGGGCGCTCTTCAGCTCAGGATGATTAATCGTCTGGGGACCACATGACACGCTCGCTTGTGAAACTGGAGAAGCACCGTACAGTGATCAGGCTGAATGGCCCGCAGTTTGCGCCCCGGTCGCCTGGCGAAGCAGTCGTCAGACTGCAGTAAGAAAGAGAATCGAGATCTCTTGTCGCGCTGAAGGAGCTGGAAGGGGGAGGAAGAACGTACACGCACACCCCCCTGCTACTGTCCCCTTTTCTTTCAGCACGAAAGAGCGCTGCAAAGGGAAATAATTTAGGAGGAACTCGGGCACGTCTGTGCAAGGTCGGTCTCCATTACTCGATCAGACTCAATTTATTTCGTGCAAAATGACTCTGTCAGTTCTTCGTGAAGGGCCTTCTGTAGGAGGAATAGAAGAGGGGAGGCAGAAGAGAGAGGGAAGGAACAGGGGGGTGGGAGAGAGAGAGACGGATGGAATGGCGGATAGATCAAACGATTCTCAGAATGTATGTGAACGAAAAATGTATAGCATAAAACAAGTTCTATAGCCCACAGACTGACTCAGTGACTGAAACACCGGTCGAGGAATCAAAAAGGAATTGTTTGCTAAGCCTGATCTGAGGTGATTTACTTTCATCACCTAACCACACTTTGTCATCTGTATATGAGACTTCCGATCTCATACACTGCGAGAAAATATGCGTTTGCACAAAGAGACAACGTTGATATATTTCGAGTACATACATATTTTACTGCTATGGTACATGGATGGGCGCGTGTGATCACCGTTTTTTTAAAAATGAGATCGAAGATTATATGCATTGCTTCCGCCAGAAGTCGATTTGACCAATGAGATATGCAGAAAAGGTTCCGCTGTAAACATCGTGGGAAAACAAAACACACAAGGCAATCGGATTCCGCCAATGACCGTTCACTCTACTGCATGTGGCGGAGAAAGATGTGATTTATGATCTGCTTGGTCACCTGTCGAGCGGGACAGGTAATATCTGAGCGCGTGCTAATTCGACTTCGTGATCTACCCCCTTGACACGACATGCTCCTTCTGCGCACAGGTGGCGAAACTTAGCGCTTGACTATCGATTTGTGATATGACCCTTCTCTCACCTGCCCGAGGACAGCACTCTGTTTGGTCTTTGATAGCGTTTCAGGGCACCACCGCTGCGGCAAAGCATGTGGGAGACCTCCTACCTGGCGCTGACTCACGACCGTGACGTCGACAGTTGACTGGATTTCCTGTCCAACGATCGACGTAAGGTCTGGGCTGCCGACCGCAAACTTTCAGCTTTGTTGTTCGCTGCCACGTATAGTTTGCCTTGTCAACACCAAACTTCTTTCTCATAGTCCATTGATCAATGTGTTTTAATTTTTAAATTCACTTTATGTCAAGTATGATAACATGGGGCACTGTGTAATTGATTGTTAGACGTCTTCTTTTCATTATTTGCTGTCAGCCACCCAGGCAGATATGCAATGCTATAAAGCATTTTTTCTGGATGAACAACCAAGAAACCGAAAAAAAAACCCACCCAAGTGCAAGAGTGCTTTAAAAATCAAAGTAAGAGCTCAAACCTCCAAACCTGAGATGGCGGACTGCACCCATCGCGAAATTTACATAGATGAGGTAGGGTGACCAGGTTAGTAGAAAGCCTATAAAAACGTTCTTAACACGTTGACGTAACACTGAACAGAACAGGAACCACAACAGTCCGCTGACTAAACAAAACTTCCATCGACACATCTTGTGCTTTGACCAGCTTAACCCATGTCCACGCCCCCTAAATCAAAGGTAATAGAAAGTTTTATGAATTTTGTTTCATTCCACTCATTTCGCGGGTGAAAATACTACAAATGATCCATTTAGGAGACTTAAATTAGGCCTGCATCTGTTTTGCTGCCATACTGACCAAAACGCAAACACGAACAAGTGGTGTCCACGATTTTAACAAGAAAGGGAACTCACTGTCTCATCCGTTCTTCCCATTGCCACGAACCTGGTCTGCTTATATAGCGCACGTTACAGAAGATGTTTAAAAAAATCCTTGAAGTGCGCATGCTGGTGGTACATTAATGGCAGATTCTTCGCTCTGTTAATGTTAAAAAAGTACAGTCCATGCTGATTTGCAGCTGCGTCGTACAAAAGAAAAGTAAGAACACACTCATACTCTCACACTCACACATTCTCACGCACTCACAATCGCGCCCAAATGCAAGCATGCCCACACATTCCAGAGATAACTCCCACCAAATGTGCCGATCGAAACAAACATATTAGACTCTCCAGTATCGTTCCTTTTGTATGCGCGCAACAGGCCGGGAGGTACTAACTCTTCAACATTTTCAGACAAGGCAAGGCGATTTAAGCACAGCTTTCACACAACACGAAGATGTGAAAGGCATCTGCACTTACTCAGAAAGATTTATTCAGATAAATGACACTCTTGGTGTAAAGGGCCGTGGGCTATATTTAATTGGATGGCATAAAAGAAAACCAGACCGGTACCTGACATTTGTCTGAGGTCCAGGAAGACAGATAGCAGGTATCGGAATACAGAACCTGTTTTGAGAAGTGAATGTTACAGCTGGTCAACAAACATCTGCCTGCATGTATGCACGTTTGTCTCTATATCTATGCGTCTATGACCACACATGTGCATGTGTATATCAGTGTGATATTAATCACATTGCACGTAGATGGATATGCAGGTGGCTTTTTGTAATTTGATTTTCTGTGATCCCTAGATTAAAAAAATAAACTCTTTTAGTCAAAGATTTTGGTTATGTCAACATTGGGCAAAACCGTAGTTTTGTGCACAGAAAACATGCGCGCATTTATTGCGCAGAGGAATACATACACAAAATATGTGCGCGTTTAATTTATGTTTGGGTAAACGCACATTTTTTTGCGCAGTGCAGTGTCCGCTGTAGCAAGATAAATCAAAGACTTAAATCCAAAATCTGACAAGAAAGTTCGTATGCGGGTGCTTGTATGTGGCATGCGTGTTTGTACCGGCTTATGTATCTCCTCTTCGTTGTGTGTGTCCGCATGACTTCTCACCCGCATGATGTTGATTTCGCATGAATAAGACTATATATTTTCAGTTACTTTGAGTTCTCAAACTTCCCTATCTTGATCTGAGACCGGCAGCCGTGAGGCTTTTGTTGCAGGTGGCCAAATGAGAAGAACTCACACGAAGCTGAGACACTTGGAGAGACCAAGCGAATAATGGCCTCAATTTGTCCACCGATGTTTGTGGGAGTAGATAACATCTCTCTTCGTGAGAACTTCAATACCTGATCGTGCTTTCGCGCTCTCTGTGAGCAAAACTCTCCCAGCTTCAGATTGTGAGCTTGCTGTTTTTGCTGCACTATAGGCAGTCCTAGGGTTTTTGCTCTCACTTTTTTATAGTTTTTGTTTGGTTCCCAGAGTCCGTACTTCAACCAGACAGCCCCACCTCGAATAACGGAACATAATTTGTCCACCATCTATTTCCATGACTGAGTATTTACATTAACATAAACACCCCATCCACTCGTACCAGCGTGAAACGTTGCAGGATCGGAGTTATCTAGACTACAGGTAAATTATCTGGTTACATCTGAGTCTGCACAATTTCTTTATGAAACTGTCTGCACTTGGCATAGCGTACCTTAAAAGCTGGGGGCTCACAAGCAGGACACGAGTAATTATAAGCCTACATTTTTATCCTAACCCAACTTTTCGACCAGAACGGCGCTGGCAGGATGTGAGTTTACCAACAGGCCGCATGTAACAGAGATAGGGAGCAACAAAATTGATATGTCCGTATAGTTCTTTAACAGCCCTGCTACAAGAACGCGAAGCTTGATTTATGGCAGACTAAGTATGAAAGTATACACGCACAGCGCTGAGGAAGGAGTCAAAGAATCAAAGACGACAGATTAAATCCAGAAGGCTCAACGCTGCAAGATGAAAAGAACTTTTCCTTATAGGCTCATTATGGGGCCGGGGTTTTTTCATAGTACTGCCTTCGTGCACATTAAAAAAGTGTGTGAACAGAGCAGGAGAGAGTGACAATACTTTTTCTTAACTTTTATACACCATCGCCTCGGTTAGAAGGGATCGAAACAGCAGCAGATCTATGTTTGCCAGAGAAGTGCAAGCTGTTTGATTTGCAGAGGACTTCATTTGGAGTCACGTACGGCAAGTGTTTCTCCAAGAACATAAACACACCAACATTTAAAAGCCGAACCTACAGCCCATGCGAAGACGAACAAATTACCTTTGACTTCAGCCAGCACACACCGCACACATACAGCGCACGTGAAATCTGTCGCTGCATACTGAAGTCAATTGTTCCACCAGTTCTCTCCTCTGCCAAGCGCGGCCTCCCGGGAAATACTCCGGGTCTCTCATGATTATCAGAACTACATTAACAAATATAGCTGCTTGTTTGAAGTGCAGTAGTCTTGATAGAAATAGTGGCAGGACCGACTGATATACACAGATAACTTGAGAAATAAAGCCTTTAAAGTAATTAAAATCCACCTCTGCTTTGATATGTATCGTTCTGGAACTGAATCAAATAGACCAGAAGTGCTCCTCAGATCACATTCTACAGACTGAATAATGTGATTTGGTTTTATTGCAATAACTACAACTGGAGACGGACGGACGGACGGACGGACGGACGGACGCCACCACAGTCACTAAAAACAAATTGACGGCAACAACTGTAACAGCCAGCCAAAGATGTGCGCAGCAGATACACTGGCGTACTCCGAAAAGACGGACTTATAAGTCTGAAAAATCTGTTTTGTCAGATAAAGGTGGCTCTCTAGACCCGTGCGTGATTTTCACCCATTTGGATGCGTCGTGCAGACTCACTCTTTTGTGTCAGGTCGCGACCTCCATTGTGACATAGTAATTCCCCGAGTTTGGCGTTACTCGTGAAACAGAAAGGCGAGCAGGCTGCAAGGGAGCGCCATCTTGAAGCGAGGCATGCGGGTGAGCAGAGTGCACTGATGGCGGCTCCACTTAAGTGCTGGCAGATGATCGAGTTTCCAGCGGATAGTCCGTGCGACACTCACCGCCCTCACCTCTCATTGTTCGCGCTGCGAAGCTTCAGGTGTGGGGGGACCAGCCACGACTGACGGGGACTGGTGGGAAATTGTGATTTGATAGTTCAAGGAGCCCCAAAACACAGGAAGCTGTGAGGGTTTTTTTCCTTAAACTTCTTTTACGCGGGGCCCGAGTTGCGTCGTTTGTTACCTGTTTAGCATTGACACTTTTTATGTCGTCTCTTTATTGCCTGCATTGTTCCTGTTCGGTTGAAAGTGTTTTTGTTAACATTTTTAATGAGCCACAACCCACCAAGCAAAGGCTTTTAAAGTTTTGTGCCTTCTTAATCCACCGGTTTATTTTGCAGTTACCTTAGCCTCCCCTCCTGGCCACTCCCCCACCTACTTTTTTTTTAATGGTGTGCCTCGCCGCGCAGTCTTCTTTGGGGCTGTCCCCAACACCTCCCAGCCCTACCTGTGTGGCATTTGCAAATTAGCTGCACAACGAAGGGGTATGCGCTCGGGTTTGAACCATAGAATAATTGCTTCCCCCCTTCTTCTGGGGCCTGGCAGATAATTTTTCGCTTGCCTACACCTCCGCAGCAAATGCGCACAGACTGACTACTGTGCTAAACTCTTCCGGGGCAAAGGTGACAGCTTGAAATGGCTGGCGAGGACCTTGCTCCTACCCGACCTCCAACCCCCCTTCCATCCGTTCTATCCCTCAGCCCAGCACGCCCCACCCGAGTCTCTGGCTATGCAGGTGACGACCACCCTGGTAACGACACCTCGCTGTCTTCTTCTCCACTCCTCTCAGAGTCTGTCCACTCTACTTCAGAAATACAGTCTACTGGGTGCCACAGAGCAAGGTCTCTCATTTGCATGCACGTTCCAACGCGCAGGCCAAGTCCTTTTGAGTCTATATAGCTTTGTGTCAAGCACCGCACAGCGTGAGGGCTTATTACCATCTTTTCTGTACATAGCAGGCTGTCGCTCTGACAGAATTTTTTTTCCTCAAAATTTCACTCACTTCAAAGTATCTTCGCAGATATCCAAAAGCATTCTTGAGGTATTTTAATACATCAGTTTTTGTAATAAAATAATATTGTTGTTATTGCGCATTGCAAATTTAAATAGCTTATCTTTCGGATTAATCAGTTATGTCTGCTGTTGCTTCAGTGTGTCATCAGGCGGCATATCTTTTAAACGATTTGGAACAGGGTGAGGGGGGTGTGTTGCACTCGTTCCCCTGTGGAAAGTATGTCGTCCCCAGCAAAGAGCGAAATACCTGTTTGTAACCATGTGGGTGGCTGGAAAGGAGCAATCTCTATCCCTCGTCCTTCGATTTCATCCTGACACCAGACGAAGACCATGCACAAAAAAAAGTGGTTTAGCCCCCTTGGCGAGTACACTGATTTTTTTCTCCCCTTCTAGTCCTTTCAGAATCTCAAGCTGACACTTTGCTGGGAACAGCGTGACTGTTTTTTCTCCTCCTGCTACCCCTGCGCTATGCTGTCACGAGGACAAGCTGTAGCACCCCTGGTGTGGTCATTGTGACTGCCATTACGGCGACTGTAAACCCGATAATCTGCCACAGAGGGTGTGCAGGATGCAAGCATTGTGGCCTTATTTCTTCGCGGGCCTTATTAGCGCTACTTGGGCACACGGACGATGGGGTCGACAAGAAAAGACGAATGATAGAGAGCAGGGGGACATGTGAATAAGAAAACATTAAGCAAACAATTTTGAGATCTCGCGATAACATCAGGAGCTGGGCTGCTCGAGTGATCAGCCCTGTTTACCTGACGGGACTTCTTTCTGGCGACATGACCAAGCACGCGGCTCGGCTGTCCGCTGCCGGCAGCGCCTAGATTTTATCTTAATTAATAATCCCGACTTACTTCATTCACGAACCCGCTTTCTAGAAAATAACCCAGTACCACAGTCCGCGCGCAGCTGTCCGCGCATGACTTGATGTGGACAAAGCCAGCGCGGGGTGTGCAGACGTAAGTTCAGTGGATTAACACCACCCTCCACAACCGCGTCAACCTGCAGTGATCGTTCTTGACTGTCACTGGCTTTCTCACTCAAAGGCAGCGTGTCAAAACCTGGGCTAGATCGCCGAGAACTCTTGCTTTCAAAGGATAGAACGAAAGCTTCGCATGGAGTTTTACATCACCTCACTGATAAAACAGAATCTTGACTCGTTGAGTTAAAAACAAGTGCAACATAACGCCTGTCGTTCAGACAGCCTGCCAAGATTGCAACCTCAGTGCGATCGGACACTGCGGTAGATAAAAACTATTTTATGACACTCTCGCATTTTGTGGATGGCGTTTTGAACAGAAAGATATTTGTACAGGACACATTATTTTTCATCACCCTACAATTTAGGCAATCCCTGCGTAATATTTTTCCGTAAAATGCTATAACCATGAACTTAAATACGAAAGCGAGGTAAGATAATGGTCACCAGGTTTTCGAAGGAATGAAAGCAAAGATCTGGCGGGGGGAGGGGGGTGTATTTATTCTCTTCGCTGCGGCCGTCTTTTCCTAACTGGGGGAGGGGTGTTGAGATCTAAGAGGTGTGTCCATAATGCTTACGTGCTCACGTGCAATTTCACCTCACTGCCCACCCCCGTCAGGAGTCTCTGTATTCCCACATATTTCAGCTTACTAACCCTTATTCGAAATGTCAAAAAAAAAAGCCGAATAAATACTCAACGAACACACGCGGCCTTTCTTAAATGCTTTAGTACTGAATGCTACATCGAGTTTTGACCTGTGGGTGGCCACTAGTAGACACTTGGTTGGCACGAGACCTTCGTCTGACGCCAACCCACAGACTGGCTACCTCCTAACCCTCTTGGTTGCCAGCCATGCTTAAGCGAGATTTCGCCCTCATTGTTTGTCTGGGAACAACGTCTTGGCCACATACCACCACAAACACGCACGATTTTAGATCGATTCCTTGGGGTGGCCGGACTCCGCTGACGTTCTGAAGTTGGATGCACACTTTTTTTGTGGGGGAGGGGAAAGGGGAAGGGTTCGGAACCTCACGGCTCGACTTCAGGGCCAGATAACCATCTGCACTCACTGGTTACGAGGACACGTGCAGGACTGATGGACCTATGGGGTCCCCGGCGCACCTGGCAGTAGCGTGGTTGAGGCGCTAATGATGGAGTCACAGTCCAAAACCAACGTGGGAGACATGTACTGGGAGTACATTTTAAAGTCAGTAATCTCGGACCGAGAAGAGGCGGTACTTCAGCCTTCTCCATTATGTAGTTAGCATTAGGCGATAAAAAAAACACCTGCTATAAGTTAAACAAAAATAATTTTCGAATGTGGTGGGCAAAACTCAGACGTTGCGTACCGGATTGCTTCCTACGTGCTGGGTGCACGGAAATAGTAAAAGGTTCATACATTCAAGTCAGGAGCCTCGTATTTAGTTACTTACGCCTTATGAAACGTACCGCTTTCCCAGCGCAGGCATAATGGGTTCTAATACAGTACTGTGCTGTTTCTGAATGGGCACGACAGAACAGTGAGACAAACAGTGTGGTGTCTTGTTGCAGCCTCCTGCACAGTGATACTTCAATGCTGGATGTAAGCATACCTGAGGGTGTTTCTTAACCGGACGAATGTGTAGGCACGATGGTTTCCAGTATTTTGTCATTGTGAACGAGCGCAACAGAAGAGTGAGACAAAACAGTGGGATGTCCTTATGTTGTTAGAATCTAGCACTATGTGCTACACCTTCACTAGCTGGCAGTATGTGCTAAAAAGATTCACTAGCCGAAACTATGTGCTAAACAGCTTCACTAGCCGGCAGTATGTGCTAAACAGCTTCACAAGCCGGCAGTATGTGCTAAACACCTTCACTAGCCGGCAGTATGTGCCTAACAGCTTCACAAGCCGGCAGTATGTGGTAAACAGCTTCACAAGCCGGCAGTATGTGCTAAACACCTTCACTAGCCGACAGTATGTGCCTAAC
>SMGT01010713.1:380478-400142 GCA_004794575.1 Lanistes nyassanus | reverse complement strand
ACTAGCCGGCAGTATGTGCTAAACAGCTTCACTAGCCGGCAGTATGTGCTAAACACCTTCACTAGCCGGCAGTATGTGCTAAACACCTTCACTAGCCGGCAGTATGTGCTAAACACCTTCACTAGCCGGCAGTATGTGCTAAACAGCTTCACTGGCCGGCAGTATGTGCTAAACACCTTCACTAGCCGGCAGTATGTGCTAAACACCTTCACTAGCCGGCAGTATGTGCTAAACACCTTCAGAAGCCGGCAGTATGTGCTAAACAGCTTCACAAGCCGGCAGTATGTGCTAAACAGCTTCACAAGCCGGCAGTATGTGCTAAACACCTTCACAAGCCAGCAGTACCGGTATGTGCTAAGCACCTTCACTAGCCGGAGACCTGTGACGCACTCAGCTAAGCATGACGCACAAGCCAAGCTTACTAAGCGTGGTGAACTCTACCACTGCCCCCCAGTTTACCCCTCACCGTCCCTTACGGCCCGTATTTGACCGTAACACTGATATTTGTCAGTTTTCTCTCCTTCGCTCTCTCTGGAGAGACGTTCACTGCGTTACCATGCCTCCCGCTATGTTTTCCCTTGGACTTCCCATGCTGTTGGCGACAGTGTCGCGCGCCTAACGTCTGCGTGACTCTACTGATATACTTTCTAGCGTGCACACAGTTTGCTGCGGCGGCGTTTCCTTTTTTTTTCTCTCTCTTTTCTTTCTCCTGTGTCGTCGTGCCCAAACGACTTGGCTTCGGACTCTGTCCCTCTGGGCTCCGACAGGAAATCCAAACCCTGATCTCCAAAGAGGTTTTGGGGATCGTTCACAGCCCAGACAAACCTGGTTTTTCCTGACACCTCTCCTGGTGCCAAAACCCAAAGGATGGAGCCCAGTCCTCGATCTGTCCCGCCTGAACTCCTTCCTCCCCCACCCCTATCCCATTTCCGGATGGAAACAACAGCGAAGGTTCGAGTAGCAGTTCAACCTTCCGACTGGGCAGTGTCGCTGGATCTGCAAGACGCTGATTATTACGTTCACATCCACCCCGCCTCACACAGATATTTGCGGGTGGCCTTCGATGGCTTCATCCACGCCTTCCAAGCCTCGCCCATGCCTTGCTCCCTGGGTTTTCACACGCATCTTGATGGTATCCGTCTTCGATCATCTCCTTTTATCTGGACGACGTCCTGCTCTCTATCGCCTCCCCGGCCAGCTCACTGCAGACAGAGACCTGCTCTGTAACAGGTTGACTGCCATGGGGGCTTCTGATGCCATTAAGTCCGACTGGGAGCTGTCTCAGACTTGTCGATCTCGGAAAAGAGTTTCGCACGGCCCAGAATCTGGTCATCCTTGAAGACAGGGTGCAATCCATTGTTCTCGTAGTAATTTCTGTAGATTCTGCTAAATGACCTTGTGACACGTCGCCAAGTTGCTGGGCGGATGTCTGGCCTCCAGGCAGCTGCTCTTCCTTGGTCCAACAGTCTCTGGTTGCGTACAAGCGTCACATTGCGTGTGACTCTTCCCGTAGATCTTATGCACAGACGCTTCCAGGTGAGGGTGGGGGCGGTTTACCTCCTTCGTCACCATGACTGGTGTTTGGAGGGAAGCCGAGGCTGCTCGCTACAGCAACGAACCCGAGCTCCTGGCCGTACTCTTGGCCTTACAACGGTGGCAGGACATCGGGTCAGGCTTTGGACAGACAATAGTTTTTGCCTACATACAACACCGGGATGGGGGGGGGGGGGTAGGCACAGCAAGGACCTGAATCGCCGAACATAGGAGCTGCTCTTGTAGAGCGCAGGGAGGAACATTCTGATAGCTTGTCATATTCCAGGGTGTCTCAACTTACTTGCAGACGACCTTTCGCTCACTCTAGCAGCGGCAACGGAATGGCAGCTTCACCTGGAGATCTTCCAGACGCTCCTCTCCAGGTTTCCAGCCATGTCTGTGGATCTGTTCCCACCAGACTCAACAGGTGGTTCCCACTCTTTGTCCCTCCGGTCTCAGACAAGAGAGCCGTTGCAGTCGACGGCCTGACGTACAGCTGGAGAGGACTCGATGTGTACGCCCCCCCTCCCCCACCGCCCAACTTACCACTCATTTCCAGAGCGCTCCAGCCGTTAGAGACAGTCCAGTGCACCATCACTGATTGGTGTGGAGCCGCTCATCAGACGCTGCATGTAATCTCCCCTTTTTTGCCACATCTCCTCCAACCGTGCACCTTTACGTATGAACAGGAGATACAAACTCTCATGCAATCTAGCTCTGGACATTTGGGATTCTTAGCTATTGCAGTTTCGAAAACCTTAGAAATGCTTTCAAGTACCAGTTGCCAGTTCAACAGAATGTGAAGCAGCTACAAAGTCCAATCTTTCAACAACAGACAAATATCGCTAATATGAAAGAAATCCAAAACAAATTTCCACACAAACCTGGACAGTATGCACATCCAACCACTCACAGATGAGAGCAACAACAAAAACGAAAACGACCGCAAAGCAGAAGACAAGAAAAATCACATTTTTGTATTTCCTTCATTAATAATAGAACATAAAAATTACATCATATTCAACAATTCATTACACTGTGGTTGGCATCTCATCGTAGCCATTACAAAAACGACGAGATAGGGAGTCATCACTGATACACGGCGATCCCCGACCAGGGACGTCAACATAACTTTTTTCCCAACAGGCTGATCGTGGGTAACAGTTCGCCATACCTGGCTGTGTAGGCCCTTAACAGATGGGAACTCTTATACATTCATAGCTATCCCTAACAGAGCAGATGAGATATCACGCATCCACAACTATCTCTGACCACATCTACTTAACCAGAACAGATGAAGAAACAAGAATGCAACCAGTTTTAAAATACTTATACTTTATAAATATATGTACAGATTCACATTTCCTTTGTCATCTTAAATAGGACTTGGGATAACACACATACAAAACCGAGCAGATTTCACTTGCAAAACCACCCAAATGGTTCAGACGTCAGGGCTGACAATCGCAGTGCTTAATAATGTGCAAAACCTTGGGGAAAAAACTGTCACAGGTGGCTCACAGTAGGCTCCAGCCCTGACTAAAGCATCCGCTCACAGCTGTGGCTAAATACAATATTCGGTGAAATGCCCACATGCAGTTTGGTCCATTACATGTTCATCCCGGCTCCAACTATATCTCCCCCCACCCCATCTCTCTTTAAAAACAATACACCCTATCCTTTTAGCCTATAAATAACCGCGTAAAAAGTGCGTGACACTAAAATTGTGCCTCTATATGTTCTTGTCTTGTAATGCTTTCAAATCATCGTATCATTTTTTTTTTTGCGTGTTTGAAAAATCGATTTCATTAAATTAAAGTTTACTGTCTCTGCTGCTATGCTCATAAATGTTGCTTTTTGACGCCCGGGCTCACCTCCTTTCAATTGAGTTACCAAAATATTTACTTTCCCTGACATTTAGGAGAAATACTCAACGCTGTAAAATTCATTTTCAGTCACTTGAGGTCATTAAATTTAAAGCAACATTCACCTTTCTCTAAGAAGATGTTTCTGTATCAGCAGTAGATACACATTTCTTGCAACCAGGTGTAAGTTTTTTTCCCCTGTCAGGTAGGTTGTTTCTGGGAATTCCCCCTGAGGGGACAAACAGCTGCGCAAGGCAGACTTTAGTTTATAGAGAGGCTTACAGCGCCCGCTGTTTCGATCTGTAAAACGGTGTGCCCCATCATTGCGGAGGGCACGTACGTCCTTGGCGAAGACCAGCGTGCCACAGTCCGGCCCGCGTCCTGCTGGCCAGAGGGAAACTGCCTGTTCAGTTCTGTCCACTGTCCACGCTCACACATTTACAAAGTCGACCACGAAAAGTGCCAGCTAACGACCACCTGTCCAGCGCTAAGACAACACGCGCCGCTGTGGTATCCCACACACTCTCCTAAGTGACCAGAAACATCTGTTTGAGGTATTTGATAACAAACACAGCTGAGTCCACATGAAAAAAATTCACAATATGTACACGTACGACAGGCGAAATGCAACAGTCTGGTTTTTTTCCCCATCATTCTATTCGCATGCTCCGCTCAGGTCAGCGTTACACAGTTTCCCGGCAAACGGACGCACAAAAACACCACAAGCAGACTACCTTCAGAAGGAACATGGGCGTGGGTAAAAATAGTTAACCGGCAGGGTGAGTGGGGGTTGTGGTGGAGGGAAGAGGGAGAGCAGATTGAAGTTTCTCAGCTACGTCGCTAGCAAAATGTGGCCTACGATACCTACCGCAGGTGGATGGAGAAGTAAATAAGAGCAAAGAACTCAGGAAAAGGTTCGCGAGTATCAGGCTCATACGAAATGAAGTCAACCTAAATCCTTTATGCATGACGGTCAGACACGAGATATTGTATATCCCTGTAAAGATGTCAAAGCAGCTACCCTCCCCTCCCTGCTGCCCCTCAAATTCAGCTAAACATACATTATCTATCGGATTTGTAGGGGTATCTCTGACTCCTGCCTAAAGTGCCACGTCACTAAGCATCGCTGGATAAACATCCTTGCACGAGCTTTAAAAAGGAAAAAAAAAACAAATACACGGTCTAAAGCTTGCACAGAGTTATGCCACATACCCGCCATTTCCCGACAGTATTACAGCCCATATAACTATGACCTTGCAACCCATGTAAACTACAATCTTACAATACAAATACACACTTACAGCCAAAACAAATTAAGAACCTCTAACCCTAATAAAAACTTAAGCGGACGACAAGCCGTTTCCGATGGTTACTTTTTTAATCTGTACATTTCCCTTAGTTCAATAGCTAAAATCATATTTTTGCTCTGTATAATGCGTCATTTTGTTTTAGAGTTCGTGCAGGTTTCATGCGCCGCATATTATACTTGGTGTAGAAGGGAGCAGCAGTTGCCATTAATGCGTCATGTGGCAAGCCTTTATACACTGCAAGGGACGCGCACAGGTAAACACGTCAAAGTGGCCGTTGACAACATACATCTGCTTCCAGTTGCTGTGCACAGGCGAACGTCCCTATGCACATTTGCACACACACACACACACACAATATTTTAGCATCTACCCAGCTATCCCAGGAAAAGTACGATCGCTGTTTCCTTTCAAAATACCTGTCTAGTCACAGAAAGTACTGTCGTACAGGCCCTACTAAAGAGAAGAAAGAACCAGTTTTGCCATAATTTCTGATGGCAACTTGTGTGGCAGTAATAACAGTCAAAAGATCTAAGAACAAAACATTTGCAGGAGTGAACAGGCATAAGCCAGTCCATCAGAAAGTAGTTATTGCTTGTTTCTGTTTAGCCGGAACATATTCTGTCATGTTGAATAATCTCACAAGCTGACGTTTTGCTTACAAGACCTCGATCAGCAGTTTGGGTGGCACTGCCAAGGAGAGATAATGTCCCCAAACACAGCCCAGACCCAAGACTCCAGATTTCAAAAGCAGCGTTATGTCAAAGGCTGGAGTCATTTCATTAATCCTTTTGAAAGGTCATTACCGCAGAAAGCCACGAACCCACTAGGTGAATGGCAGGTGGGGGGCGGAGTCATGGACTGTTGTGTGACCACTCACTTCTATCGGTGAAACAGATCACAGCTGCGTCTGTTTCCTTCGTTTTTGTTCCACCTGCAGATTGATCGTGAAGGACAGAAGGTTTCAATCGCAGCCTTCTTTCGATGTCTGACAGGGAAATTTCATTTTAACACGAAGAACGTTGCGCTTACGCTCAAAACGTTTTCCACGAATTTCTCTGATTGTTGTTAAAAGTTATCATAGAAAACAAAGGGTATAGACATATACGCCAAAGGCTCGGGACGACAGGACCGTAAGGAGGTCTCCACGACATTCTCTTGGTGGTTCTTCAAAACCACCTTGTCGCACTCGTCTAAGTACAGCATGAAGATAGACGACAGCTCTGTGGGCACGCAGCAACCCTTGGGCACCGCGCTTGGATTGGCCGAGTCGACCAGTGTCTGCACGACGGCGTGGTTGGTGGAGCTGAGATGTACCCTTCAGGGGTTGTTGCTGCTGTTGTTGTTTTCTTGCGACTGCGTCGGTCACAACGTGCCTTGGCGTCTTTCTTTGTTTTTTTTGTTTGTTTGTTTGTTTGTTTTTTGTTGCTGCTGCTGCCTGCTGAAGTATTGGTGCTGCGCCTGTTGCGCGACACCGTGAGGGGGTCTCGTCTGTCGCTGGTGTAGGTCACCAACAGAGGACGCTCTAAACGCCACTGGTCCTCTGTCAGGTCGGCGGATCTCCGCAAGCGGATGTGCTTGTTAGAGGACACGTCAGGGCTGTTGCTGATGAGCCTCACCTCCAGGCCGTGGTTGAAACCAGCATCACGCTTCCATTTCAAAATAGCGGGCTGAACATCAAGACACCCAGGCAGTCTTATCCAGTAATTTAACTGTTTTCGGGTCTATAAGGCGGGTCATGGTGTCCATGGTAACACCGTCTTCACTGTTTCCAGCCGGTCGCATGATCTGGTGGACTTCCACTTTATACCTGTACTGGCGTTGCTGTTGATGATGTTGCCGTTTTTAACAGCGTCATCTTCGCTCTCTTGTCCCGAAGAGCGCTTAGCGGTCTTGTTCTCTGGACTTGCTGTGACAACAAACTGTCAGTCCCCCCATTCCCCCCAACTACCGGCACCCGCAGGCCTCCACGACCATGTCCTGGTAGTTCTTTAACACCACCTTGTCCCACTCGTCTAGGTACAGCATGGAGATGGATGTCAGCCCTGTGGGCACGCAGCACGCCTTGGGCACGGCGCTGGGGTTGACTGAGTTGACCAGTGTCTGCACGATGGCGTGGTTGGTGGAGTTGAGATGGTTGGCCAGGGGGAAGTTGCAGTCGCCTTGGCAGTAGTAAGCGTTGTAGCCCTCGGGAGCCACTATCCAGTCGTTCCAGCCCACGTCCCTGAAGTCTACGTACAGCCTGTGCCGGCGACACTGATTTGTGTTGCCCTTTCTCTTGTTTTTGCGCTGTTGTTGCTGCTGCTGTTGCTTTTTCGCCTTCTTGCGATTGCGTCGGTCACGACGTGCCTTGGCGTCCCTGGGCGTTTTTTTGCTGCTGCTGCTGCTGCTGCCTGCTGACGTATTGGTGCTGCGCCTGCTGCGCGACACCGTGAGGGGGCCTCGTTGGTCGTTGGTGTAGGTCACCAACAGAGGACGCTCTAAACGCCACTGGTCCTCTGTCAGGTCGGCGGATCTCCGCAAGCGGATGTGCTTGTTAGAGGACACGTCAGGGCTGTTGCTGATGAGCCTCACCTCCAGGCCGTGGTTGAAACCAGCATCACGCTTCCACTTCAAAACAGCCGGCTGAACATCAAAAGACACCCAGGCAGTCTTATCAAGTAATTTAACTGTTTTCGTGTCTATAAGGCGAGTGATGGTGTCCATGGCAACGCCATCCTCGCCGTTTCTACCCGGTTGCATGATCTGGTGGACTTCCACTTTATATCTGTACTGGCGCTGGTGTTGATGTTGTTGCTGTCTTTCTTTAACAGCGTCATCTTCGCTCTCTCGTATTGAAGAGCGCGTGGCGGTCTTGTTCTGCGGACTGGGATTCTCCTGGGCAGCTGCAAGGTCGTCACGTGCGTCCTTGACCCCGACCCGAATACGCAGTTCTGCAGCGGCCAGGATGTCTGTGGCCGGGATTGTTGATACATTGAAAAACATGCGAACGCACGTCTCTGGTTCGCAGTCGTCAGCATGGTGATCTGCACACACATTGCAAGATTATTTGCAATCACATAAACTGCTTGTTGCGGAAAATATTCTAAGACTCACACAAACATAAAACAAAGAAACAAATCTGCTTTTAAACAAATAAAGACAACACGTGACTGCTAACATCACTCTATAAAAAGGTGGAATATATCTAAATGGTTGTGGGGTGGGAGGAGGCTGGCTGGTACCTCGTTACCTCGGTGGTCAGAACACCGAACCCGTGTGTCGAATCGAAGGTTGCGGGTTCAAATCCAGCACTAGCCAAGTAAGAAACCCTGGAGTTAAACATTGTGTAGACTCTACGGCAATCCCCTGAACACTAAAACTACCTCTTGTAATTCAGCCATTAGGACGCCTGATGTAAAAAGGCATTTACAAGCGTGACATGAAGTAACAGTCATACCGACAGGTGAGGTTTATAAATTATTCAAATGGATGGTAGAAGTAGGCGCACAGAGTTTTAAAACATTTCGCGATAACACACGACAGCAAAGTACTGGTAAAAGCCATTGGGTACCATTATTTATCATCACATTTGAGTACTTTCTATTGTTCATTCAGCAAAAACAAGTTCAGAATATGATAGAGGACATATTTCTAGGTCATTTTTGACCCAAACCCCAAATTACAAAAAAAGTGATGGGCTTAAATACACCAACAAGACACAGGCTGCTGCGTATAGCACCTCTCTACGAAGTCTTGTTGAAGTCTAACGCAGGATATGGGGACACGGCGCGTAATCGTTGATGACCCATAGCGTTTCTACTAGTCACACCTGCAACGCTTTACAACGCGCTCAAGAAATAGAACGGTTCCTACGTAATGAAACGGGCACCAAACGGTCGTTCTACAATGTACTTCAAGCTGCACTGCACAACAGCGAACTGTCGTACTTCTGTCATGTGGGACTGCCTTTACTAGTGCTCCGGTGTCGGGCAGCAAAGCTGTAGGAGGCGACAGAACTTTTCTTATTTGTAGGAACCTACTGCAAAGAAATCCCACCCCCACGCCACACTCCCTCTCTCCTTTCGTCTTGTCAGGGATTTACTAGACGGGGAAATAAAACGGTGCACCGAAGTGGGCATAGCAGCTTCACTCTATCCATACTGGTCTAATGCCTGAGCAAGGAATTAAACCATACTGCAAGAGTGACACCTGACGCAAACGAAACCAATTAAGTTCAAACTGCTGATATTTCAAACTCCTTTCTCTTCGAGTTCCAGACAGTAATCACCTTTTCATTTAGACCTCTGCTTTTTCTTCCTGACACCTGAGGCTTCTAACGAACTTGTGCAGTAAAAGAACACCTCCATCTTGCAGCCGTGAGTAGTTCTGCGATAAATTAGGCGGACATGACGCCAATGACAGTCAGAGTATCCTCTCTCGCGAGCACTGGTGATGCCTGCTCACCTACCCTTGGCTGCCTAAACGCACCATGCCCATCAGCCCGCCTTCCGGACCTGGCAGATTGTACAATTACGATTCACAGCATTGTAATTCAAGCTGGCCTCATGAATGGCGATAGGAGTAGGAGGGCTTAAAACCGGCCGCGACGAGAACGCTACTGGAAACTTAATGAAAGGAAAAGTCAGAGGTGACTACAAATAAGAACACGCCAAATGGTGACAGATTCTACGAGCAAGGGAATCTGGTGACAGCCATTAGATGAGGAAGTGAGAACCTCGGTCAACAATTCTCTCCCCCAGCCCATCCCTTTTTTCGCGAGTGCGCACCAGCATGCATGCAAGAGCTCGCGCGCACACACACACGCGCGCGCGCGTCATAACCTTAATTTGAACACTCTATCACACACCCAGAAGTCTCTAAGAACCCAACTAAATCTTCTACTATATTTTTTGTTATTTTTGTTGTCTTGTTCCCATTCCCTACCAGTACCTGTACGAAAGATATTCCACACGAGGTTTGTTACCTGTACCTTTGAGGCAGACCGCCCAATCACGTGGTATCTAACGTGAACGCTTACTGGCTTCCAGGTTTAGTCCGTTTCAAATACATTAGGCTTCAAGTAAACTGTAAATCATGTGGTATAGCCCTGACGAACTCGCTCACAAAGTGTCTTGAGTACTACGGGAACGAAGAGAGCTAACACCCTAAAGCAGCGGGATTCAATTCTCCTGGTTGCACACTAGGAATGTGCAAGATTTTTTTATTGGTCTCTCGTAAACATAATCACACTCGTATACTATTCAAACACTGACGACAATTAACATTAAATTAAAGTCATTATGGGATAAGCTATATTTTTTTTAAATGTAAATGTATTTCCTAGCCTCTAGTCGGATTGAGCAGTACGCCGCTTGCCGACAGCTGGCCGTGACGATCAGGAATGCAAATACTTCCAGCTCTCTATCTGACTCCGTCGACATAGCCCGTCACAACGCCAGTGTAAAAGTTGCATAACTGAAATTGGTATGCACAAGCAATTCCCTCCTCCCCCTCCCCCCCCCTCCAATAAAAAAAATGCGCAGACAGGAAGGAGCCAAAGGGCGATTACCCAAATCCTCGCAATCAAGGAAAAGCCGTCACACACGCACCCTGGTTACGCTTTTTACTTAGTCATTATGTTCTCACGTGGCACGCAGCTCCCCACAACACGGCATGCGATGTCGGCTCGAGGTGGATTGCGGCGTCAAAAAGGGAGAAAGTCGTCATTTCGGAAAGGAACCTCTTTCTACTGTACTCCAAAAGTGCCAAGAAAGCTAGAGTTGGAGAGCGATGGGAGAAGTTAGGGACTCGGGAATGAAGGAAGGAAGGAAGAGAATTAAGGGAGGTCTGACATCAGTGATGTTATCCCCTACTCAATGTCGCAAAAGCGGAAGCATGCAGTAAAGATAGGCAGGGTACAACACGGGCGCTAGAGCCTGCACAACCCCCCAGGATCGGTGTAGGAGGCGGACCGTTGCAAAACTACAGCGCAGACAAGGTGAAAAAAATATATTAAAAAAGTCCTGGCCTCCCGTCTATCCCTTTGTTTGACATCTGACACTGCAGCTGCAATCTTCATTGCCTCCTGCTATCAGTGATGCTCAAGCCAAGAAGGTTTTCTGGACAAGAAGCACACATGTATCCATCCTTTAGCCTTATCTCGCGTGCCTCGTACGCGGGACTTTTTTTTTTTTTTTAGGAGCGTGTGGTTAGCTCTGTTTTGTTCGCAAACCTATCAACTTCTGCATTCACCAGTCGCGATCCTTCACGTTTTAGGTCGCTATTTAAATTAATATGTAACAAATATTACTGATAATTATGTCTGTAGATATACAATATACATGCTGTACTATCACAAATAACCTTTCCTAGGCTTCTGTTTTAACACAGGCAGGTATTAAAAAGAAATAGTAAAGAAGCGTTTGTACATATTACGATCTTTAAATACAGTTCTAACTGTGACGAACGGACAGTCTTTTGATAAACCAGCTGCAGATTTTCAGCGATACAGAACCTGTAGGTGGCAAACAAACAACATCAAAGTTTATAACAACTGACTTCCAACAGTGGATTATCGTAAAATGGCAGTCGTGCTTTTACAAATGATGACAATGCAGAGAAACAATATTGAAAACGCCTTTATATAATACTTCCATTCTTGTCACTGCGTGTGTTTACACTTGGAATCGTGGAATTTGAGTGTAAAATCCTCCACTACGACCACAACACTTCTTAAAAATAAACTTGGCAGATACTTTTTCAAAGGCGTTTTTCAGGAATCACTCCCAGCTCAATTACAACAGCCCCTTTAACACCACAATACGAGCAGAAACGTAAAAGCACAGCCAACATTGGTAGTGGTAACACACCCTCGACTCACAACTCGGCTGTTTCTGTTATCGAGAATCTTTGGCTTAAGTACGACAACTCTTCATCTTCGCCTTCAGTTCCATCCCATCCGACCGACCCCACCGTGTAGGTACATGTACATGAAAATCCCAGGAAACTCCCAAGACACTAGCGCCATATACTGCACTAATAGTGCAATAGCACTCTGGGGGCAAGACAAGCCCCTTGTGTTTCATCACTGTGAATCATGGACAGAGAACTGCATGCTACGGCCTGACATTACGTCCCCTGCCTGACGTGACTGGCAAGGAATGAGTGACACATACAGGTCGTCACGGAGCGCCCTGGTCCACATCACAAGTGTTTTATTGGAAAAGAGAAACAAAGAAGAAGAAAAAGGTTGGCCCACGCCAAAGGGTAGTGAAATTTACCCTATGACTTGCTAGCTTGTTCGGTAAACTGCAAGTGAGGACGGAGAGGTATGCTGTCGATATTTACCGAGGTAAGCGAAGTCAGGAAGTAGCCAGGCAGTTCGAACAATCCACTCCAGCCCAAGCAGGAAGCTCAGTAAAACCCTCTGCTCACCCAGCCCGCCACTTTTAAAATAACGTATTTTAACGTATTTAAAATCACTAATGCACATGGGGGGAGGGGGGCTAGACACATGTAATTTCCCATAGACTAGCAAACTTCCCAAAAGCGTGAATTTAATTAACAAGTCGATATACAGATGAATTTCCAAGCAGCCAACGCGCCAAAGGTGACGACGACAACAGGTATGGAGGTTTAATGGCGCAGAAATCGAAGTAAGGCAAAATATCCGGCACATCTACAAAGCTTTAAATGCTTTTCTATCATGTCTGCCAAAAACCGAACTGGAATTCGCACTGTCAGCCCTAACGCATATGTAGCGGAAACATTAATGTACGGTTACAGATAGAGTCAAACATAAATGTGATGCATTCAGTAAGCTAATGCTGCATGTATAAAGTAAAATGCCAGAAAAAAGAAACCGGTATGCAGACAGACGTGCGTTTAAGCAGCCAACCAAACAAAGAATCAGACAGGTATGCCGGGGTTGCGAATGACGGATGATAAATCAGAACAACACACACACACACACACCAATTCTTGTGCCTGCACCAAAAACTACAGGTGCATAAGAGGGTAATGACAACATTAGATATTGGTATAAAACCCAGCATCAAACGGCACGAAGAAATTACCTCCACTACCGCTACTCGAAGGAAGAGGTAGGGGAGAGAACGAGACAAGGAGAGGGGTAGCGCAGTGTGAGGTCAGCTCCTACAAAGCTCTAGCAGCGCCCCCACGTATATGGCCGCCACCAGTCACTGGGGACAACCCAGCTGGCTAAAAAGGTCTCGGCTGTAAAACGGATACTTTGCCCACAGTAAAAATAACAGTAAATCAAGGCTGAAGACTCGGACATCAAAAGGAAGCTAGGCATTTCAGACAATCCCTGGCCATGATATAAAATTGAAGATATAAAATTATTCAGGAGCTGATAGTGTTTTCTCAGGTATTACACGCCACCCAACCATTCGGCCTGTACGCTACCTGGCGAAGGATTTTCTGCACGACAAATTAAGGACGTTTCGCTATCCTTATAACGGCCTGCCAGCAAGAACAGAAAGGAGACAGCCTGGGGGTGGGGGTGGGGGGTGGTGAGGATTTCGACACGGGCGGAGGGTTATGACTGCGTGACTCGTTCAACACGTGCCGAGTCAATGTGCTCTGTGTCATCACGTTAGCTAAACAACAAAGTCAAAGACGAAACTGTCGACTGCTTTTAAATTGCCGTTTTAAACGTATGAAGTCACGTGGTCTTGTGCAACTGAAGCTTTAAAGCGCGACTGAAACTCGAAGCTGTTTTACATTTTATCACATGGCGGTCAGCAGCAGGCTTTAGTGGAAAGCAACATGGGTCGCAACTGCGTGTGGATGGCACCTGAAGGTTGCCCCCCCCCCTCCTGTCGCAGGGACATTCTCATGATGGAATGTTAATTATGATTAGAGAGTATTGTAAACACAGGTACACAGATTCGTCGTTTTCGCTGCTTCTGCCGCTGCTGCTTTGTGTGCCAAAGTAACTTTTATTATAATAATATACACTAGTCCGCAAGGTGGACAACTCCCTTAACAAACGTCTGAGTTAAGGGAAATAACTGTGCGGTTGTGGACGTTTTCCTTTTTTGTCATGTAGGATAACTCTTTCAATGCAAGAGTTGCCTTTCTCATAAAAAATATCTTCACTACATAAGAAAGGCAACTCCAGCGCAATTAGAGTTATCCCGCATGACAAAGAGGAAAACGGTAGCAAACTGCACAGTTATTTTCTCTCAGTTTTTTAAACGGAGAGTGAAGGACGCTATCCATTCTAGTAGGTAGTATAGTATCTTTGATATTAGAAGAAAAAAGTATTGGGTAAATATAGAAGTGAAAAAAACACACAATTAGAGCACACTGGAATAATCATACGTACAATAAAGTTGTATAATAAAACTGGTGCTGAATTATTGCTAAGGCTGAAACTAACCCATACCAAAGACCCTTTACATATATAGTTACACCAAGACTGGCAACTGACCATGTCACTCTGACCAAGCAAGGACAATAAATTCTGTCACATGGCATCATGGCACACGAGAAAATAAGGACAGTGAAAGTGGAAAAAAGAAATGAGTCTTCGGATTATTGTTCTGGGACCATGACTGTTTTAATGGCCTAATAAAGCAGAGAATATAAGGGAAATGCTTCAAAACACCTGGGCGAAACTTCCTATACGAGAAACGATGTTAAACAAGTATTATAACAATAGCACCAGCAACAATATGCCTCCACCACGTCACGTGGAGGAAGAACTTACCCCTGTGGTGAAAACTTCTGACTGTGTTGGCTGCCACACCAGTGCGTCCCGTCACCTGCATGAACCGTCTGTCCACAGCCAGCTTGCGGTGCAGCTCGAGCATGTATGGGGGTACGTCGCCTCTCCCCACAGGCCGAGGGCGAGACTTGAGACCCAGACCACGCAGAAACTGGAGCTCCAGCTCCTTCACCACACGCGCATCTCTCGTCCACTCAGGCCTGTCGTGAGAGTCTCTCGCGGGCTGCGGTCCGGTCTGCGAATGACGAGTGTTTGATGAAGAGGAAGCGGTGGATGACGCTGAGGACGAGGCGTTAGACAACTGTACGCTCAGCAGTAGCAGCACAACCAGCAGCTTCGGCCAGCTTACAATCATACTGGACCTGACGCCTGGAAGACAACGAGAGCACGTCATTATCGTCGTCATCATCACTACCATTCCCATCCCTATCATAGTCATCGTCATCAATCATCATCATCATCATCAACAACAACAACAACAACAACACCCAACAACATCTCTTTTGCCCCATAGTCTAAACCTGCTCGCCAGCGTCGATCGGTCCCTTCGCAAGACACTTACGTCAAAACAGCTTTATTGCGTTAAGCAATCCACTAATTACAATAACTGCTTGAATGGATTAATTACTTGTTTGAGAGGATCAACCGTCATTATTACCTTGACTGTCTTAATGAGGCTCATGCACCTCCCGCTGTGCCGAAATTAGCCACGCGTCTGTTAACGAAGTTCGCCAAAGTAGGACTCATATTCGTCGGCTACGAAAAGCCTTTAACTAGGAACTGTTTTGGACCGTGGGGGGGGGGAGGGGGGCACAGCAGGGGACGTAGTCAGTTCTCAAGCAGTTAAATTAACCAGCATGGTCTCCCGTGACAACTTTATGAAATGAAATAACCAAACACAAGCTTGTAAAGCGATGTTTAGAAATTATGGAAACCACAAACCACGGAGATTTTGCTTATAGTGTCTTCCTGAATGGGAAATGCAAAGGAAACAATTTCCTCCACGTGTATCCACAGAAGTCTAACACGTTTTCGTGTAAAAAGACCAAGAACCGAAACATGCAAATCAACTTACTTGTTAATGAGGTAAGCATTATTTTTCCTAATCCGCAGACAGAGTTCTGACTTCATTCCTCGGATTACAGAACATCCCATTACAAGCACGTCTTTGACAAAGTTCTAAGGGTCAACCACACTAGTTTCAGCCACAATAAAGCAATCCCCAGGAGAAGACTTTCTCGGTAACTCTTTGACTCTCATCGTCCTCACTCGTGTCGGCTGGCTTAAGAGCGCGCCATCAGCAGTGTGCAAGACACAAGGAATCCTCCGACATTCCCGCGCCACCTACCCTCTCACCAGAGGGTAACTCCCAGGTCGGCGTGTGTGTTCCATGCAGCGGCGATTCCCTAATCAGCCGCCCACTGGCCCCGCCCCCGGAGGCTGATATGGCCTGTTAACGTATCATCACCCGCTGACATAAAAATACCCCAATCAATCGAGTAGACACAAGCAGCATCGCGGGCTTCTTCCCGCGCGCCCTTTGGGGAATGCCAGCGCGCGGCCTTTCCAAAAAGAGGCCAGCGGGCCTCGGACCTACCCACTGAGATCTATGGATCTGCAGGGGGCACAGTGGGACTGGGCCGTCTAACTTTTTCTCTTCCTCCACAACAAATATGCACGAACGTGAAGGATGTGTTGGTCGGCAGGTACGCGACCAGGTAACTCTGCCACAAAGAGTACGTCTCAATGTCTTTCGCACAGACGGTTGTCTCTTGAGGCGTGTGGCAATGGCCAGATACCTCATTACTAGCTTTCCAAACACAAGGGTCAAGGTTTTAGGCATTCATAGGGGAGAAAAAGATCAGTTTAACGTATGTACCCTTTCATTTTTCAAGTGACGAATGCATACAAGGGAAAGAAAATAACAGCCTACAGACTAAGAATATTGGTGGTATCGAGACCAGGACATCACTAAAGTATCCGCCAATTTCTCGTAGGTCCTCAATTAGCAGGCAACTGCTACCGTCCTCTAACAGGCTTATCACTCCCTGCCTATCGCCCGGCATTCCGTGTATTGTGCTTAATTATCGAGTGCAGAAGCTGCTAACATGTATGTCTCCTTGCGCATTCATTTCCACTGTGTCATCGGGCTTCTAGTCAAGCCTTCAGCCAAAGCAATTTCTGAGCAGGAAAACGGTGAAACTTCGAATCTCCCGACAACACTGACAACTCGCACGCACGCACGCACGCAAGCACGCCCCCCTCCCCATGAGCATTCAGACACATTTTTCATAGTACTGCAGGTGGGAGACTTAAAGAAATCTCGTTCGCGGGAATCAACTGCTTAACGCTTGCCAATGCAATGGAATGATGTATCGGGTTTTTAAAACCATATCTATAGTCATTAATAAATAAGTGTCAGTGTGTTGGTAATAAGGCCAATTTCCGATAGAGTGGGTACGGAAATTGCAGTAGGGGCGGGAAGAGAGTGTCAGTGCGTTGGTAACAACGAGTGGGTAGGGAAATAGCAGTATGAGCGGGAAGAGAGTGTCAGTGCGTTGGTAACGAGTCGGTAGGAGAAACAGCCATATGAGCGGGAAGAAAAAAAGGAAGAGGACGCGAGGCAGAATGAAGACGACCACCAAAGTGATAATTTAATGGACTATCCTAAAGTGATAATTTATTGGACTAATTTTCCCAAGCTAAAGGTCAGCTGTTGCAAATCTTTGCAGCCAGTATAAAGAAAAGTACAGGAAATGAACCGCACTAAATTCTTGGTCTCAGACAAAGCGATGCTAACAAGATTAAAGGCTGCAGTCTGAATTGCGCTCCCCTTAGCCGAAAAGAGTTAGGCACCTACACGCAGACGACATTTTGCAGATGCCTCCACGTGCGGCACATGCCCTAAATCGATGGCATCAGGGGAGATAATAACCTAAATCGTACATCGATGTACGTCGAATTGCCCTAAGTAAAGCACATGCGGTTCGATAAATAAATAGAGCACAGCGCGGCCAATCTACAGCGCCCAGGTACGGTAGATACACGCGTCTCTTTCAACTCGGATGTTCACAGGAAACAAAAACATTGTGCCATTTGCTAGCAAGCAACGGCAGATTTTCTACACATGAAAAGTAAAGTTTTGTAACAAACCTTACCCTACTTTATCACTCAGAAGACTGTGAAAAGATTAAGACTTTGTTTTACAAAATTATAACTTTAGTAAAAAGTGCGCGAATACTTGTGCCCATAATATCACATCGATGGTCTCTGTGGATGTGAATTACAACATCGACGGTGACGAATGATGATGACGACAATACTATCGTTTCAAAAGGTCTTCTATTTATAAGCAACAACGATTATGTAATAAAAAACTCAGTCCTGTTTCCCAGTAACCCTCCCAAGTCCGGCATAGGAGATCAATATGTGAATGACAGTGACAGAGAACAGAAAGCCAACTCGCAACTCATGTACATAGCGCCAGTGCGGGCTGCCAAGGCTGGGGTATGATGTTAGTGTCCGATAGTGTCTGACCACCCGACTAAACATCCATCACCGTCAAGAGGACAGTATCAGTCTCACCTATCAGCAGCGTGACGTCACCGCTCCATACCGCTGGTCATTGCGACCTGTCCTTGTCAAAGCGTCAGAGCAAATTGCTCCGGGCAAACTCATTCGGCTGTGTGTAGCATTTTTCGCACTATTGTCTGACACAGACAGGATAGTATGCAAACAGCAGACAACAAAAATGACGAAAGAAGAAAGAAAAATAAAACGATTTATGGATACACATAATTTTATCTATCTCAGTGAATCGGAAGATACTACCTTAACCGACAGAATAATAGCCACAAGACATTTGATCGTTTTTCGTAGTATACAGGTATGCCCGCATGTTCAAATCTTTGAGATTTTTTTCCAGTTATGGATATTAATCACTGTACATATGACTTAGAGATTCCCCAAGCACTGCCAGAGTTTGACATTTTAATACAGTCATCGATATATGTGCTTAAATGCTACTACTCGATGTGACTGTCTTTTATCCACAGATTTTCATGCCGTCTGACGCTAATAATAAATACACATTTAGTGCCAGTGTTATAGTTACATTAAGCATGTATACACATATTTCATGCAACAATGTACAAAAAGTGTATAAACAGACACAAATATACATTGTATACATGGTATCATACATATATAATCACCATGGCTGTACACAACCTTATTTAAGCGCTATTGACTACCGGTAGTGTTCATTTATAATTGGCTGTGTGTGAGAGAGAGGGGGGGAGAGAGAGAACCCCGACTGCATTCAGTGCATGAAAACAAGCTCGACTCAAGCACTACCTTAACTCCGGCTACGCGGCATTGAGACAGAACGACAGAACGCACGCGGAATATTTCAAGTTTTTGCAGCACTCCAGTCGTTTGTCGTCCATGCTTTGTACCTGGCGATCGTAAAACTAACGGAAGTCACCGACTCAGTCCCTCAGTCACCACAGACATCACCGAGGCTAAGACAAGCAGGGCGCAAGACAGGCTCGTCACAGAAGGCCAAGGGATGTCACCCATGTCAAACGTCGCCTCCCATGAGAAGCCCGCTCCATCAGCCCTCGCAACGGCCTCATCCTCCCGCTTGTCACGGTAATCTGCGGGTACGTCGGTGGCCCGGGGTGGACAGGGGCGGGCAAGAAGCGCTCCCAGCAAAGACATTTATAACATTCCCAAAAGTTGACACACCCTCCTTTACGCCTTGGGTCACAATACTGTCTAGTCTTCGGGATGTGAAGCATTTGCCTCAGTTATCTAGGAAATAGTCGATTTTTCTCGCATCTCCTCCTATTAATGGCTGATCTCTCCCCTTCCCCATTCTATCCATCCATTCTTCTATCCAGGTTTTTATTTATCTACTACCATCCTGCCGCCCTAGGTTCAAACAACACTGTTGGCACTGTAAAATAAGTCTCCGCGCCATTGTTCTATACTATAGCATACCATTACATATATGCATAGACCTTTTTAGTCTTATAAAACTTTTAACACTAAGGCAATGAATTTCCCCCATTTTTGTCCTTTTCACAGTCTGCAAGTGGCCAGCAACTGGTTATTTATTTTTTACCCTACCCAGAACTTCCCCGTCCGTTTGACGTGATGTACGTCTGGGGGCAGGCAGCTCGCAAAACGATACGTTCCTAGCAAACAGGTATACCCCCC
>SMGT01010713.1:314271-373896 GCA_004794575.1 Lanistes nyassanus | reverse complement strand
TTTGTGTGCTCAGGTGTTCGTCTACAGAACAACAATATCCACCCCATCCTGCTCCCCCTTCCAAGCACAACCATCCTCCTCCTCCTCAAAAAAAAAGTCTGCGCGTCTGCTTTGGTTTCTTCATTTTTCTGCTAGTCGGTGGCCATCTCTGTCCAGCACCACGTCGTTTTATTTTGTAGTGCAAAGGCCGTTCCACCATGCATCTGCTGTTTGTATAACACGCTGCATGCGAACAGAGTTTACCTCGAGACATAATCTTCACCACTTACCACCTGTTGTTCCTGCACGAACATCAAACCCCATCTCTTCCCTCCCTTCAAAAGACAAAAGTCAAAGACGTGATGCAGATGCACTACAGACTCCCCTTCCGCACTCTTCCGGTATTTTTTCTTTATTTCGGTTTTTCTTTGTTTCTTTCTCCCTTTCTTTCCTGCAACTGTTTCCTAGACTACTATGTTTTAGTACACAGGATCTGAAAGCCCGACAGCTGTGTACAGAAGGCTGTTATCCGCTATACCACTAGGCTATGTGGTTGTGAAGGTATCTTTAGTGAGCGTCCGTATTCCAGTGGCTTGTCCACGCAAACAAAGTCCACCATCCTTATCGATGTCTGCGAAAACTATCCAGCGTAACTACAATGTGCAGGTCTAGCCAAACCCACTCATCCCCCGCCACCCTAGGCTTAACTGCGATGCGCAAGTCTAGCCACTATCAGTATCACCCACTCCACAAGTCTAACTACAACACAGTTCTATATGGAACATGTCAAATCAACCTTTTCTGGGACCAGACACGCACGACTCCAGCTTTTAGCTGCCTTATGGCGCTCTGCCTACGAGAAATGTGGGTATCATGACAGCTCCTTTTTGAGTCGTCTACAGCAGTTCGATAGATGCCTGAACATGCAAGTCAAGCCACCTCCCAAGCCTCTGACTCTCAGTCTCGAGCACACACACACACACACACGGGTCGCGAGCTGGTGCCTGAGAAAAGCACTGTGGCATACATATTCAAGGCAAACGCTTGGCCGGTATCCGATACAGTGTACACACACAAGCACGGACATCGCTGGGCCAGTTTCAACTACCACGTGCCTGCGTCGGGGCGAACCACAGGTATTCTCGCCCCCCCCCCCTGCCCACAGGTGTGCGTTCCACGATCCCACATACAGCAGGGATAACCTGTTTGCCTTCCATTCCGTTTCCAGCGCACGAATCGACGACCAGTCGGGCGTGCCTGCACCATGCTGCAGGCGCACCATCCCGTCTCCTAACGTCAGCAAACCTCGACTGGCATGGTCACGCTCTCAGTGTCCCGAACGGTCGTCATCAAAGGCTGGGTAACAGACAAAAGTAACGGTTAAAGGGTAAGGACAGTCGGTACTAGCAACCCATCAACGGTGCCTCATTTTTTGAATCTCATTACGTCTGGTCAGATAGTCTGCTTTCCTCTTCCTGCAACATCTCTGCATTTGAGCGTTTATCTGTACGTATATGCGTGTATGCGGGTCATGGGTGCGTGTATGCTAGTGGTGCCTGCGTGTGGTGCGTGCGTGTATGCGTGTGGTGCCTGCGTGTGTGCGTGTGGTGCGTGAATGCATGCGCTGAGAGAAAACGGGGTGCGCGCCTGAGTGCACCACTAGAAGGGAGGAGCGACTTGGCATCAATACACGCAAGATAAAAAGACGGAAAAGTAAACGGCGGGTTATCGCGGGAAAGTTTAGCCTCGCCGGAGAGGTGGATAAAGGTGGCTTAACATGGATTACGACTATCCAGGTGCCAAGCTCACTATCTGTTGTAGCAGCGGCACTTTGTGACCTGTCTCACTCCAGAAAGCAAACAAAGCATATGCATTCTCTAAAAATTGCCAACTTCACTATGTGATCGATTCTTGTCAAAAGATCTTTTTCTGTCTTAACATGATGTAATACGTGTAGCTATTTTTAACAATGACATTTCTTCCACAAAAGTTTCCACTGCTCCACTACCTCTAGCATACCACACTGGTGGGGGGGGGGGGATCTTAGCTTTCTAGTCTTGCTGTAGTTTTATCGGAGCCTGTGATTTTGAAGGCACTATCAGGAACCCAACGGTACCCAAGAACAAAAGGGAGGTCAGTGCCACTACATACAGACCATTTATTGCTGCTCTGTGCTAATGCAGTTAATGAAGGTGCAAACGCGGAGAAGTTAATCACGCCCCGTGACACTATCACGTGGCTTCGCCTCCAACACTCTAAGCTGTCTGCTGCTGTCGACTCCAGAGACCAGCCGCCATCAGTGCACAGCTCATCCGGAAATCCAAATTATTTTCTTCTCCTCCGTTCTTCCACACACATGTACAGGTAACAGAGGGAAGCACGAGGTGAACATAAAAATAAATCTTAATCCATATTTTCTCGCACCGGTAAAATTGCCAACAAAGCATTTCAGTGGGTGACTTGAAGCTAGCTCTTGCCTGCTTATGGCTGAGTGGTGCCAGAGTATTCCGACAAGCTTACTTTGCATTTCTGAAATCTTGAGTGCGCATAACACAAAAGGAGGTACAATCCAGAAATTTTTAATTGAAAAATGTTAACTGCTCCTGATATAGAAACTGATTTGGTCTAGTTATTTCTGTTATCAACTGTTGTAGGATTTGGAAAATGAATCTCTCAGAAGAGCATCACGTGCAGTGTCAGAAGAGCATCACGTGCAATAATTTTGTGTCCTGTAAACTCTGTCACCCCGCAATGTCTGGCATGATTACAGTCGCTGGTACATACTCTACAAACGGTTCACAACCAAATTTCAAGGACGCTGCCAAGCTAAACATTTGAATCGACTTCTTCCTGATACGACTACACTGGCCCGACACGACCAAAGGAAAGAAAAACTCTACAGAAAATTGTGCACCAGGTAAGACCACAGACATGCATACCTTGCACAGGTGCAACAGGCAGCGCCGAGAATGTGTCCCACTGAGGGACGTCCCCGTTTTGTCAAGCGTGCCAGTGTGATGGAGTATGTGCTTCGCAGTTGGACCAGTGCAGCAACCTGTGACAGATGCGCACCTTCACGTCTGCTGGGTGTTTATTGTGCAGTGCCGACAAACAACATGCCCCTACCCACCCTTGCCCGACAACTGCAGCGCTTACCCTCCACACCCGAGCCCCAGCTCCAGCACTAGCTTCTACGTGGTGTGCTTGCCAAAACACCTTTCACTTATCACTTCTGCTTCGCACACAAGCTGGCCCTTCTTCCAGTTCCAACAAAACGCCTTCTTCTCAAGACGTTTCGTACATCTGATTTCGATTAGGGAACTGACAACTTGGTAGATTGGTAAATATTGGTAAAAGGCTGAGCCTTCCGAAATGTGATCTCCTTGCCACTCAACGAAATAAACACAGACCTTAAATGGATTAGGCCAGTGAAAAGCCTGTAACCATACTCAGAAAAGGATCGTCACTGCTGTCAAAAACTGTAGCGGGCGTGGCACCGCGACTAGACTACAACGTTGTGGCCAACCAGTCGAGGTACTGGTCACAGCAACATACGAGCTGTGTTAAACATTTGACATGCTCACATAGGTACCCCAGTATCTCACCACATGCAGCCTACAAGGAACTTCAGCATGTGACGTTAGCTACCTTTCCCGTGAAAGACAGGTGCGGAGAGGGGACGTGGATGGGGATAAGGGAGGGAAGGGGGAGGGAACTAAAGGCTTAGAGTGTGACCTTGATTTATCAAGTGATAATCTTGGTCTCCACGAATTCCCCCTTCCACCCAGACAACTGAGCCCTCGCTTTTTTTCTAACTGTTCAGTCGCTCCGGAGACGGCCGCTCAGATGTGGCATAACGCTCACTTGCAACCTCCTTTAAACGTCCCTACTCCCCTAGCGGCATCGTGCGGGGCTGTACGACAAGCACCCGGCCCTTTAAAACCACCTCGTGGGGCTAGCTCCTCTGTCGACTGTGCTTGACTCTGAGCGCAATGGGGTCCATATTTACAGACTCGGGATAATCCTCGCTGCCTTTCGGCCGCCGTGGCTGTTGACACAGGCAAACACTGGCAGTTGTCTGTCGGAGCACGCGAGCGTGGGGGCCTGTATTGAGGCGGACTGTCGGCAAACAAGCAGCGCGCCCTAGTAGGGTAGTGCTCCCAAACACCATTGTTCACTTAGCGGACACTGATCTGCAGACGTCCTCGTGTTGCTGCAGATGGTGCTGGTGGAAGAGGCGTGGTGGAGGATTGAAATGCTGCTGGCTGCGCTACATTTTTTCTCCTCCAACATTAAAATAAGTTCAGACTGAAAACTACTCTTTAGTGAGAATGAATGAAAACTAGCAACTATGTAGACGCCACAGTTAACATATACCTGGTTTTTTCACACTACTAAACACAAAAAATCGTTAGATGCGATTAGGATGATGACACAAGAAATAAAAGACTCCATACAACATCCAGTTGATGAGAAACCCCGTAGATTCATCGCATACACGTAGCGTTCGTCACGTAGACACTCCAAGTGGATACACCCGTAATTATGTCACGTAAACGCAGGACTTGAGAAGGACTTATTTTGCTCTGTTTAGGATTTCTTTTTTAAGCTGCTTTTGTTCCTGTTTTCTTTTTGGAAGCTCTGTCTGTGAGATTATGTGTCTTAGTTATTGATCGCTGTGCATATGATAAGAATAATTATGTTTACAATGGTGTATCTCATTATCACCTTCTACACGCTACTCCCCACGTTCACTTTCAGACGCAGTATCTCCAGTTGTAATACGCGACGCCCCGCCAACGAAATTGGAATTTTTTTCTTAACTCCTCCCCTCCTCCCTCCCACTCCTCCTCCTCCCTCTCCCTCTTCTTCTTCGTGTCTGCAATTCAGGATGATCAAAACTTCAAATTTCAAACTGCTTACAGTCTGGACAAGAGTAGTCTCTAGTAGGAAGCTATGATCAGTTAAGTTATAAATAATATTAGAAATGCTAACAGGAAACTTGAAATAACTTTCTCTCCTTCACATTTCTTGGGACTGCCTTGGAGGACTTGAAGCGTACGTGCGCGGCACGTAAGACGCACTTATCCACTGCCCTCGTTTCTCCACAGCGCACTGGAAGTCACACAGGTCTCGTCGCAACCCTACACCTGACCTTTGCCCAACTCGCCCAGAAGTGTCTCAACACCCCCGCCTAAAACGTTTCTGCTACCCTAACCGGCGTCAGCATACAACCCCACCCGCAAATATACACAAACATCTTTCCAGCGGTACAAGATACCTGGTTGCGGCGAAGAATAAATGAAACATCAGCGCGCGTGCATATGTCATCATGCGGCACTGTGACATTCACCTGTACGTGCCTGGCCTGACGTGCCTGGCCCAGCTCGTAATCTCCGTCAGTAAGGAACCCGCTTCACAGGTGGCGCTCACACCTGCATGTCTGCCACGTTCAGCATCCTGACCAGTACACCTACCTATCTAGCTACCAACCTAAAACTACCAACTGACTACAGTCAATCGCTGCCTTGTTCATCTAGTTTTGTTGCTTCTGCATGTGAAACGCCTCCAGGACTGTGTTACTCAGTACTTTGGTTTCTCCCTAACGGTGGTGTCTCAAAGTATATCAATGTCAATATATATTTTGATACATTGACCATTTTTCATGGAGCTGGAAAGAGTGCTGTCTAGAAGAATATACTTGGGAAAAGCAAATGGCAAAATGATGAACTCTCTCACTGTCAGCAGCGGGTGTCTTTGGATGAAGTTGTTGCCTAGTTGTGGGCATGAAATAGAGAACAGCGCGTGGTGCACGTGCACGATGCAACGCATGTTCGCACACGACAATACCTGCAGTATGATGAAAGCAGAGCGAACTGCCTCCTCTGGACCTCAAAGGAAAACTATTCGCAACAAATTTTTTCCACTTCGTCAGCAAAAGAAACAAGAGGGTGTGGGGAGGGGAGATTTCGGCGCGCGCACGCTGGGCCGTAGGCAGCAAGAAGTTCAACAGCCCGAGACAAGAGGTCTGTGCAGAGGCGGACTCGGATGGGCGGTGTTCTCCGGCGCGCGTGAGAATGTTGACATGGGCCTATTCGCCGCGAGCTTAGGGACGCTGCCCATGCAAAAGTTAAAGCCATCGTCACCATTGACAGTAGGCTGATGGCATTCGACGTGCAAACAGACATAACTCCCTCTGTCCACAGGACAATGGTGTCCGTGGTGTGGCTCTTGCTTGCTGTCTCCCAAGAAAACATAATCGAAAAACGGCGCTAAGACACTTGTAAAGGGGGGAGTCACGTCCAGACGTAGTCAAGAATGGCGGCGGTGAGGTTGGGCTGTGAGGCTGGGGTGTGAGGCTGGGTAGTGAGGCTGGGTGGAAAACATCTGAACAGGACGCGGTTTTTTAACAGAAAGGCCCACAGTTGGAGAGAAATAACACTGTATGCTTCCCTATGCGTCTGTGTGGGTGCGTGCTGTGTGACTGTGCGTCTTAGCAAGGCTGAAGCTGGCCAGATGCTGTAAAACCTTTCGTATATCTCTTGATTATTTGATTATTGATTGTTTTGATAATTATGTTAAATATAAGTAGACAAACAACGCAAGGATTACTGCATGCAATCAACAGACCCACAGTGGAAAGCACACAGTGTAACTTGATCTTGAAAACTAAAATATGCATTGTCTTGGTGTCACCCTATCCCGTTCCCTTCCTATTTGGTCCTACCCTATTTTCGTTAGATCCCTTCTCAGCAGAAAACTATTTAGACTTCGCCTTTTATGAATAATCCATCTCATTGAGTTTTTTTTAAATCGTTGACTATGGAAAGGTGTCCCCAAGGGTTGAGAATAACGGACACACGACAAACGTGTGCATGTATAGAAACAGTCACGCCACCAACCACAGACGTGAGTGAACTGCTCTGGGCAAGATGACATGATCTCGCCCCACTGCAGTGACCTGAAGTCGCAGGAATTTGCCAACTACCAACGGCAATGATGGTACCAAAGACAAAAGTGTACACTTTTGTAGAAGACGATTTTATGGTGGTGGGGGAGGAGGGAGGTGGGGCGAGGCTGAGACTGAAAGGATCAAACACTGCCAAAGACAGGAAAGTTGGCAGAAAATCAGATGTGTGGCTTTAACGAAGGACGATACATGCTGACAGAGACAAATGGCGACTAGCTGATAAAGTACGGACGGATGATGAACTACCGCAGATAAAATTCGAAAAAAGCTCCCCCTGCCCCCTTTTTCCCCACCCACCCACCCACCCAGCTCCACCCACTCTATATTCTGCCGTTACCCCTCTTTTCTAATCCTCCTCCCTTCTTCCCAGTTCTGCTTGACAAACCACCCACGCGAAAACCCCCCGCGTTCACAGGCTGATGGTCGTTTATTTGGTACCTTCAGACGCTGGTGGCTGAGCACCTGCGGTCTACAAGCAGACTTATTAAGCGTTTGTTCCACGTTACCAGACAGGTTAAGAAGACAGACAACCAGATGTCAACCATTCATTTAAAAACGAGATCGAGACAAACCAGGTACAAGAGATCAGTACATGTACATACACCAAAGAAGGAATTACATGTACTAACCACACGCGAGGTCTCGCGGAGTCTCGCAATTACTCGTCCCACATCCGAGATCAAGTGGAAACGTCTTTAAATGCAGTACGTGTGAATGAACAGTTATTTGCACAGAATACAGATTACAGGACATTGTTTACAACTGACTAGCGGTACAAGCGAAGTCATAAATCTGTAGCTGTTAGACATCAACAAGACAAACAATGAATTTTTAGACATATTCTCCTGGTCTGAAGCAGGATAATTTTAACATTATCTTTCTTCTTTCGGTAGTAAGAATTAAAGATTCCAAAAAAATTCATTCGATATTCAACCAAAACAAGAGATCAGCCCTAAGCAATGAATGTTCTCTATCCCTCCCTTTTAATTATTGCTTTTTTTTAAAAAAAATTGTGCGTTAAGCTGCTGCAAGGTTATGTACACGCAGCACATCAGAAACAATGACGTGCCAGCGGCAAGAAAGCGCCCAGTTGGTAACCCGTGTTGGAAGATCAGGTCACGTGACCGGTGGCTCAAGGGAAACCGCTTGCTCGTCTCCTTTCGTGGAAAGAAACTGTCGCTTGTTGGTGCTGAAGTGACGCCGAGGGCCGGAGCCAGACAAGACAGCGAGGAGATGATTCATATGCGCGGATTATGCCTGTCACTGGAGCTGTGCGGAGAGTGATGGCTCGGCCTCGCGCCGACAGGACGGTGGGTGCGAATTACAACTCTCGGCCAAACCTCGGATATCTGGTAATTTCGAATCCCACTGTCAGCCGAACCTCTTCAGCTCACAGCGTCAGCCACGTGCAGGTGGTTCTTTAGGCACGACAGGATAGCTGGTCTTAATGTAAGATTAGCGGACAACTGTAAAATGTTGGCACTGTTTGTTACCGCGAATTAATGTAACCAGACGCCTGTAAATAATTCTCTTTAAAGTTCGCCTTCCAGCAAAAAAGTACGACGGAGCTTGAAGTCGACTGTATTTAGATATATAACATTCTGGACGAGTGTTTGAAAGTAAATTAAAAACATTAATGTTCCAGACACTGCTATTTCCACATACATGCCGAATGCGCGTACCAGTAAAACATTCAACCTACACTATACCTGGACCTGTTTAGGAATTACCAGACCTAGACATCAAACGTAAGTCATCTTAAAATTAAGGAGTAGATAATTGTTGGGAAGTCAAATGCATGTCCTCTCACATAAATGTACACGTTATGACTGATAGCGTGTATAAAAACGTCTGTAACTTCTATTCTTTCGAAAGGATTTCCTAGCATATGTGCCAGTATGCGTGTACAGTGTGTTTGCACGCGCTTACAACAAGGGAATGCAGCAGTAGATGGACGGAGCGGGGAAAAAACAGAAAAATGGCAACCCCCAGAAAGATCTCAGGCAAGGTTGAGTGAGGTACGTGTTCTTAAGTGCATTACTCATTCCGCAAGGTCTCTCAGAACTTCTTGGGTTTTTTTTAAATTTCATTTTCTTTATAATTGTGCCTATCCCATGCGCTGTGTTCCTGCAGAGACTGCATTTTCAGACATCAAAAGAAAGGCAAACAAACAAACGTTAAAAGTATATTCCCAGAGGACCCTAAACTAATTCAAACTGAGGGCGAACGACCGACTCCCCATCTGATCTGTAATAACCCCCCAGTTTCCGCGTTCCTGCGTTTCACCGCCATGACACAACTTCACCCCACATCTGCACCGCCACTGGCAAACACAGCGTCATAAAACTATTTTTATACCAAAGTAAAGATTTTTCCAAAGCGATTCCGGAAAGAACGTAACAACAACCCCAAAGGCTTTGAGTTCTCTCTGGTAGCAGATGCAGCTTCTGGCAAAAGGCAACTGACATCCGTGTCTTCGCGTTTATTTTGACGGGAAAGTGACATGCAGGAAGAGAAAAAGCACGAGGTTTATCTTAGACGATACAGCTGTAAGCAGCGTCTTTTGGGGGATACGTGCACTCGGTCGCCTTTCAGGATGAACTCGCCGAGTACAACAAGTAGCACAGGAAAGAGAAATAAAACGAGGAGAGACGGCCCCCGTTCCTTATACATTTCCGGTTAGTTCCCAGCGACTGCCGGTTGCCGACTCCACCACAAGGGGCCAGGTGCACGCCAAGCCGGTAGAGGTTTTTAGCTGATAGTTAACGCAACGCTGTCAGCTAGCTAAATCAAACTTTTAAAGACATACAGATAACGACAGCATGAAAACAGGCATCCTTGGGGAACACGTTTCTCAAAAAAATTCTTCTTCAGGAAATAACGAAAACAGAATCGCCCCATATCACTAAGGATTGCACAGGTCACAGAATAGTAGGGCAGTGACATCACAAGACGGAGAGGATAAACAGAGAGAGAGAGAGAGAGAGCTGTGGAAAGAAACAGATAAGATAATACAAATCCGTAATTTTCGAGGGTAATAGAATAAGCACGCAATGCTGTTTTTTTTTTTTTACAATAAGCCCGCCCTTACTGAGAAGGAATAAGGAAAGCCACAAGGAAAACACACCCAAAAAAATTAAATTGAAAAGGACACAAGAACAATAAATGTAGTTATAGGATGAACAGGAGGGTGAGGCAGAGAGAGAGAGAAAGAGACGGAGGAAGAGAGTCAGATGACAAAATAAAATTTTACTGGACAAAAGCACAGAACGATCAGCTTTTTATTATTAAAAAATCACTGTACAAACAAAATTTGTGCTACTGGCACTTAGTGATCCAAGCTGATTGGCAAAGAATACAATTATCACGCGCGCGCGCACGCACGCTCTCTCTCTCACACACACACACCTGCCTAGCTGTCTATCCGGACCATTTTATACCTGACAGTCGTTTCTCCTGTCGATCTAACCCAGAGTTAATGGTTCCGTGCAGCGACACAGTGTCAGCCAATACTTTCTGCGAGCACAAGGCTGCCCAAGGGAGCTCATTAGTGAGCAGGCCAACAAAGAGTCTCAAAGGAAGCGGAGTCCCTTATGGTTGCTGGATTATCTCCCTTGAAGACCAAGGGGGCGCGAAGCCGAAGCCCGTTGAAATCTTTTAAGGAATCACCCGCGGCTTGCAGTGGCGGCCAGAACTCCCAAGGATCATCCTTGGCGTTTAATTCCCACCCTACCTTTGTCTTTTTTCCCTCCTGCTGACTCGAGTTTTGATCTTATCATGCGCTACCCTGCCGATAATGGGTTTATGCGTGACGTACCCACTCAACCTCATCGTGTACGAGCCATGTCCACTGCTGACCCTCCGCACACAAGTCTATAGCGCACTGTATTGTCGATTTCTCGTAACATTGTTTACATCGATTTTTTTTAAAGGAAACAATACAGCAGAAGTTTCCCTCAAACCAAATGTAGATATCCAGTATCCTAACTTAGCCGTTGCACCAGCACAAGGCCCGATTATTTCTCCCCCACCCCCACCCCCACCCCCCACCCCCAAGAACTGAAGAGAGTTGCCGGCAATGGCTAACAGGGACGCATCTGCATTAGATGAAATTAAAACGGTACACAGCTTTCAGCAACGAAACAACCACTTTTTTATACTGTTCTTCATGCTGAGACTACAACTGTGTGTTTTAAAAAAAATTGTTCACTCCAGTAATACGCACTTTGTATAAAACAGCATTCTCAGGACTGGATTTACACTTCGCTTTATCACAACAATCAAGATTTCGAATTTTCAGTCAAGCCATAACAATTTGCGAAGCATAGAAAACCCATCTGCCAGTTGCATATGGACGAGGCTTAACAGACAAAAATCCACTTCAGGCAATCTTTCTAACAGGACGCAGCGAGAGAGAGCGAGAGAAACGCGTTGCCTGCCGTATGATTAGTAGCAATTTAATTCTGTGCGAAAGAATAAACTGATAACTCTACCACTGAAAGACATATCGCTTTCTCGCAAAAAGTGAAGGCTGTGCAGGTGACAAGACCATGGCCAGGTGGCCAGGTGGGCAGGTAACAACTATAGGAATCACACCTTCTGCACTACGCAACAGATAGCCTCTTGCTCGTCTCCCCGCTCCTGACATATCACAGGCCAGTTTACTGCTTGCACGCACAAACAATGCAGTTTCATTTTTGGTATCCACGCCACCGCTGGTATTTTGTCTCTTAAATATGATTCACGTCAGATAAAAATCGCGTACGGATATGTAAGACACTTTATTTCTTAAAATAACTATGTTTATAATTTGTTTATCCTAAGATTAATGTAAGCGTACAGCCCTGTCACAGAATGTATTTTAAAAAACATAAAAAAGATGACGTAACACGCTGACAGTGAAAACTATAGCCACTTCAGTTACCGTATGTATCAAACAATGTTGAGAACGGTTACCACGATAGACTCAAAACGTCAGGTTACGTTCCTGCAACAAGGATTCCTTGGAGTGCAAAAACCAGACAACGTGTTGCACCGCCTGACATTTATGAAGGCGATAGATCGCCAGTGTGAGACTGAACAGAGAAGATAGCACAAGGAAACGCTGGCAGCCATTGTAGAATCAGAGAGGATTTGTGCTCAGCACTCAAGGCACTGCTATCGGGCGACATTTACGTGGCAACGTGGGCCGTCGCATGCAAAGCGGTGAGCGTCAGGCTCTGGCTCGAGACGCTAGCGGTCGGTGTCGCGCTGTGCGTGAAAACATGTGGTCGGCTCTGAACGCTGTTCACAGCTGTGATGTTTGTTTGGTCGGGGCTTCGCATGGGCAAACTTTGGTACTTTTTTGTTGAAAGGGGATGGAGTGTCGATACTTTTCCTTATGAGGGCTCGTTTACTCCTCAAATCAAACTGTCCATCAACTTCAAATTCATCGTCGCAATTTTCTTCGCCGTATCTATTCTGAGACCACGTGACAAGCTGGCGGAGTTCTACCTACTCACCCTTTTGTGGAAACTAGCCAGCGATGGATTGTAACAAAAGGCATATCTTCTCCCTTTAGCAGCGAGTTATAATTTAAGGTTGGAACAAAGCGAAAGAAAGAAAAAGAAAGAGAGAAAGAAAGAAAAGGACGGACCGCCAATGAATACTCCCAGGAGTATATGCCAGAGCTCGAAAGTCTGCTCTCTAGCTGTGTATTCTGCCCGCGCTGCCAGGAATGCTGCTCAAGGCATGCGGGGTTTTTTTTTCCATCGTGAAGTCGTCTTTTCCGAGCCGGGCGTTCGAATTCAGCAGGTCTGGCTAATGCCAGCAATTTGGTTTTATCTTGTCACCTGATTATCGGGCTGTTTTATGGACTCGGAGACATCAGTGGCTGCGCGGGAGCCACACGGTCGCAGCTCTGGGAAAAAGAATTATCTGAAGTCTTAAATAAGCAGCTAGAAGATAGAAAGAGAAGTCTGGTGAAAAGAGGAAACGCATTAAGATATTCTTGGCCGGTAAGCATACGACAATGTTTATGATATCACACCATCATTGGCTTTCAAATTGGTAGGTATCAGAGTAAAGGGTAGGGGTCAGATGTGAAAAATTATGATAAATGATGTGCCAGCATGAAAATGGGAAGAAACAGACACACATGCGCGCTAGCACGCACGCACGCACACAGAGAGACGAGGGACCGGAACACCGCGTTTTGCTTTTAGTTGCAGGAGGCGATCGCAGGCCAGTATTTCAAGCAAGGTGAGTGTTGGACTCTGAAATGACAACCACATGACTCACGTAATGTTACCCTGCACGCCAGGTTTAGACGAACGACCGAGAGTCAGGCGAGGACAGAAAACATGAATACAGAATGCAGGCATACGCACGCGCAGGGCTCATTTGTTTGCAGCGTGAATCAGAAACTGCCTGCCAGCAGCCAAATTGCTATGTTTCTTTTCTTTTTTTTCAGTCCTTATGACAAATCCGTCTAGAATGGATTTTTAAAGAGTAAAGGTTGTCTTTTTATGCTCTACAACGAAACAGCTACAAGATATTTCCACACCAGTAATAGTTTCGCGATAAATTATGTCTCCCAAACTGCATGCACCTTCCTATCCCTTAATCTCATAACGGTGACAGATAATGATGTCAAATTTCGTATACTATCGTAGGCGTGGGAAGAAGGGCAGGTGGAAAGACTAAACGTCTTTTACCCCAAAAATGTGCGTGTCGTGATCGTGCTAATTTAAATATAGTGTAGTTCTTACATGGAAATTATTAACAAATAAACCAAGCAGGGAGGGGGTAGATTCTGAGTATCTCGAGTGACATCCCTTTAGCTCAACTCAAAACGCCAAAATAGCACGAAACCGTCTTAAAAAGCCAAAAGGGGCCAGGTGGGGGGAAGAGGGAAAAAGGGTATCAAAGGACATGCTTTGCGTGAACGGGAAACAGACTTCCAATGCGCCTGTGGGTGGCAACTCATCATTGACCCATGACACGGATAAACATATGAGAATGATGGTACGTCCTCTCAAATTACAGTCGCTGTATTTTTAATATCCCTTCAAACAGGAAATGCCTTGTGCGGCCGTTTGTCGGCCAGTCTTTGTGTTTGTTTAAAGGTACTGCAACACATAGCCGTCAAAACAATAAATACACGTATCACAGCTAGACGATTAAACTTCACGCCAATTACTAGCTTTCGGTGAACAATTCATCACAGATGTTAGTATAACTGTGTCTACTGTGGTAAAATGCACTTGAATCGGCGCGTTCTCATGCTCTAGCAGCCCCCTCTGCAGAACGAGATAACAGCGAGAGTCAGTGAGAGTCGTGACGTCAGTTAAAGGAAAGGCAGTGGTTTCTGCCGATCCTCATCGTGACGTCACCCGCCGACCGCAAGATTTCCCCCAGTATAGCAGACCTAGCCTTAACAGACGAAAAAAAAGTCTTACATTTATAGACTATGCGAGCGTGCTTTCTTGGTGTTATAAAGGGTATTCGCAAAAATGCGTTCACGACAAACCGTAGCAATAGATGGCTGCTGCATATACTTGATTTTGTCAGAGTACCTCTGGAAAGAAGCAAGCTTAATTATGGGTTAGAGTCCAGTCCCCTAGTTTGTTATGCAAGTGTTATGATGCGTTAGCAAACACACGGGTGGGCTGATGCTCGTGCCGCCAGGGTCCAAAGATATGCATCGTCATATCTCTGTGATAATCACCTTACCGCCACAGCATTGAACCCCACTCTCTCAAAGACAAGAACATTACAGATTGTCTCAAACAAAGAAACAGGTAGCACAGCGTCCTAAAGTCTTCAAAACGAATGCTATGAGTGTTTGTCCAGACATTCTACTCTAGCCTTCAGTCATAAGAACAGTTGCAACCGTCGTTCGCCCTGTGTATTTTACGCTCACCTTCACGAGTATAGAGTAGATACGAAGGTCCATGCAACCTTGTACAGTCTTCAGAAAAAATATGGTTGGCATGCCCCAGCAGAGTTTACAGACAACACGATTTCTGGTTAGCTTCGCCGTCAACATGCCAGTTTTTCCTCCCTCTGCACCCGAGATCTGCCTCACGTACATATCACTTGCACGTATTGCAAAGCCAGCAGTAGCAAACATCTAAAGTGCTAGCATTTCCATAGCAGCCTCTGTCACTTCCGGCACTAACATTGCCCAGAAGCATAAATGACTCCCCGCCCCCAACCAGCACACACACACACACACGCGCGCGTGAAGCAAGAGTCGAAGAACGTTTTGGATTCGAATCAGGGGATCACTTTTCTGTAGTCTTCAGTTCTGCAATCGCTGCCCCAAGAAAGTTCTACCGTTATGGTGGAACATTCTGTCCCGAAAGAAGCCTGGTCCTGTGCAACGTCATCATCGAGATTTTAATCAGGTTGACTTAAAAGTAGACTTACAAGAGGCTCTCCCATTGCCGGCATGTTTAGGGCCACAAAAAAGCATCAAAGGCGCCGAGCTGGTCTGTAAGGAGGCGGTGCTAAAGGGAGGGTGAATGGCCGAGACTCCCATTCACCTGAACTGAGAGGAGACGCGCGAACGAAGCACCTGCATTTCATTGCCCACTCCATCATCGTTAAACAGATCCTACTTTGCCACGCGTCCCCTTAAACACAGCCTAGAGCGTCATCCGACAGCATGCAGCAAATACGAGATAGAATGCAAGCAGTGTCATCATACAACTGTCTTCAGGTCATAGGCCATTGGCGTCCGCCAGACTGCGTCGTGTGTTTCCGTTACAAAAGGAAAAAACAAAGGTCACGTGAGTGGTCACAGACGTCTGGTTACTGCACGATGTCACAGGAACTCGAGGTGTTCGATGAGGTTACCATGGCCCCCAGGTAACATATAACTATAAATAGCCAGAATTCAAACCAAAAATCTAGATAAATACAAGAATACAGCGGGGAAAATCTGGAGTTGTCTGGAATTGTTGTTTCTTTTGTAGTTCTTGTCACACGCTGTGCCACTCTCAGCGGAAATCTCGGAACTTTGCAAAGAATGCAGACATTATGGAAGGCGCCAAACTTGCTTTCTGCACGTGGTGTTTGATGTGCGAAGTCAACACATTTCTCAATACTGTACTTTTGCACTACGTTTGAAAATTTGGAGGACGCTCTGCAACGAATGATACGCCAGGTAGTGTTGGACATGAAACTACGAAACGCTCCGTAAACTGAAACACTTCGTACAACAGCTCCACTGATAACGGGGCGGGCTTCATCTCTGGCGGCCTACTTCCCCATCAAGGTCGTCATAAACGACCTTGAACAGGTGGGTATTTCGTTGTTACTGTTGTTTGGGGGGGGGGGTTCTTTCGTCGTCATCATTGTGTTAGGAAGTCAACTGTACCCATGCCGACTGTTCTCTGGCACACGTCGAGCGACAAAAGTGAAAGACGCTAGCCTGAACTCCCGTCAAAGTGAGTGTGCATAGTCCAAAGTCTGAGGTTGGAAACCTGTTCATTTGTTCCCAGCAATTTTAAGGCCAGATGGATGACAAAATGTTAAAGTTCTATTTTTGATGGTTAACGCGAAGGAGTCCGCTAGATCGAGCGTTTAACATCACCTAGGGGTCTATCGGCGCACCATGCGCCTCGCCACAGCTTGTGTCCACGAGTAAATTATAATCCAAAAGGCTGCTTTTGACTTTATAAGCGACTCCTATCTCCGAGTTAAGAATGCCCTCGAGGAACGATAGTTTTACAAGGAGTGAGTAACAGATGGCGGAGAACAGAGTTAAACCACAGGAGTGTCGTTAGGAGTGTCTCTTACTGCATACAGAGCAGTGCGCGCGCGGGCACCGCTGCTCCCTTTTTTTTTTTAAATTAACGTATGTGGTCTAGAGACGCAGACTGCGCATGCGTGCCAGGAATATAGATTCTCTAACTACAGGTCTTCTGTCCAAATATGAAAACGTGAAGTGCTAAGCTGATCCCAGTAGGAATAGAACACTTTCATATCGTCAGTTCTGAATATACGAATCACGAAACACGATACTTATTTTACATCTATTTTTGTGCTTCGGCGAAAAAGAGGAGTTCACATTTCAAAGACCTCTCCACATGCACCTAGCTACCTCCAGTAGTGTCGGAAATATGCAGGCAGTTATGCTTAACGAATCTGGGTCGGTTCAAAACTGAAATTTCAAATAATCATCATGACACACGTATGCCGAAAGTTTGAAAAAGAACAAACGTGGGGGGGGGGGGGGCAACAGAACATTTATCCAGCCGATCAACAGTGCTTATTAGTCTGTTTTGCGTATGAAGATCGATTCCCATTATGCAGTTTTGATGTTCTGGAGTACTAGAAATGCTCTCTCTTTCTTCGTAATAATTGAATCCTCGTAATTTTTATAAGGTGTTTCTGTGCATGCTCATACAAATGGGATTTTTTTACGGAAGCATACCAAGGCTCCGATTACCAGTGCATCAAATCAGAATTTTGACGAAATGTCTATAGTCGCCTTCCATGTTGTGAACTTGCGGAGCATCTCTCTGCATCATACTACCTCGACATTCTGCTCCTCATTAAAATGTTTTACATTTTTTTTATCTACAAAAGACTTTCGTTCGACTTCATCCTTGCATCACTTAACAAACAAAAAAATCCTAAAATTGAAAAGCGGTGCGTTTCTCCTTCAAGAAAAGTTCTCAAAGGGGACGGGGGGGGCGTAATCGGTGAATATTCGGCATCACTAGGCATTTGAACCTAAATTACGGGGGGAAAAAACTCCCGAACAGTTCCCATCTTTCAAAGAGCCGGCAATCTCATCAGCAAGAGCGGCAAGTGGTTTTGGATCCTTCCTTGTCGATAATCCCGAGCCTGTGACCTCAGACAAACACTACTTCACGACCTTAGAGGACATGGGAAACAGATAAAGCCCCTTAGTTTTTTCTTTGTCCCTGATATCTGTATGAGACGTGCTTGCTGCGGCTTCTGAGATAAACACGAACAAGATGGAGATGCTGATGATGATATTATCATTATCTCCTGCCGGTCTGTTACATGAAAGGGAATGACGTCTGTAAACTCTCAGTGATGTCCGAATTGGATTGAATTGAAAAAGTGACAAGGGAGATAATGAAAATCAACAAAACCTTTCTCTGTCATTCTATTATTAGCAATGAACTCGTAGAACAGGGACTGACAATAATATGTCAGTTAAAGTACATGTACGAAGACAGAAAAGGGAGGGAGTGGTACGGAAAGGGACAGGAGAACGCACGGACAGGGAGGTTAAGACAGAAGGGAGGCGAAGGGAAAGAAAAGAGAAATGGAAGGAAAAAGAAGGGAGTAAAGAAATGGGGGGGGGGGAATTGGTGGAGGGAAGGCTATACGACAGAATTAGAACAGGAGTAATGCACTAAATGTAGCATAGCTTTTAGCTGCATAATTAACCAGCTATCTGTTTTATCTCGTTCTCGTGTGGTTTACAAATATATTTCCACAGCGACTACGCAATAAAACGATGATGTTGTCATTGTTCCTCGAAAAAAATCCTATGATGTTTACATTTCATTAAATCTATTTCTGAAATGTTTAGATTTCTTTAAACAACTGATAATTTTTTCAGTTTTTATTTAACCGTTTTGGCAGAAACCTTAACAGCAACTCTCTAATTGGAAACTGAAATCTGAATGGATATTAATGTCAATTAATCACTTTCACTGAAAATACAGTTTTCTTAATGAAGGCTTTTTTTACAAGATGTACCTTGACAATCATGACGTCAGCAAACATACCGTGAACGAATAAAGCCAATTTGTCCAATAGGCGAGTCCGTTCAAATTATAGAACACAAAAATCGAAATAACTGATACATCATTATCACGCAGTGTCGTTATCACCGCCTCTAACTACTTAATTCCCATGTGAGGTCACACACAGCGCCCTTTCAGGCGTGACCCTTACTACACAACGCTTGGTTGGTTGCGGCAGTTGAAGGAATCATCAAAACTGATTACAAAACTGATACGAAGTCTGTATCATTCACTCGCTCTCACTTGTTCGCTGGCTCACACGCAGAGACAGACTGAGAGAGAGAGAGACAGACAAGACGAGAAGTTAGAATTTTGTTTAAGTTCCCTAACATTTTCCTTCATCTTTCTGTTACCGTCTGGAACTGTCGACGGCTGGACGGATTCCAATGAACAATTCATGAAGTGTTGAGTTTTCACTGGACTCTTGACGAAAGAGATCACAAGCCCGTATCATTAACGACCCCACGCTCACATCGTAGACAGAAACGCCATCTCAGTTTCTGCTCGACTTCTTGCGCACACAATCATTCAAAACGAATCATGCTTGCTGAGGGCAACACGGGAGGCAACATTACAGTATGGCAACCGAACAAAAACCCCGTAGCTCTTTTAAGTCCCTACCCAGGACCCGAAACGAACACGTTTCACAATACGCGTTCCAAATCTATGGTCTTGTCTGGCTCCCCTTTCCCGCCACAAAGAAAAACTCCACACCAGCAACAGGTCGAGCACACGGCCAGACAGGAGTACACCCTGATCCTTAATAAAGAATACACGCATCTGCCAGGAAAGCGGCAGATAACTGTTTTCCCACAGTTGCTTCCAGACACCATCTGCGTTATTATGACGAAATGGCTAACGCGAATGTCTTTAACCTATTCGCCGCTGAAGTCAGCCGAAATATCTACCACCAGCTTACATGTCTCAGGAAAATCATGCTTGCTCCAGGACACAAAATGTTTGCAAATATAAACATATGCAGCAAAATGCATGCTAATTATAATACAGAATTCCGCGCGCTTTGAATACACAGATATATGCATCTCATTACACAGAATATGCTTAAGAGAGAGCACTCTTTGCATGATTGTTTTCATGACGATTTGTCGAACGCCTTCATAGCCTCTCAGTTTTCGTGACGGTAGGTAAACGTAATGAAAAGGTCAAGGGTGCCCTGTGGCCTTAAGGTTGCAAGAGAGTAGGGTATACGAGACCCCCACTTTTCTGTGACCCAGCATCGTGAGGGCGGCGCCCACCTCCTCTCCCTCACCTTTACTAACCCATGGGTAAGGTCCCGATTCACAGTTGGGCGAAATGGGGAACTGTGCTGCGGCACATGGGTATCGAACCATTGCCTTCGGGTTCGGAGGCCTCTAACCACTACTCGACCGTCCGCTTCCCTTGAGTTAAGAGGCCGGGTAGAGCCTCACTGAGCAGGTGGTACGTGGGGACAAAATCTAAGGGTTAACAATAAAGCGGGGGACAGGGAAACAGTTAGGAAGAAGTTGCCTCTGATGCGGATTTACGGAAAAGGTGTAGTGCACCCCTGGAGGACACAGCAAGCCCACAGCATCATCGAGTATCATAAACGACGCGGTCGGCTCAGCGGGAATTGTTTTCATTGTGCGCACCTGCGAAACTTGAAAGAGAAGCATAATGAATGCTAAAGAGAAAGCAGTATGAATGAACATTTTTTTTCTCCTCGGTGCTCTGTCTCTCTGCTCCCCGCCACCTCCATCACACCTCCCACATCCAAACAGCCAACGCCCGTCCAACCCTGTTCCCCATGTCGTCGTCTGTTGTTGATGTCGAGTTTTGTGCACCCCTCCCCCCACCTCCCCTCAATGCACACACCTATACTTTCCCTGTGGCGCGCTGTTTGACTGTTTGCAATTTGAACAGACTGAGGCAAAGCGAGCGAGAGCTGCTTCGCCAAGTGCTGAGAGGCGCTTCGCAGACGCGGTCGAGCGTAAGAGACCTGACCTAACCTAGCGCCGCTCGTGTTTCTTGGCGTCTTCGAAACATACTGTTGTTCGCCGTTAGCTTTGCGTCTTTGTGAAAGCAAGTGATTGGCCTGCATCCAGTCATTGTTTTGGCTTAGGTGTCCAAACTGCAAGAGATGCATAAAAAAGAGTGGGGGGGGGGCCCTTCCTTGTCTCACTCCGCAAACAAGTAATCATAAAGCGGAAGGGGGCGCCAGAGAGTCCTGGTCTTTTCCAGAAAACACAAATAATTATAAAGCTAGTGGTGAGAGCACCCTTCCAAGTCCTAGTCTCCTGAAAGCAAGTAATTATAAAGTTGGAGAGACACTGTCAAGACAGTTCAGCATCCCCCTCTCAAGAGGTAAAGCGCCATGAGCAGGTGCATGATGGGATAAGGCCCCTCCTCCTACACCTTCCGTCTTGCACACACTGACCGATAAATCTCTGGCAGTCAGAACGGGTATTATCTCAACATGCGTTACAATCGAAGCTTGTAAATTTAAAAAAAATAGAGGCAGGTGTGTCCCGATGATATTAATTGAATTAATCACGAAGAGCTGTTTACTAGCTGGAAATCACATTTGTATGGGTAGCGGGTTTTTTCCCAAAAAACATCTGGAAATCTTATTTATTCTAAACAAAATTTATTTTCCTCGGTATCTTGCATTCTTTCCTCTTTCAAGAGTCAAAAGAAAACTGAAAAACTGCCTGTGCACATCTGTAGATACCACGGTGTAAGACAGCACAAATTAAAGATTGCTCGAAGACGAATTTAACATTATATTCCTCCTTATTTTTATTCAGTTAAGTGTTATAGTGAGATGTGTTCACAATGAATTGGACTCTACATAAAAAGCCCTGATTTGAAAAAAATTTCAAAAGTTTAGTCTGGCGTTCTTGTCAGCGACGCAAATTTGGAAATGAGATTCGGTGACTGAGGGTCGTTTCCGAAAAAAAGTCCCTACACCTGTAGGATGGGGATCTGAATCGCTATCAGTACGCACGCATATATATTTATACACACTCCCGTTGCGCCAAGGGCTAATCGTTCATCGGTTCACGACTCATTACGTACGCTCGTGCTCTGCTTAATGAAATGTAACCACGGGCACTTCCACGTGAGCTAGTAGCTTCACTCCCCCCGCCCCCAAGATTTTAAGGATAGTCTAAATATCGGACGAAACATTTAACCAAAAATCGCTCACCAACACAACCACCCACCCAATCACTACAGAGAGAGTAACTAAGACAGAGGGACCGAGAACTGAGACAAACAAAGAGCATAGGGAAAACAGCAGAAAGAAAGATATTCTTTACTAGAGACAGAGAACTGAGACAAACACAGAACACAGGGAAGACAGCAGAAAGTTAGATATTCTTTATTAGACAGAGAACTGAGACAAACACAGAACATTGCGAAAACAGAAGAAAGTTAGATATTCTTTATTAGACAGAGAACTGAGACAAACACAGAACATAGGGAAAACCGAAGAAAGATATTCTTTACTGATGTGTCCACCGCACATTTCAAGGGGTATAGTAGTAGAAAATAGAAATTAAGCACCATATTAATCTCAAACCAACAAAACATGGACAACTATATAAAAACTCTGGACAACTGTCCTTCGGTGTGCAAAGACACGAGAGAGACAGAGAGACAAGGAGAACGCGATCAAGCACAGTAATATAGAGAGAGGGAGGGCAGAAAAACGAAGAGATGGTCGAACACCTTTTTTTCTGTGTCACGTAATCTCGTTGATATCGTTTACATCCTACTTTTCCCACCAGTAACCTTCAGCAATGTAGTATCAGGTCTCTGTAGCTACTAACTGGACTGTTACACGATGACGTAAGACAGTTGATCGCTGTCACTACGTGACAATGATCCGGGATGGTGACAATGATTTATGACAATTACCCGTCACTGCCTGGTCAGACGTAAAACAGATTTTCTGACAGTCTTTTAAAAAAAAAGACAAAGCACGTCAACTCGTTTTCCGTATAATGTGTTCTTCGCCGAAACTTAACATGTCATTGTTCTCATTGCCTCGTGCAAGGAACAGACACACGCCTACCAAACACTATAATCCGAAACAACTGTACAAAGATACTTCAAGAGAAGCTTCTTCATTAACATTAAATGTTACAGGGTGTTATCATAACAGCACCTTAGTGGATGGACGCGAACCCCTACACACGCAGTATATATGCACAAAAAAGGCAGTGAAAGAACCATGTTATGTGCGAAATGATCTTCCGATGACCTCTTTATAAGATTTTATAGCTTCCATAAATCCTAACCTGCCTTTGTCTCAATACGACAAATAAAAGGGGAAAACAAAACCCACTGTCTCGAGCGAAAGTAAACAAGTCAGACACCACAATCAGACAATTTCTTTCATTATATAAGCCCTATCTTGTCTGAAAACACACAAACAAGAACGGCAACCCCCTTCATTACATACAATCCTAGGGTCTGAAAACTTACCATAAGAACTACAGTATTGTTCCTCATATAAAATCCTACCGAAAAAACCCGAAAACAAACAAGAACGACAACCCTCTTATTTTCCCACCCACCCATACGTACACCCCCGCCCCAAGCAAAGAAGTGTTGCACTGACAGCGACATGCGAGTCGGTGACACGAGAATACGGTTTACAACGTGTAAATCACGGATGATCAACGGCTAGGCGCTTATGGTCGTAATAAAGGTGCACAACAACCTTACCTTTCGGGTACATCTTTCTGCTTGCCTGGTGTGAAACCAAACGCGCCATCTGCCCTCTACCTAGCGAACGATGATTCTGGACTTTTCCTGTGTGTACCAAGCACCACAGTACCAGACATATATCCTGAGACAGCTTGAAGTTTCCACTTGTACAATTCCTGTCCCTCTGTTCGTGCACGCAGGTCCTATCTCCGCACTGACCAACTACTTGTGAAGTGGATCGAGTGTCCATGTCGAGTGCCTGACGGAAAGTGAACTAGAATCCAATAAATAGTGGGGTTTTACTTTGGTTATGCCGCCGTCGCCATGCCTGTAACGTGCACCAGCCAGTCACAGAACAGTGCAGAAATGATGATCACCCACCCACCCACCTCGTCCCTCGGCAAGTCTCAACGTCTCTGTTTCTTTGACCTTAACCCCTCCATTTTGCAAATATTGGTCGTCGCTACAGACAGGAGCATCTTGTCGTTCTACCTGGCGCTAGACGGTTCGTCGTCTGCTACATCATGATGCTCCACGCACGCGGCAGTAGCGGCGCGCCATTGTTGGGCAGCCGTCCACGCGTCCCGCGCTGGTCGGTCGACGTGCGGCGCGGCCTTTGGGGCGGGGTGTTCATGCGGAACATGGTGCAGACGCCGGCTCCTTCAGGTGTCATCGTTGCTGTCGGCGAAAGTGTGACCGGAGACCACGCAGAAGCTGGGCCCGGTGGTCGGTCAGAGTGGAGATGAGCACAACAGCAGGAGACGGACAGACCAGACGTTTGTGACACCATAAACAGCCAGACGGCCACCTATTCTACGACCTGCAGCAGTTCGGCCCCTGACCGCTAACAAGGCCATTAATAGGCCAGCCTTGGGTTTGGTTAGATTGCCAATAAGGTCTGTCTCCCGGCAGACGGCCGTCCATCTGGTTGTAAAAGGCAGCAGACACAGACAAAACTCGCACTAATAAAATTAGCGAAGACATTCATCTTCCAAGCTGGAACCAACAGTTCTGCCAGGTACCAAAATTAACCTCAATACACCGACATGAACGTTCTCTAACGGTGTTCACGCTAGACGTCGTGTCCTTCGGAAAAGTATGTGTTTTATTGCGATGTAATAAGGTAAAATGACAAAACGACTGACCCGATCCCAACCCCGGTCCTTTAGAGGTCTGTAAATGGGTACGTAAACCACGGACAGCACAAAGGCTGGTTTGTTTGCCGTTTGCTTGTAATCCTAAGTGCAGGTAGAACGCATGATCATAACTGTCACCGACATCGTCATCACCATCATCATCGTCACCATCATGTCCTTGTTCGGTTTGCTTTTGTAGTTACAACACTGAACAGAAACATCTCCCGACATACGTATCTGCGCGTGCAATTTATTATATACTATTCTTTATATTTAAAAAAGTAGCTACTTGGCTGTGTTTGGGCTTCTTTGCGCCTTAAACATTTGAAAGTTTTCCACTATATCTTGCAGTTCGCCGTTTAGAAACGATTGAACTGCTGTGGTGTTGTATACGGCTGTCGGTGTCCGAACCATGCGCACCTGCTCATCTCACAGCTGCCAGAATACACTGCTGATGACCCCAGCAAGGCCTTCAGGGCATGGATGTTTAATATCTGCATCAACAAGCACAAGCAAACCTCCGCGCTGAAAGCCTGACTTCCAAATGCACTCGGTTCGTGTTAGATACCTTAAGCTAGCCCGTTGAGGCTTTCAAATGCGATATATGCGGATTTAGGTGAGGTATAAACGAGTCTTCTCTTTGGGTAAAGGTACACTTTCGCGCAGTCCTCGCCTCGTCGCAGCCCAGAAACACCAGCTCGTTGGCTGCGGCAGGTGTGGGCCAGCCAGACGCCCGACTCGCCAGCGAGAGACGGTCGAGTCTTCTGGAAGCTATACGGGAGATAATAACCCGGTGATCAGTATCCTAGCTTAACAAGGGATCTTCGCCCATGTTGCTCTCCGTTAGACTGTGACGTCAGACAGTGACGTCACTGTACCGTCTCCAATGACGGGACAGGTGAGGAGGGAGCACACCGCGGCGCCGTGCATCTTCCACCTGGGAACTGTCCGCGACGCGAAAACAACAACGTGGGTTGCTGCTCCTGCTGCCTCTTCGAACTTCATACTTCATTTGTACTCCTACCGCAACCCCACGGTCTCTCCACTCCACAGTCACCGCCCACCCCCACCCATCACGTTTTCAAAACCCTTCTTTCAGTAAGGTAGAAGCCTCTGGCTGCCGCTAAGAACTGCATTCAAACCCGTTTTCTGCGCCGCACTGAAATACTCAGTGTAGCGAGGGGATGGGGGAAGTGGTCCCGTTTAAATCTGCACATCTTTCTTTCCTACCCCGGCTCCATTCTTCAATAAAGCCTTACAACGCTTAGCTTGGGATACTTAGCATATTCAGCAGTGTGTAATTTTATGTTTACAAGTAATAAAGCAAAAAGAAAAAACCAAACGGCTTTACGCAAGCTACCAATCGCTGACTCTATGGGTTGCGCCAAGCCATCTACCGCTAGTAAGGTGCGACTAGCCTGCTCAGTGCAGCGTGCGTGCAGCACAGCGACGCAGGCATCCGGCGGCACTGGTCGGTTGACACAAATCAGTTTTCATTGATATCTTCAATTCAGTGCCTGCGAACCCTTTTAGCCGGCCTCTCTAGTGTGTAGAAATTTACAACTTCGTGTGCACAGATAACGCAGCTGTATCAAGAGAAGTGGCGTGCGTGCGTGCGTGCTCGTGTGCTCGTGGTTGACTGTGGGGTTGTGCGACACAGGAAAACTACTCAGACTGCCTGATTCTGTTCAAGTGCTGGACCTCCAGATGCGCGCACACACACCGACGCACGCACACACAAGCAGGCCGTCAATTCGTATTTCGCACCCATCCGTATGCAGCTGCTTGTGTGCTGTGATGAACATACGCGCATGCATGCACATACTTGCACACCCCTCCCCTCTAAAAGTGGGAGGTCGGCGTGGAAAGAGGTTGCGGTGGGGATTAAAGAATGATAAAATGCCTGACCGCATGTAAGTACACTTGGTACATCGTTGCATAATTCTCTCCCTCCCTCTCTCGTAATCGTATAGCATCGACAAAAAAACCACGCACATTGTATTCACTTCATTCACTTTCCTGCCAGCGTTACAACGGCCTGTGGGCGGGAGAGGGGGGGTAGGACGGGGTACCCACGCCGTCTTACCTTTTGTGGCAGGTGTAAAACAGACAAGTAGTATCATTGCCGTGTTGTTCGTCAGCAAAATATTTAACCACAAAACCAACTTTTACGAACCCAAAGTCTCAAAAGTATTTAGTGCCGCTAGGTAATGTGTTTGTAATGTGTTTGGAGAGACAGAGAAAGAGAGACGAAAGTACTTGTGAATGTAGCAAGCGACCTGAAGATTGAAGTGACATTACGTTCCCGCGCGATTTCATTCCTTTGCATGGTGAAGTAAATAAATCCCCAGCACAGACACGAGTGATGTGCCTGTGCACTGCGCTTAGCGCCAAAACAAAGTACTCAAGACGTAATCGTGCTGTCATTACGGCAGGTAAGAATGACACAGAAATCTAGTCCTCAGCGAACGGTGAATCAGCCGCATGCAACTGCAGTCGTATGTTTACTACTGACAGAATACTTGGTGGGAGAACTTAACGCGGGGCAAACAGAAACGCGCAGGGGAGTCTCTGCGGACAGCCTGGTTCAGCCGGGGCATCAGGGAAACAAAGAGACAAGAGTTATAAAGTGCTCCCTAACTCCGCACGGGCCTCGCCGCGGGAGTTAACTAGACTGTCTCTTTTTGTGGCGTCTGTCCTTCTAACAGTTAGGTGCAGCACTACAGGTGCGAGGATAGAAATATTTAAATTGTATGCACTCCTGCCACCCCCTGTTCCCCCCACCCACAACTTCTGTCGTGAAAGTTTTACCACCACAACTACCACCGCCACCACCCTCACCACGAATCGCACACCATCCTTCCCATCCTCCTCCTCCTCCCTCTCTTCTTCGTCTCTATTATCATCCAGTTCCTCTCAGTTTCTTTGCCTCGTAGCATCCAAGACTTCGAGGCATAACATTACAATCACTGCCACCCTCTCCCCACCTGTGAAGTTTTTGTCTTATGTTTTACGTACGAAGGTTTCTGTCCTATTGACTGGTTACCCCCCCCCCTTACCGCCTAATGTGTGAATGTCCGCAGTTTGCTATTACAGCGAAACAGATGCGTAAAGAAATCATACGTGGTACTCACGTGCGGAAAGAGTCAATCCCTGAGCTGGAGAAAAGGTCGGGTAGATCCACCCAGCATTGCACTGGCCGGGTGGACAGCAGGCGGGAGGGCCTGACCCTGGCGCTGCGAATACAGGTAGAAAAGGTCCAGAAATTTTTCCTGCTGTACAAATGATTCGGGAGGAGGGTGGGGGGTTGAGGAGAGGGGAAGCTAGTCCCCTCCTCCTCCCACTCTCTCTACGGAATTTCCAGACTCCGGCAGCTGACGCCAACGGAAAGCGTCCAGGTACACCGTAATAACGGGCAGGCAGTGTGCAACTCCTCCCCGTCAAGCATACCTGTGCGCCTTGGCCGGTGACATCGAACTGTCAACTACCAGGACGGCTTCGCTTCTGTATCCTTGTATCCTCTGATTTTTACCCCACTCGAACCAAGTTCAAGTTTTACTCCGTCAGTTGTCTTTCTTCTTGTTAACCCCCCGTTTATTCACTTCCTCCTCACGTTCCCGTAAGTCTGCAAAGAAACGGCAGACTAGTTCTGTAAGTTGTATAAAGCAGAATAGTTACGTATCCATCATAAGGTAGGCGGCCCAGGCCAACGCTAGTCACAGGATAACCTAAGGCGAGACAGTCGATGGGAAGCAGGTGTCACGGTTACATCCTCTGCAGAGCGGCAACAGGTAACGGCACTGCTATTGTTATTTCAACAGTCGGCAGCTCCGCTTCGGCAAAACAAAGCCTACGAAGTATCGCTGGAGCTCCTTCTCTTCCTCTGACTCGCGGCTGGCTGGCCACACACAGACAAACGCAATAACACACGAGAACGCTGTTTCTCACCTGCGATGGCGCTCTAAACACATGTACCGGTACACCGTTACAATGGTCCGCGCGGGCTCTCTCGGCTCGCTAAAGCTCGAGCAGGAAGCGAAAGCTACACAAATCACCGCCAAGTGTGCCGCCGAGTGAATGACGTTTGCCTAGCTCCGCGGGCACAAAACTGTCCCTCCGTTTCCGAGGCGGATTTACCTGAGGAAGCTGCCGCGCTGTGAGGCGAACTCGCCGCTCCGTGAAGACCTCCTCTTCATTAGCTAGTACCGCACGCTCATTTCGTTGTGACAAGAGAACCCTTTACTGCACTCCAGTACACGCGGCCGTGTTAATAGCGTTCGAGCGACGAACAGAAGCGGGCGCGCGCTCCTATAGCTTTTCAGTGGCACAGCCGACTGGTGCTAAAGAGAGAAGGGCACTCGCGCTGTGAAAGGGGCAGTAGCACGCACAGGCTCTGACCGTGGCAGTCGTAAGACCGCGGCAGGGGCAACTCGTCGATCAAATGGCTTGCCTTCGTCGTCCATACAGCTGTCCCTTTCCTTTTCCTCCCACTTCCCTCCCTCACTTTCGTACAGGTAGTCTGTTTCCTCCGTGCAAAAAAAAAAGAGAAGAAGGTATCAGTGAAACTCGACGATGGCTGCGTGTGGACGTAAAAATTTTAAAATTCTCTGCCCCCTCCCAGCAACAACTGTTTCAAATCCTCGTCCTGAGAGCTCTCGCACTTATCTTGATCTAACTGTTGCATGGCCCAAGGATAGCAGGGCTGAGTAACTTTTGCTTTCGCTTTTATTCTTTCTTTTCCTGAGTTTGATCTAATTTCTCACCACCTTTTCACCAGTAATATTAATCTTAATCAATCTGATGAATTAAACATAGCATAACTGGGAATTTATTGTAAGTTTTAGGACAGAACTAAACAACCTCAAAATAAAAGATTTTGCCAGAATTGCTCAACTAATAAAATCGTGTTGTCCTAAATTTGCACCTCAGCTGGCAGTTTCCACACTTACGTTACCCATCTGACAAAAGTCCAAAGTGAAAGAAAAAATGCGTATCACCCCCACCGAAGTCCACCCGTTTCCAGCAGCCGCATGGCGACCGGTTCCACACCTGAAGCCATACTTAGCCCGTTAGTTTCTCCGGGTATTCGTATGCAAATCGTGCCGAAGGCAGGCAAATCCTAAGCCCTCTTTTCTGATTGGCTGATTTGCAGCGGCCATTGCGTTGACGACCCTGATCTATCCGGGGCCGCCTTAACTGCGGAACACATCTACCCCGGGTAGCTTAGCTCCATGGGTAACTGTTTTTCGGTGCCGACATTTGGAGGAGTTTTATTTGTTGTTCTTTCTCTCGCTCGCTCGGTCGCAGAAATTAGACATCAAAAATATGCCAGCAAAAATCAGATCTATTGCAATTTTAGTTTTAAAGACAGCAAAGTTAGGGTGGTTTTCATTCATTGTAAGAGCACTCTGTGAGAATTTATGTGACATGTTCTCCCCAGACTGACACGAAAAAGAGTTCTTAAGAAGCCAGCAAAAGCAGCAACACTTGAATGATGTCCAGCACCCACAAGATGGCAAGAAGATGCGCAAAGAGTCCGTGGGTGTCACTGAATGAAGGATTGGGTTGTCCCACAACTGTCAAAGCTACCGCGGTCAGGAAGGTGAGAATATGCTGCCGTCACGTGTTCTCGCTCGCTCGCTCGCACTAGCACGGATATCTATTGTAGGGTTCGTTAAGTTTCAAGGCTATGCGCCGGAGTTCATTGGCTTTGCTTTCATGATCGCGATCAGATCTGTTCACTCGTAAGTTCCCTCCTCGACACTACTTGGGCAGAGAAGGCGTCTGTCTCCCCACAGGGCCCCACGAGGGGTCTATAGCCAAGCGTGACATAGCCAGCCAAACAAAAGCACACCCTCTCCTCCCCTCATTCTCGCTCGTCCTCAGTGTCTGCGTCCAACCAACGTCAGCGCGCCAACCCACCGCTGATTAGGGTAACTGAGAAAAACTCGACAACAGGAACGACAACTGACGCCGACCCCAGCACGCTGTTTTCAGTTTGGCAAGCAGGAGTAGAGAAAGGAGCATGCAAAGGAACGCTGCCCTGACCCAACTCACCTTGCGTGTACATTTGTTGCTGCGCCGCCGCTGTTTGTCGGGTCCTGCATGAGAAAATCCCAATGTGGTCGTTGTCTGTCGATGACGTCTATGGCTCGATGTCGTGCGAGGGAGATCGTCTGCTGACGACTGCGTTTACATGACCGGTAAACGGCTTTGCACCACACAGCCGCCATTGAGAATGGGAAAGTGAAGTCTTGTCTTGGCGCTAGATTTACGGATGTGAGGACGGGAGGACGGGGAGAGGGGAGTCAAATCAGCTTTACCTCAGTCGGTACACGGGCGGCCTGTAGGCCTTACCGAGAGTGTACGAGGGGCAGTACGCTCTGAGCTGTTGTTGCTGGTTGTGCTGAAGCACAGTGCAGTGCACGGTATTGTGACAGTCGTGGTAGGCACTTTTATGGTCGCTGCGCGAACGAAAAGTTCCGTTTTCCTGGTGGCTCATCAGGATCAGGTAACATTAACATGAACATTCGACACCGACAAAAGCAGTCACCTTATTGTTTGGCGACAGCTCTACAAGTAGCCGAGAATAACTCGAGACCGCATCAATTCGAGTCTTTGTAATCCTCATACGCTAGGACAGTTGCTGATATACACGAGGCTGGTTCGCATCCACTCGAAAACTCCACGTGGTCAGAAGGCTTCTTTTCAACCGAAATGTATTTACTGCACATACGCTCCCTTAAACTAATCCAGAGATCAGAATGAGAATTTATTTTTAATTCAGATAATGTCTTATCTCATTGCACATATTTTATTTTCGACTTAAAAGTCGCCTTATGCCTGCCGGCTTAACGGTGTTCATGGGCACTAAAAAGATTTTTAAAAACATCAACACTATGACTGCGCATTGCAAGGAATGGTAGACACCGGTTGCTCCAAGTTTCTACCAAAGTACAGTGTAAACAAGAAGTGTTCAAGTTAGAACACTTATTCTGTTACTAAAACAGAACGTATTTGACATTGATCTAGAATGCTTTAGTGTAAAAAGTATTCTGGTCCGTGTTCTTAAAAGTGTTCAAAATTATAAATAATGTTCTGAACATGTTCCAAATGTGTACCACCAGCAAGTGTTCATTCAAGTAGTGGGATGCTAAAAATACTTAGAACACATGTAGCACACATCTTACATAGTAATTACCCACACAGCACATATTTTGCACCTGCTTTAACACTTTTTACAAGTAGTTAATGTTAACAATATTTAGAGTGTATTTTCCTCAGTTTGTAGTGGGTCTGAACTGTGCTGTTCACTGCTCAAAAACGTGTGCTTATGGGAAGAAGAAAACGTTTTCTGGCAGGGTTTGACTGAACCAGCTTAAGGATGCATTTTATAACGAAGAATGCTGGCCGCCATGGTCCCATCGACACAGTGCTCTCCCCTTGAAAGTCAAAGCCAAGCCATAACTTGACTCGTGCTGCACTTTCTATTTTCTAGAAGCCTCGTCCGTTGGGGCAAGTTTGCCCCACTCGCACATGACTTGAACCAGATGGACTTCTCAAATATTGCTATCAGCAAGTGCTGTCTTCGGTTCAGTGATTGAGTTTTGAATATCAGGGTATTTATTATATGCATATTATAAATCTTCCGCTGTATTTAGCTGTAAGCACGACTTACAAGTGGCTCAAACGACATAAGTGACTAATAATTCAATTTAGGTTCAGTTAGCCAGTAATAAAATGTAGCCACCTGCTTTGTGCCCGGTGCGCTTTCACCTTAATACGTAACATTTAGTAATACGTACTTAATACTTTCCACGCTGACAACCTCTAGTGCTTTGTTGTAGTGCTGCATTGCAAAGCCAGTGCGTGATTTTTCTATACTTTAAATGCATACATGTGTAAATGTTTCGATAAAACTTATTGTAAGTTTCTATTTCAGCTATTGTATAAGCTCGCTATCTGCATTGTGGGAGAAGTAATTCAGGAAGATGTCTGTACTGCTCAAAAGAATTGAAAGACCAGCCGCACTTTGTCAGGCAGATGACAGATGTGTGAAATTTGCAAGAAAACGTCCGACTCCGTTTATCTGGATGCAGTTTGTTTTATGCAACAACAATGAACGACAGTGTGCGTGGAAATTGGTGCTGGCGCGTTCATACACACTACAGGAGGCAGCCAAACGTGCACCCATGGCGCAAGACAATGTGTGCAAATCAGACGCATACAGGTGACAAAAGAAAACTGAACGGAGGGAAAACCACGTGTAGTGTGGACACAACTCAGCGACTGAGGGACTGTGGGTATTTATGGACGCAGTCAAAGGACATTTTGTAACCATGCCTCCTGTATGAAGACTGATCATGATGATAGTGGCAGGGGGAATGGGTGGCTGCAGGAGGGCATCGGGGTCTGGGAAGTTAGTCGCCGACTGGGAGCAGCATCCCATTCAGTCATTGTGAGATTGGGAGACCGCTACAACCAGACAGGAAGTGTCAGGGAGCATACATGACCGGGACGCCCAGGATCGACATCCAGACAGGATGACAGGTTTGTCGTCCCGTCGGCTTTACGGGACAGAACAGTCACCGCCAACACACTCAGGAGGGCAGCTGCAAGCAGCCAGCAATGTCAACGTCAGAGACCAGACGACTAGCAACGCTGTGCGAGTTCAAGGTACCACCTCTCCTGATGCCGGTCTCATCGCGCTGCACGGCTTGCCTGAGCCCGGCATCATCTGGCCTGGGCACGGCAGCAGTGGGCCAGAGTTCTTTTCATCGATGATCGCAATTTGCCATTCATTTGAGCAGTATACTATTTTCACCACAGAATCTTTGGCGATTAATAGGATAACAATACTGCAAATAGTCCTTAGCTATAGGACACAACATCAGGTGCATCAGTTAATTAGCCGCTCTTTCATACGGTCCTATGACTAAGTCGCACGTGCTAGCCACGAGTGATCAGCTCCCTGCAGGAGGTAATCGTGAGAACGCATGCTTGCCCACGTAACACCAGTCACCTGCTTGCGTTCTTGTTACAGCGTTCCACCTAAATTGAAAGAATAGCCTTTTTTAAGTATACGGCGCTGGTTTGGTTGCGTTTGAAACAGGGGCAATAATGATCGATTCAGCTAACCGCCGCCAGCTGGCCTGGAAAATGGCAACACAAACTGGATACAAAAGTAATTAATTAATCATGCTGCTAAGCCCCTGCCCCATTCTTTCCTTTCTTTCTCTGTTGTTGCTGGCGCATCCCTAGAGAGATATATATGCGTGTGTGTGTATACATGTATACATAGTACAGAAAGTATGCTTTCTGAATTCGTGCAATGTATTTTATGTTCCAAAACACCTGTGCGTGCGTGCGTGCGACTGTGTAAGGTGTTGCGAACGACGACACCTACCTGATGATGCCGGAGGTGGTCAGGGGCACATTTCAAGGTCAGTTACAAGAATATTCTTGGAACATTACTGTTATAAGATTGTTGTAATACTGTTGCGATATTATTTTATAAGTAATGGCTTTCTGGTTCCGTCAGGGTCTTGCTAGTACCTTCTACGTGTTTCTTTTTTTTCTGATTGTCGCTGCCAGGTGCAAAGGTGCCCCACCTCCAACTCCCGCCAGGGGATGCGATAATGGTTGCCCACCACCTGCACACGTTCAGTGCTGCTCTTCGCCAGCATTTGTTCTCGTAATCTCGCTTACAATTACAATTAATCAAGCACTGGATTATAGGAACCCACAGAGGTCAAAGCCTTAAGAAAAGGGAGAAAGGAGGGCTCCCTGCTGATTAATTCAACAACAACGCCGTGTCCAGGGTAATACAGTGGAGGAAGCGCAATGGTGCTGACATCTTACCACAAGCCTGAAGGCAGACAGGTTTTCCGGGCCACCGACATTAGTTGAAAATTATTTTAATTATATCGGTGTATCGTACTGAAGTTACCCCCCGCGCACCAGATTTCACTGCGATAGTGAGATGTCACCCTCTTTACTGGGTTTCTGGGTTTCTTCTTACTAGGGACATCCTACATTTACACATTTCCCTGAATATATTAAACTGATTTCCTATACACCAAAAATACCCCTACTTCAGTCTCATATAGGTGTATGCATCAGCATGTGAGAGGAACCTTGAATCTTCCTTATTGCCACTGACAGTCTCAGTGGTCTAGCGGTTAAGGCGTCCGCTTTCGAGGCGGATCTGAGGTCGGTGGATAGGGTTAGGGTTAGGGGTTAGGGTTAGGGTTAGGGCTCGCGGCCCCGGCCGAGTCACACTTAAAACTCAAAAAATGTAGCTGCCCTGCCAGACGCCTGGCACTATAGGGAACAGGTTGGCCCGGTGTCAGTATAATGTGACTGGGTGGGACTGAAGCCAGCGTTGTCGCAGCAGTCCCAATGTAGCAGCACGTTAACTTGTCTCATGCAACACCGTCCTGATATGCATCTCGTTTGCGACTGGACGTTAAGCAATAAAATCGAAAAGAATCAATCTGTATTATCATGGCATACGTCTTAATTGTCATCACATAATATTTCTTATATTTTTCGTCACACTTTAACACTAGTCTTCCTCCTCATCATGTAGTACACGGTGTTATAGCTATGACACGAGCATAAGTTTCTTCCGCACGTTTGACGCAGACCGTCCAATCCCAAGAGGTCAAATGTGACTGTTCAGTAGACGAGGGTAGTTGAGTGCATGAGGTGGATTACAGCAGGCTATTTAAACGAACTGTGTCTCATTATCTTTAGAGAACCAGCTCGGCTGTGGCGAGCACACTTCGAGTTTGTGTGTGAAAGTGTGATCACAGCGTGCGTTAAGGCTTTTCTGAACAGGACGAATGTGCGTCGCACTTCGCCAAACCTTCCTACCAACAAATATCCAGTTAAGAAATGCGCATGCATTACAATATTGAAAAACATTAGAATCCTCCGCGAGACGAAACGGATCCCGAGTGCTGGTTGTGGTAGAGTTTAATCAAGAAAATAATTGACGTACTCATTCCGAACCTGTCGTATCAGCTTTTTCTGGAAGCAAACACGATTGTAGCTTTTAAACTGCGTGTCAAAGCGTCCCCTACAGGAAATATGTTTGGTGTCGATTCCGTTTCTTCTTCCTAATAATATTTTCGATCCGTCTTCTAGAAATCTTGGGTTTACCATTACTTTCTTATATGTCTCTTGACAAACATGTTTCCACTATCTGCAATACTGCTTATAATGAACTCCACAAGGAAATGTGCTATTGCAAATTTTCTGTCTGTCAGCACTTCAAAAGCTCTTGTCTGTGTTTTGTTCTAAGATTCCTGTAACTCTGCTATCCGGCTACCCAGCTTACCTTACTCACCAGCTCCAGAAAGTTCAAAATTATGCTGGATGCATGGACCGTAACGCCCACAAACGAGACTATTTAACTCCGCTTCTCTGTTCCTTATACTGGTTCCTATTTTTAAGCGCGATTAGATTTCAAGCTATCTTCAGTTTCAACTTCTTCACTCATTTCTGTCCTGCAAAAAATTCTGATCTTCTTACTCCTTTTGCACCTACTAGAACAGCCCGCTCTCATCTGACAATCGTTTTCTCTTGACTCCACTTGTCATCTGACAATCGTGTACGCTTGACTCCACTTGTCATCTGACAATCGTGTACTCCTGACTCCACTTGTCATCTGACAATCGTGTACTCTTGACTCCACTTGTCATCTGACAATCGTCTACTCTTGACTCCTAACATTAAGACCAAAACATGTGGACAGCACACTTTTAGCTATTGTGCATCCAAGCAGTGGAATTCACTGCTTTTCACGATTCGTGGTCTGCGGACAACAGAAGCATTTAAGCATTCTCTAAGATACACTTATTTCTTATAACATTTATAACACAACAGTATCTGTGTCAAGCTTGAAGCTCTTACAATAGAATGCGAGCGTTGAACTTGCGCGGCTCTGCCTAGCCGCCTGGTTCGTAGACAGCAAACTGACAGCAAAGATTACGGCAAGAATATTTATAACCAGATCACAGCGTATCGGCTCTTTTGGTTTTGTTGTTTGAGTTCCTTCTTTCAGTCACCATTTTAAGTATTATAGATATTGTCATATGCAGTTATTTTTCTCGTTGTTAGTTTGCGTATTATAAATGAAACTAATGTGAGTAGATAACTCACCTGGGGAAAGATTTTCCTTCGGCAAAAATCGGTACGACGCAACAGAACACCCTAATGTTTATTCCACCACACACTCGCTTAATTTCTTGTGATTACATACAGAATCCAAGAAGGCTTTACATCCTCTGATCCACGTAAAATGGTGGACCTGTGGCAACTCATTCTAAGGCTTGTAGTTGCTCCAGATTCTTAACTCCGTGGTTCGAACCAGGAACCTTCCACACGCTAGTCCGCGCTCTACCCGCACAGCTATTCAAGCCACCCACCCACCCCCCTCCGAAGCAGTGTAACCTGTCAAAGAGACTGTTTTTAAAAGGTCCTGCTTCTCAAACGGCTAATTATGTTTTCTTGGAGCCCACCAACGTAGTACGTAGCGCACCCTACTGGGAAATCACAGCAAGGTGGAAAGCTCCCCCTTCAATCAATTCAAACAGCACTTCTAACCCACCCACCCCCTTCCCCAGTGGGAAACGCGATGACAAAAAGTACTCTTCTAGTCCGAAATGGGGTGTGGGACATTGCTAGTAAATACCTAGTTCATTTAAAGAGGAGAACGATACCAATGGCTGTCAAACTTCCTTAAGTCGTACCAACTTTAATCTGCCATTTTGCATTTTATAAATCAGTCCCTCTCCCGTTCCTTCCCCATCCCTCCCCCCATCCACTTGTGTCCGTGTGTTCGTGTTTCAACTTGCAGCATTGTATGGCGAACATTGTGTAATAAACTCAAGGAGAAAACAGAAAAACGACGAAATGGAAGAGATCGGGGAGGAGGGTTGACGTGGTGATGAAGAAATGCAAGTTTGAAACTACAAAATTTATTCTTCATCCTGTCCAGCGAGAGAACGTGACACGCTCTAATTGCATTCGGACTGCCGAATTCCCTACTATCCTGCACATCTTCCTTCACTACCAATAAACCTCTCTTTACAAAGTTTACAATGCTGGTCCCTTTTCACAGCTTTCGAGCAGAAAATACAAAAGAGGCGGATGACATCAGATGATACCAAAGTTGCACCCACTACTGCAACCCCACCCCCTTCACACACTATAATCAAGATTTTAACAAGTTTAAAGGGCGTTAAATGGATGCACAAAAGGGGTCAAGAAAAGAACAATCTTAATGGCTGCAGATATGAAGACACGTGCAGCTGTCCGGCCTCTGCTAAAGGCATGGGCAGCTCCCTGTACGGTTCCTCCGCCGCTGCAGCTGCACTAAATGAACCTAGATCTGACCACACGTTTCGCAGCAAGCCGAGCTCGCGGCCAGACGATAGCGGGCGGCCGGCTCCGCGCACTTGCTGCACGAGTTGAGTGCTACTGAATCCAGCGATCTGCCACCGATGCTTTTAGAGTCTTGGAGGGGCAATCACTAAATATTTTGCCCTCGTCAACAGGCTTGCAGCGTGCCCATGTAAACACCTGGTGCACGAGGCACAGTCAGGCGTGATAACGGTCTGCACTGCAGACTGTTCTTTTCTCCCAGTGACTAACATGACTGCAAGATTGGGCAGAACAGTAAACGTTTCTCAAAGCTTCATCCTTGCCACGCTCTTAGCGACGAAAAAAGAGAAAAGCATGACAGATATGAAAGAGTTACAATGGTGTCCTCAGGCAGAAACAGACGATGCTTGAACTCGATGAACTTAATGCGATTTTGAATTGATTAATAATAGTGAGACTCACGTAATTAACATTTCTTGAGCCATTACATCATCGGAAAGTGTGTGTGTATGCCTGCGTGAATGCGGGGTCGGGGGATGTAGATACATGAGCGCGTGTGCTCTTTAAATGTCTCAGATGCAAGATGAACAATTCATGCAAAACTTAAGAGCAGCTCCGAGCTCGTCGGTCTGTCGGCGCCATACGGACAGATTCCACTGGATGTTCCTGTCTGAAGAAGCCAGCCAAATCAGATTTCTGTTTTAGAATCCTTTTTGCCTTCATGTACTGAGACATCTCACGGCCTGCAACACACGAAGAAAAACGGAGGTGATGACTGAACGATCTCAATGACTAAACGTATGCACAAATGGTTTATCTCTGTGGTAATTTAGCTTCGATGTTGCGTCAGAAGGTTTGCAGTTCTGATGATGACAGGCAGGTCAAAAGGTTACTTCTCTGGGTCCCTATTCACATCGGTCTGTGGGTGGGTCAAACCATAAAATCACTTAGCAGGTGATTCAGTTTGTCATGTTATAGTCTTTCTATCGTCTAGTTGGACGTCTGGCTAACGACTTTTGGGAACTCATGCCCTGTCGCACTGTAGATACAAAAAAGAAAACAAAGGATTTTATTCACCTGGCCCCGTATGCATGTAAACAGTATTAAATTTATTACCGAATAGTGGATGTTTCTGTCTCTGAAAACGATGTTTCATCGAACTTGAAATAAGCTATTCGCTCCTGGGGACGACGGAATAACTTATTACCGAATAACAAGATAAAAATAAGTTATTTGGTTCTTGTTCATAGAAAATTCGAGGACCTACTCCCATCATAGCGGCCATTCTGGAATAAGCTATTCATGTTTATTGCATACGGGGCCTGTTGCATACTCAAACCTGCGTTTAATAGGGTTGTATTTTACGGGATGGATAGCAAAATTGACCAAGTTTAATCGGCGTTAGTGAAGACTGTTCAGGGTCTCGTTGGCTCCTGTGGCACAGCACTTTGCTATTTAAAGGTGGACATACACTGCTCGACTAAGTCGAGACAACACATAGTGGAACTGACAATGCAGGTAGTTAATGCCCACCCAGATGTTAGATATCTAAACAGCACAAAATGAAAAGGGGAATTAACCAGCTAAAAACAGCAAACAAGCTATAGGACAGAGGTTACTAGTAAAACTAAAAATAAAACAGACTATATCAAAGTAAACTAATATAACACATAACACTTTAGCGGTAGAGATAAAAAGAATGTAGGGATGCAGCGGCAGTAGGTCTGACCAGCGAAAACTCCACCACTCCAGCTACTCAAGCCATCATCAGTGCACCAGGAGACCAGCCAGAGGGACCACACATAGCCACCACCAGTGCAGGACACCAAACCGCAGACCTCTTCACCCTCATATTCCCCTTTCCCCACACCTATCTCCCCTCCCCTTCAGTGCGAAATCACCGCGAGGCGGAAGCACTTTCCTCCAAAAAAAAAACAACAACAAAAAGCTCGACTAAGTCGTATGAGAGCAGTCAATAGAAACAGGTTAAGCTATTTTTCATTAAGCATAATTATATTTTTCCAAATATTGGATCTATTATTGTTGCACATAATTTCGCTAATATTTCGGGGAGGAGAATTTGGGATTATTTATAAAAATCACACAAAGTTTTTAGTGCACGCAGTTACCTAAGTTCGTTAGGACTGCTTTTATACGAGCTGATTATAAAACTGTAAAAAAAATCTAATTTCTTCTACATTAAATTATGTTTTGATTCCAACTGCAAGACGAGCTTCATTCGACTGAGTCGAACTGTATATGACCAGTTTTAGCTCTGTGCTCTCTTATTAATTGCCAACTGACAAGCAATTGATAAACGAGACTGTCTCCTCTGTTGACATTAAAGTGAAAACAAAATTCGCTGAATATCAATTTCGCAACGGGCAGACAGGCACAGTGACCGAACGATTGACTGACACGGGAAAGGGATTCAGGCAATTATGCACAACAAATATTAGGTGGTAATTCTTTTTAGCACTCAGTTTACACAGTTTAATAGACAGACTGATCCTCAGCTGAAGAGAGTCCATTCATTTTCCCTATACTGTTGGCCGTGCTGTACAGTCAATATTTTTTTTTTTGAGAAACGTTTGGTCATAGTAGCTCTGAGTACAGGCTGATTCACTCGAGGGGTGGCGCATCGCAATGCGCTGAAGGCGCCAGATACTGGTGTTCCGTGGACCATCAGCCCTCGAACGGGATTTCCGAGTGTAACCTGTTCCCTTGTCTACCAGGCGTATTGCGTCTTTTCATCTTCCCCTAAATTTTTTTTCAAGTGAAGCCCTGGGACCATATTTCGATACATCCGTACAACAGTCTGATGGGTCGATCTTCTGAGCTGCAACAAAAGCAGGCTTTCTTTAGAACTGTTCACTAAGGTTACGCGAATATTTTTTTTTTAATTTATATTTTCATGACATCTACCCCCTAGATTTCTTTTCATCCTTTGTTTAGGACACTATACAGAGTAATACATGTATAAACAGGTAAGGATGATTTAATTATTTACACCAACACTATTCCTGAAAGCCCCATACGTCGAGGCGAAATATATCTCTTAATCGTACACTACGTCAAAGGACAAATTTCTTTTTTGAAGAGAACATTCCTATTTCCTCCAGCGTCACAATGTTTCTCTTGCTTACGCAAAGGACATAAAAGTACCTCTCACTGCTTTTATTTAAATATCTCGACCCAGCTTGTATTCTGAAAGTTTCTCTAGGAAGTTTGTGTATTTAACAGTTTCAGTAAAAGTCTAGATGCAGCTTAACATTCTCAAAACGAGTACCCCAAAAAGAGTCCATCACTTTTTATGACAACATTACCTCCCCTTACTTCCGTATCTGATAATCACGCTGCCCTCGACAGAGTCAATCCCCTAAGATTTGTTCTCACCTTGCATACCTCTAGTGATGAAAACTGCGAAGATGGGGGTGGCGTTGGGACAGAGGGGTTACCCTAAAGCGGTTAAACGGAAAGTCTACTCGTGTTTCAGCACACGCTGAGCCCGAGCAGTTAAAGACGTCTCAGACGTGTGGGTAACAGATTATCCTATGTCACCTGTTTAACACTTTGCAGGTGTGATAAAGAATGGCCCTCTGGCACAGGTGTAACCTAGTACACTAGCCTGAACGGAAAAAAGACAGTGAAGACATTTACAGTCGGGGTGGGGGGGACAGGGGAGCGGGAACACGGGTAGCGCTGTTCATCGCCTCGTGGATAGAGAGAAGGATGAGTAGAACAGATGACAAAGGAAGGAGGAGCAAGGGGAAAATTAAGATGAGCCGGGAGAACATCATGCCGGATCGAATTACGTGTGTCAATCTATCCGCAGGCGTATGGCACGTGAGGGGGTTAAAAGGTATGCGGAGAGGATAACAGGGAAAATATAAGAGTTAAACATTTTCTTCACTGTCAATCATCTTTTTGCATTGGTCACTCTCTAAAATAAGACATAATTGATTCCAAATTGATAGCCTTTCCTGTAACCACGATGGGGAAACGTCCCGTGTCGGCTGAGTGCCGTGTGAGTGCGAGACTGGCCTATCGCGTGTTGCCACCATATGCTGGTTGTCGCCCGTGTTCTGGATCTCCATCCAGAAGGGCAAAAATTACAAGCGGCATGTTCTGGTCTTGCGTATTACAAACAGTCGTCTTCATCATATTTTTGTATACTTTATTCAATATTTTTGATAAATATACCGTAGTGGTGCTATAAAAGCTGGAAGCTTATAAGCTGGTCATCACACATTGATAGTCTGAAATACACTTCGGGCAGCCAGGTTCACGCTGCATCACACAAGGACTAAAAAAAAAAAACTCCTAACAACAAGTGAAAGTTACGGGTGAAACAAATGTACAATAAGCAGTTTGCTATTATAGTGATTTAATCACTGATTAATAGTCAAACAGAACCGAAGCAGGAGAAATCAGCGCGAAAAATGTTGGATTAAAAACACGATGCTTGCAAGTAGGTAAGACAATTTGGAAGGAAAAGCACATGTACCACTCGTTTTGTCGTGTGTATGTGTGTGAGAGAGAGAGAGAGAGAGAGGAAACGGAAGAGAGAAGGAGAGACTAAGTGTATGTGCACGAACTGATATGTACCGCAAATTTTACAGGTTGTTGCTGCTCTTAAAATAACGTGCGCATTTGCTTGAATATTTTATACCAGAAGTGCGTGAGTGTTGTAGTTTACAATCACTTCGTGCAACAGTCCCTACGAGAAAAGTTTCTTTTGTATATTCCGATTCTGAACTACAATTGTCATATGTCTTTTGTATTTTCTCTTTCTCTCTCTCTCTCTCTCCCATCTCTCAGACCGCCTCGGTGGTCTAGTGGTTAAGGCGTCCGCTTCCGAGGCGGGAGGTCGGTGATTCGCATCCCGGCCGAGTCAAACCTAAGGCTTAAAAATTGGCAATCTAGTAGCTGCCCTACCAGACGCCTGGCACTACAGGGAACAGTACTAGGACTGGTTGGCCCGGTGTCAGTATAATATGACTGGGTGGAACTGAGGCCCGTGTTGTGCCAGCAGTCCAACGTGTGGCAGCACGTAAACTTTGTCAAAGCAACACCGTCCTCATATGCACATAGTTTGCGGCTGGACGTTAAGCAACGAATACCCCCCTCCCCCATCTCTCTATCTTCGAACACCCCACGAGCGTGAAAGAAAGAATACAGAATCTTTGCGTCCTAGAGAGTGACAAAGGTGGAAGAAGGCTTAGGAAGGTAAATGGAGTAAACAGACCTGCGGGTGGACAGACTAAAAATCGAAGGTAGATTTTACTGTTTTAACAGGGTGTTTAGAAGATATACCTGGAACAACGCAAGTCGAAAGGAAGTTGTAAGGAGGAATTTTAGACAGGCTTAGATTCTCCTATAAATTTGTGGACTTGTTAAGAACATATCGTTATTCAGAGAGATGGGCAAACTTAGGTTTTCTAGCAGAAGTAGATCAATATGCAGAAGAGCTGGTGCGGATAAGCTGGGGATAAAGAATTTTGTCGTATATCGCTATAGTGAGGACATTCTAGAAAGTAGTGTTTAGCTGTTTCTTGTTCAAAACCGAATGCCGAGGATAGATTAGCCGTTAAGTGACTGTTGAATAAGTCATAATTTTAGTTACTTATTCCAAGTCTCAGTACGCAGTGAATAATCTGGGATTATTGTATCCAATATAGTAATAAGTAGGGACTAGATTTTGGGATAGGTTAATTTTTAATGAATCGCTTGCAGTCTGATAGTGATTTAATTGTTTAGGCGTGCTGTGAGATAGAATTCCATTCAAATATTGTCTTGAATTTTTGAAAATCTCGCTTGCGGATGGGGAATAAACTTTCGTACTGTCTACGACTGCCATAAGGATTGTGGAGAAGAAACAAATTAAGTGGTGGGAATTTTCTTGCAAGTATTTCGGACAAAGGTCATTGATCATCTTGTGGTTAAGGAGTAATCTGTGTTTTCTACGTCTGTTTTTTAACTGCGGAAATCTGATTCGTTATGGCGTTTATAACGACTGGTTCCTCGTATTCCACCTATAATAATTGTGATTGCTTCAAGGGGAAACTACTCAAGTCTTTGCATCCATCCTGAATAACCTCGACACAGCCAAGAACAGGTAGAATTGAGGACTTATACACTTATACAGTGCTTTCCTACTTAAACAGATTTAAGCAACTGATTAACATGCTGCTATTTGTTAGCATCACTGACGCGATGCTCAATCTGCAGTCGCTTTGGATCTTCCGATCTATACATCTAAATGTTTGTGACTTTTGGACTTTGTGACTTTCATCGTATTTGGAAATATTATTGGATAAAACTGAGAAACGGTAGACTGAAAATTCGGAGTGACAGATTGTAAGAGACTGTGTCCACTCAGCGGCTGGCAACAGTATCTGATATTATACCCAAGTGGTCTGCCCCTTGTACGATATGATGTGATTCTAAACGTTATAGAAAAATATTTTGTGTCTAGTAAGCATCAAACAGAAGGGAACCTCATGGATTGTAGAACTCGCGTATTACAGGAATAACTCGACATATCTTGACTTATTGTTCCCCTCGTCAGGACTGTCAGCTCAGGATTAAGGTATGGCAGCCTGAAGTTCCGAACACGCTGAATCCTGTGTGATGTCACTTTTATACAATAGAACATTCGAGGGATTGGGAGAGCATGCGCCTCCCAACGGCCCCTTGTGACGTTTTCATGTTTATATCCTTAATCCCGACGGGGGCACGTAACATGTGAGGGGAAGAGAACGGATGGGAAAAGAATTTATGGGACAGGGCGAGTGTATATGAATTGTCAATGTGCAGGCATGCTGGGCTCTTGTGCCAAGACGGGTGACCCAGATTCACACCTGTGTTTTGCACGTGTGGTCCAATACAAACTTCGTAAGTCCGTCAACTGAGGGATAGAGGAAAACAGTCAGAGGGCACAGCGCCGTGGGAGGCGCTGGCTGAGGTTACTGAAGAACACGAAAGGAATGGACTCGGGCGGAGGTAAACAAGAAATAACACTGAGGTGGGACAAACATATTGTCACAGTATGAGATAGAAAAGGAAATTTTCAATCGTAATTAATTTTACCTTTATCTTGCAGACTTGTTCAGTTTGCATTTTTTTAAAGGGATCACGATCAATACTACCAACTTACTTATTTTGGTTTGGCTATGGGATTTCTTTATAATTTCAGCAATGTTTGTGTTTTCCTTAAGGGGAAAAACTAATGGAATATGTTTAAACATTCAAGTTTGAGTCACTCATTGCCTGATAGTACTTGTGAAAAACCACGTGGCTTTCGTGAGTGTCCGTATCCGACCTGCCGGTTATAAAACAGCTCTTAAGGTCCGTTTGCTCCGTTTGCATTCTATGTGCAGTTTTATGTGTGAAAAGAAAGCATGAATGCCCATGCTGCCATAAGGACCAGCCCAGGTAAACAGGCTGTAGAGGAGCCATCGGCATCTGCATGCACTCCAGTCGCCGCGCTGAAATCTCTTCACCTTACAGGCAGCTGGGGCTTAAGCGATACCACCAGCAGCAGACGATTTCCACGGACCAAATGTGACCAAGTGAAACACCACTGGTGTCATCTACATCAGAACTACTGCCTGCAGATAGACATGTACATGTGTTTCAAGGATGGGAGGGGTCTCTTGCTTGGGGTTCCATCCTGGCCCAAAGACGATGAGAGAGAGAGAGAGAGATGAGAAGGAGACGGAGAGAAGGAAGTTTCCGTGTGTGACGATTCCCGGTGTGGGATTTGCAGGAGTGTGCATCACCTGTCGGTAGCTGTACGGAAATTAGCTGCTGCGCTGGTCCCTAGCACCCCGATTGCCAGGCCACAAAAAACTATCCCACAGATGCTACAGCTGCAGCTCAAGCGCTGCAAGATGTCTCCAGACATGTCGTAGACCAATTGCATTTTGCTGGTTTTTTAAAACAACTTTCTACCCCTCCCTTTGTTTCTTTTATTTGTTCTCCCTTTCCTTTCTTTCATTTACGTGCTTTCCTCTGTCCTAAGGGTTTTTTGTGGCTTCTTAATGTTAAGACATGGTTTATCCGATCCACTTTCCCGTTTAACGTAACTAAGATCGATGCTCGCGCAAGTGTACCAGCCGATTTACCTACTTGTACCAACAAGAAACAGAACCACACAGACACATACAAACAGTACAAGTTCTGATACGAAGAACCAAGCATACACACATTGTTTAGCATTTTAAATAAGAAAACTTTAAGAACATAGTATAAAATGTACCTGCCCCATTAAACTTTATAGCAAGTTATTACAAAGCAGAGACGTCTCGCCGTCCGAAACTTCCTAAATAGATAAAAGGGGAAATGAGAGCGAACCAATCAGGAAAGAGAAAGCAGCGACAGCGAGAAAGGGAGGGGGTACCAGGAGAAAGGGGGGAGAGAGCGCCACACACATACAACAAACACAGGTGCATAACTACAAACATATCCGGCACCTTACCCCATGATATTATTACAGCACGGTGTGGCAAGCACGTTGTTCCGTTTACAACTTCTTTTATTTCCTACACAAATCATGTCAAGGCAAAAACCATGCCGTTTGGATTTCAGGTTGTTTGCATAGGTGCGAGTTGGAATGTCTCCCACCTTTATTCTATCGACACATGTTTCTACCTAATTATACAAAATTGCAAGGTGTTCCATTTTAAAACAGGCAAACATGACCATACCTCCAATCACCTTTTCCACTGGTGGTGATAAATCAGCTGTCAAATTTATATTTACAATTTTCTATGATATGCATTTTTCGAGAAAGCGTATGGAACGCCTCGATGTATATGTGAACAAATGACCGAGTTTAATAACTGAATTCCTTCATCATTCCCGTTGTAGTTTATCCAGAGTTTTAATCGGTTATCTGGGTGGAGGAAATGCGTACTTTGTTCACCCCGCTTTATTTCTGATGAATACGGCATATCAGTTTCCTTCTAAATTGATTCCTACAGGGAGTTCAGACATTTACAGCTTAATACTGCACAAATCTTCACAAAAAGATCATCTCACTAATGAAACAGCAACATAAAACTCAAGATTCAGCCTCAGAGACGTCTCATCTCTGTCTCTGACGGTATCAGTGTTTTATGTCAGGCCATGACTTAGCATCCCTCGCACATTCCACACGCTCAATGATTTTCAGGTAAAAAGCAAAGCAGAATATAAATCTGTACTTTTCATAATTGAAGTTAACTGAAGCAAACAGGAACTTAGGGACAGAAACAGATATCGGAGAATTTCGATAACTTTATCCTTTAAATTTAATGTTTAGTACGAATCATTTACCCCTATTTATCCCTGCAATCGAAAATGTGTCACTGATGATCCCGCTATCTTATTTTCTTCCGTGGACGCTCTCTCCATCCCATGCATATGCATGACGAATTAAGGAAAACAATATGAATGTGGATTTTAAATAAACTGTTGACACTGTATCTAGTAAGCAAGGCTATTTGGTCTTACACAAAGGCACAAATCTTCACTTAGAAGTAAAATGCAGCTTTCTTGTCTGAAAAATGTGAAAAGAGAAAAGGGCAAGGACCTTAAACCTTGCCAAACAATATTTGGCTAATTTCAGGTAGCTAGATTACCTCAGGATCCTCAGGGTCACAGCATGAACAATTTTAACATGAGAATCAAGCAACTAAAAGGGTGCAAAATATTTTTTCAAATGAATGGATATAGTTCGTTCACAACAAGAAGCTATTTCCCAAAATGTGAGTGAACGCTTCCATTCAGTTTATGAGATACACACCTTGAAATACACAAAAATAGAGTACAAACTGCGACGTCATATTAGAACATAGTTACATTTACCTCGTTAAGGCCACAAGCGACAGGAGACGTGCAGCATGTGTTAATAGCGTGTGCATGCGCCAATGTGATGTCACATTATGGACCCGTTTTGTGGACAGGTGAAAATGCCGATGTTTGAAAATTTGAATCTCGTGAACGTGATTTCTTTGGTTCAACTTTGAGGACTAATATGTTTAGATTTTATAATGATCTATTTGAAAAACAGCTTCCACTCGGGTGGGTCTTTAAAAGGCCCTGGAAACTTTTCCCAGATTACACCTTTAAATGTTCAGTGCTGCTCTAGAGCTGTGTAATCAGGGATGGGAAGTGAGGGCGTATGGGGTGTGCCAGAGGGGGTGGAGAGACCCACACGGGACACACAGCGCTAGAGCTGACGCTGATATGAGTGAGGGGCTGGGTTCTCAGGTTCCCACGTACAGCACAGGTGTTCAGGGCTCAGGTGTCCGCTTTTTTGGTACAGCACTTGTCACACCGGGCACGGACGCAGGTAGCTGGGCAAGCGGCGAAAGGGCTGGCTGAACGGAACTAGTGATGGTGGGTACCACGCTGTAACGTGTAGTGGGAGCGAACCATAAGATCGGGTCCACAAGACGTACACAGACAGGTGGATCACTTTATTAATAAGCGATGAGGAAATGTGCGCCTGCTGGGGACAGACTGAATTCCAGTAACTTATCTCTTTGAAAAATGCCACGCCATCCGTCACTCACTTATGCTACCTGCGGAATCTTCTCCATCCACCATTTGCCCGTCAAAAACTCCAGCATAGTGGGACAGCCGCAGATAAAGGTGGCAGTCCACCTGACGGCTTGATCACCTCTTTAGCCCTCCACACCTGCACGGCTACCTTGCCTGTAGCTCCATAATGACAGACTGAGGCCATTGTTAAAAACAAAATCTACAAGAGCCTGTGAAAGATGATATTTGTATGTTTTTAAGTGTGCTTGAACTATATTTTGGAAAATTTACTTGAAGTTGCGCGAATTTACCAGAATTCGCTTGTTAAAAACATCTGGAAGGAGCGTATACACTAACAAAGACCTTATTCCTCCTACTGACGTGCAATTTCAATTTCAATCATTTGCTTCATGTTTTACAGCGGCCGTCCATTGTTTTAAACGCTTGGCGAAATATAATGTAAATTCCATTGCTACATCTTCACTTCAACAAAAACTCGCTAACTCACTTTCACTCACTGACTCGCTCATTCACCCACCCACCTACCCACCGGTTACCAGCATTTACCATCGTTATGCAACATCAAAACACACCACTGGAGTGCCTCGCCGGGACAAGTCATTGTTGGGTATGCGGTATCGCTCTCACGCGCTCTGATGGACCTGGCCAATCAGTGACTATCAAGGCTCTTCACATTAACACCAAGTTCTCCCAGCGCCTCTAACACCGGTGAAGAGCCCAGGCAGAAGATAAGGTGTTAAAGTCATTCACTCTGTCAGAAAATGAAGGATGAGCAATGATTAACCTCTTTCTGTTTCTCCACCCACTTGGCTTTCCGGGCACGGCGAAACCCGCGAAACTGATTAGATGAATTTAACGTAAACATCTGGGTTCTCTGCTGTAGGTTTTCTTTTACTACGTACGTAACCAAAAAGCCTTTTTACCAGGGAAAATATTGTGTCCTCCCAGTCATAATGGCGGGGCCAGCAAGGTAGCGAATAAAGTGGTTTTCACAGAAAATACATCTATAAATTTTTTTATTTTAAATGAAGGGGAGATAATTGTTTGAAAGCTCCACGAGATGATAATATCTCGATCATACTGAACTGATCAGTAGTGGTCTGAATAGCAAAATGATTAGCCATCACCTGCTGCTGTATATCTGGTATACCCCCGACTCCCCTTGAAGTCCGCACACCGCACCACCGCAGCGCTTGCAGGGGCGCACCCTTGTTAGTGCTCCAAGCATACCCGAGTGTGCGTGACTTGAAATGCAGAGTGCCGTTTGACACCTGGAGGACCTTGGTGACAGTTGACAATGCTGTTGACGCCTGGAGAACACCACAAACAAATGAGCGCTTGCACGAGGGACAAAGAAGGATCAAAAGGTGAACGTTCCTTCTCTTCATTTTGCGCGAGGCGCCGAGCAGGAAAATGGAGTGCTTTGTGCAACACAGCGAAGAAAACTCTCGACTGATACCGAACAGCAATGGAAGTGCTTATAACAACTACAAGAAGGGAAATATATGTTACTGATAAGTTTTTAGAGGGGGAGAGGAAGGGGTCAGCACTGGATGATTCTGACTTGATGAGTTCATTTTGAAAAGTAAAGTGACGTCGAGATGCAAATTCTGAGAATTTCATCCCGATTTTCGTACTCACTGCCATGTATTCTCTTCACTCGTGAGTATTCCACTATATATGCTGAACCATCCATAAAGCCATACAATAAACCATATCAAATCCTATGCGCTGAGAGAATCCCATGCGGTGAGAGAATTTTAAAAAGACAAAAAGACATTCGGAACATATACATATACATCACGGATCTCCATTAATGTCGTATGAAAGGTCCGTGATATACATCAGCCTTTTTGGGCCAAACGCGAAAAAGATTATATACTACTTACTAAGATGGAGCTTCCTCAACAGTAATCTGAGTGTCAGGGGAAATAACTGTGCGACTGTCACCATCTGCCTCTTTGTCATGCGGGGTAACTCTTCCTGCACAGGAGTTGCCTTTCTTATGCAAATTACTCTACCTGTATAAGAAAGGCAACTTACGCGCAGTAAGAGTTGTCCACCATGACAAAGGGGATATGTGGCCACAACCCATGCAGTTATTTCCCCCTAGCAGATTATTTTCACAGACAGTATGAAGTAGCAGCACAAAATTCTTTGACGCGACTGCGTACTGCCGGCTTTGACTTGGTCACAGAGGATCTCCTAAAGGAGATTTGTGTAGGATGGCAGCTCTGTTCTGGGTCGTTTTCACTGGCTCAACAGACGACTGCATAACTTTCTTCCTGACCGTCTTCATTCTCGCCGGAGGTTAATGATGTCATCCGTTGCAAGGCCGAAGCTTTCTTCCTCCCTACTTTTGTACTTCATTTCTTATCCTTTGTTGGAAACCGTTCCAGAAAATTCTGTAATATGCAGTACAGTGCATTGTCGGATAAACTTGTCAATTATTGTACAGCCAGAACTCCGAAACGCTTAACAAAACTGAAGTTATCCAAAGTTACAGCTACCTGCTGATGAGTGTGCAGTGACACAGGAAATAGTTTCTCCAATCAAACAGCTGCACATCAGACAAATTCATTTCTGACCTCTTTTCATTGTCCATTAAAAAAAACTCGCAGGAAATTTAACCACCACCACGCCACCGCCCCCTCCCCCCCCCCACACACAATACAGTGTACGTGGAGATGATTGGCTGTTTATATACAGAATGCGCATATACAGTTGCCAACATTTCGTGCTTGCTTTCATCAATGTGATTCGTAGGAAATTATGACTATCCTAGACTACACCATGAAGAGGCGAGTTAAATAGTCAAGCATATTAGCACATCAATTTATTTTCCATATCGTCGACTACAGAAATGGTTTTTGAAATAAACGGGAATATTTCGGTCTTGCAGACTGTTGTCTTCTGTTAGATTTCACTCAAATCTCTTCCCCAAAACCCGCCTTGGTAAAAAAAAAAAAAAAATCTTTTGATTCACGCCGGTCTTTTTCCCCCCGGTAATCCATATACCCTACGAGGTCTGTGATGTGGAAGAAGCGGGCCCATACATTCCCTGCCTTGAAAGAACGCTGAAAGTGAACAAGTGTCTGTCCGAGTCCATTATTTGTCCCTTTCACCCTACTGCCTGCACCTGCAGTTCTTGAACTGAAATACACTCCAACAGTTGGCTCTCAACTCGGACCCACCTTCACTTTCATTTTCCACCTGTCAAAAGGCAGTCTTGCTCTACAAAGGACGCGTCTGTCAAACGGCTCACAAGCAAGCTTCTCTCTAGAGTACTACACTACAGTCAATACTGCACGCTTAACCTCTTGATACACTCCATACATCTGCCGCAACGGGCTGGCGCTCTCTTGTAGCGCTTCTAAATAGAGCACGTATTACCGCGGCTCGTTCACGGGCAGCAAACAAATTTCTTGTTTACAGGCAAAGGCGCTGGGAGGACGCGAGAAGCAAGCGAGTTTTACAGACGCGAGGAAAACGAGCGATGTTTGGTAGTGACGTCAGAACTAATGCCAGTATTGTCAACGCTATGACGTCACTACCTAGTATCCCTCACTTCCTTGCTTGTGTATTAAAAAAAGTCCCACTGGAGACGCCCTCGAGACTCAACACACACCGACTAGCGACATCGCTCGATTGGATCTATGATCCCCTTCCATGCACCATACCCTGCATCAATCGGCCGTCATTTTTCTTTCCCCATGACACACATATAAGAGTGAGAGACTGGGAAAGAGGAAGAGAAGGAAGAAAAAGTAAAGAAGAAAAAGGAGCTAGGGAAGTGCGAGTGAGGAGGGTTGCGGCTGGGAGAGCTGCACACAGCTTCTGTGCTTATCACGAGTCGTGAAATGTGGGAAAGACAATGGCAATAACAGAAAAGAAGTTCAAAAAAATCATCACTCCCCGAAGGTACTCTTTATAAAGGTAATATCAATTGCCTGGTTGCTTACGGCTTAATGTCATATCAGCAAAGACGGTTATCTCATGACAGGGGGAGAAGGAGAAAGGAAGAGGGTGATGATAGGGCTTTGAGGAGAAGAGGCCGGGTCAAGAAAAAGGACCCACAGAAAACCCCGGGTGCCAGTCCTGTACGCATTCGCCACATGCAAAGAACACGGGATTCGAATCTATATCGGCTCATGGATGTGCTTTAAAAAGGATCTGTTTCAGAACAAGCAGGGATACGACCTTACAAACTGGATCGCTGCTCTTAGTGAGCACAGACGCCAGTCTACAACTGCTTACCTGATCTGCAGAAAGACTCAGAATAAGTTGCATCTCTAAGGGACGTCACTGCGCAGAAAATGAGGGTTTATCGGCCATTATACAAGATATATGCGCGTTTCATCTGTGCGTGAATGCATATTTGCATGCAGTGAATATCACAGGTGTACCACGACTGCTTTTTTTTTCTTTTCATGTGCAGACAAAGACTGTGTGTTAGTGTGGCGTTACTATGTGTTCTGTATTAATTTTGCTTTCATGTGCAGACAAAGACTGTGTTTTAGTGTGGCGTTACTATGTGTTCTGTATTAGTTTTGCTTTCATGTGCAGACAAAGACTGTGTGTTAGTGTGGCGTTACTATGAGTTCTGTATTAATTTTGCTTTCATGTGCAGACAAAGACTGTGTTAGTGTGGCGTTACTATGTGTTCTGTATTAATGCATTTTTGTGAAGGAAAACTGCGTTTGTTACATTCCAGAAGTCGGGCGTCACAATAACTCGTTTCCATGAAAGAATTAAAACATTACCATGATACAACACAAAAACTTAGTCAACACCAAACTTCTGCTGTCTTTAACATTCAGCTCGACCCTAGACCTGTTGTGAAACGGCAGAAGAGATTTTATATAACAACGTCAATAGGGCCACGTGACTAGATTGAAACTAGAATAATCAGGATAAGTTTCATTATGATAGCAGTAAATCGTCAGTACTAAACTCCGATGAAGTCCTGTCGATTTGCTCACGACAGACAGACGTGAAAGAAAGAAAAGAAAAGGAAAGAAAGAAAGAAAGAAAATCTTGTAAGCCAGCCATTGAAGTCGGCCATTAAATGTAGCTGGAGAAAAACAACAATACAGCGCAAGTCTCCCCCAGCCGTAATTTTCATTTTTACCTGATATACGGCTCTTGCAGCCCCAGTGAACACCTGCACCCACCTCTTGCTGTCGTTCAAAGGGACTACAAAGCTGCCGATCTAAAATCCGCTTACCCAGGTGGCACGTATTAAGTCCAGGGACCGTGCCAACAAGCTGCTTGTTAAAATGACAGCACAGAATAACATACACGGCGAAAAAAGAGACAATGGTGGGAATAGTCACCTATGTGTCCGTTTAGCTCTGTGTTGTGATAGGAGATGAAGGGAAGCGATCTCGTTTTTGTTCTCGTACTTCTTGGAGCCCTAAAGTTAACGATGGTTTAGCCCGTTAGCCCTCCCTGTTATACAAAACATGTTTGTCTTGACCATAAGTATATACGACACACACACACACACACACACACACACACACACACACACACACATTTGATCCATCTGGTTGAGATACATTAAAGTAAACAGAAAATAACTGGTACCAATGTGTTTAAAAAATGAAAATGCGATATTAAACAACAAAAAAGCTCTGTCAAATTTCCAAAACAGACCAATCACGCAATCTGACATCACATAAATGGTTCATTTTTGAAGATTAATATTACGTTTTGAAATTTAATTTTTAAAGTTTGTGTTTGCTACAACCTCTACATATTGTGTTTTGAACGTTCGTTTTATCAAGCTATGCGTTGCAAATGTACGAATCACCTACATATAACAGTACTCAGAAATTGTAAGAGAAACACTTTTCTAGAATACACTTAAAATATACTTCTAAAGATGTCAGGGTTGTAGAATAAGTGTGGCTGTGTGCAAGTGTGAACAAAAATCCGTGTGTTGTATAGGGCGTCCAATTTCAAATGTAATTTCCTCAATTTCTATATATATATATCTCAGGGTGCTGTCAAATTGAAAGAATTCCTGACTATCCATCTGTGCGTCAGCAGTGATCAACAGAACGATTGCTGCAAGGTTTACACCTGTTGAGATGGCCCGTCAAACTTCTCTTTTAAAAAACGTAATGTAGATTTCATCAGAGTAAGGCACCACGTCCTTACCGACACAAGCAGATCCTGGCAATTTCCTTGTTTGCATTCTTTAAAATGGCTTTCACAGATTTCAGTGGAGATCACTACACGCGCGTGCGTGCGTGCGCGCCTCGACTCTCCATATATTTTTTCCAAATCTAGACCTTTTCAATTTTGCTCCAAGGTGCATGCACTAAACTTCTGAAGCTTTCTTTAACTTTCGATTACAATTTTTATATCAGCTCTTTGAATTCTCCCCTTCCCCACTTCTTTACGATCTTTTGAGTTCTTTGTGTCTGTTTTGCTCTTGCTGCAGACGCTGATTTTCAGCGGTACGGTTACTGTCTCCTCTATATTCTCAAACAAATCGTGAATTTTCGCCTTGCCAGGAAAATATATGCTCAGCTATGCGACGGATTACGGCCGCAGACAGGTTGATTTTTTGAAGTCCACGGTCATGTTAGTAAAGATGTTAGATATCATTTCTTGTGCGTTAAGCAGGGGAAAAGGAACCATGGCTGTCGCCCTTGTAATGAAAGGGAGTGAAGAAAGTTTGAACTAAGATCAGGAAGTATGCACGCGGTTTTATAGACAAGGATAAGTGCTCACCCTTTCTTAATTCAAAAACCATTAAGTTCACATAAACACTAATGTGCCATAAACGAGGTGGAGCCTTTAAGAAGCGCTTTCAATGTGCAAACTGAAGTACTAAACTTTTATTTCATCTTCTTGCATTTGGTAGAAGAATGGTAATTAAATCCCACAAAAGTTCTGATTTATTGTGCTCAAATGAATTTGACACCCTAGTTTTTTCACTCCTGAAATAGCAGTCACAGCAGGGCGAGAAAATGACCTGATTCTGCAGGACATCGAGATAAAGACCTTCCCAAGAGAAGGATCCAAGTGACTCGTGCTCACAGCCATTTTCCAGCTAACGCGTACAAAAAGTAAACAAACAAGCCGTACATCAAATCTGTGCTCGAGTTTGTCCTAATACCAAATTATCGACAGCAACATATTACTCCCATCAGGCCTAAGCCAGAGGACTAACCCATAGCTATCGCATTCCTGTTGCTTAGTTGATCCACAATGGTAAATTTACAGACAATATCAACACAGGGTATTGTCCTTAAATTATAAACATCACTGGGAAACGTAAATTCAAGATCATTTCACAGAAGAATATTACAACCAACCCTGTGTCTTCAACATCACGTTCCGACCAGTGACGTAACGGGCAAGCATGTGTCCCTAGTTCAGTGATAGATCTGCTGGAGGTAGATTCGAATCTCCTAACTGCCCAAGTATTTTCTACGCTTATTGTAACCACTCAGGGCTAGGTGCTTGCTGTGATATAGCTTTAATTGCTGATTTTGCGTAAAACAGAAAGCAAACAATTGCACTTCTAGCATGTTTCTATAAAACAGTTTACAAAACGTACACACAAGGTCAAAACGAAAGACCCAGCTGAAGGAATATATGGTGTGGCTGCTTGAGAGAGAGAGAGAGAGAAAGTGGGGGGGGGGGCAGACAAAAAGAAGCAGCAAGGGTTGAGCAGCAACAATGCGGTATGCTAAGAAGTTCACGAAAGACAGAGAAAAGGCGCGAGGGAGATTGCAGCGGGTTTGAGGACTACATTGCAGCCAAGCGAACAACACTACGATAGCATAAGTTACGTAACTATGGTACGTTGATAAAGATTTGCGCAAACGGAAATTTTGAAATTCTTAAGGAGTACTCAGAACGAGCACTTCAGAGGAGAGCCAGGCGGATAAGACGGCCCAGACGTGAGCCTCAGAAAAAGGACAAAGCGAAGACCAGAAGTGGGCCACTCGAGCGAGGTGGCCTGGCGAGGAGAGAAGGAAGGGGTTAAAGCAGTAAAGACACAGGTGCACGAGGTTAGAAAACCATATACGGCGCGTATAGCGGAAGCAGTGAAGACGACTTTGTGTTTTGCTTGCTTTTTTATTTTTGAACTTTTTCACGTGAAATAAACAAGTTATGATCACGACGAAGGGAAAGCAAAGTTACAAACCACAAATGAAATTTCTTTATATTCCACGTGCGTATTTTCCGTCCCATCTCTTGAATAATTCATAAGACCTTACAGAATACGAATGTTATTTTAAAGAATCACAGATTCCATGAAAGTTGCATGGCATCTTAGAATGCGTTTTCTTTTGCTAAGAGGTTTTCCTTAGGGATAACCTACATTGGGGTGGACAATATTTTGCGCCAAGGTGAGTTAATGTTCATTTGGTCCACGGGAAACAATTATCAAATTAGTTTAGATAAAATCATTTAGATAAAATGATTTGGATCAACGACAAATAGAAAAAAATTTGTGCCCGCAAGGAAAAAAACATCTAAGTTTAAAACAAAAACAAAGTCGTGCCTAAAATCGTTGTCAAGTGTTTTCTGTCTGTCATTCTAAGACTACCTCTTTCATAGTTTGCTTGCATCTGTCGTTTCCTTCATTTAAAAAAGCAAAACACATACTTGATTCAATCCGGTACAGTGGAATCATCTTTGCCTTACCAATGACGTTGCTTCCAAGGGCAGACAAGGCCTTGCAAGCTTTCCAGCCAGTCGCAAACATCGAGCGGCGTATCTCCATGTCGCTCATTGGCTTTTCCAATTCTCGTGGCGTAGGTCAGCGGGTCAGATTTCAACGGCAAGGCTCCCAAAGGGCATGTTTCTGTTTGATCAAACTGCGTCGTCGTTGTGGGGCATGACGTAAATGTGGTATACACCTGACACCAATGTAAACTGCGGGTCGTCGGGAAAATCCTGCGTTACACGTCACCACACGGTCCGGGAAACTGTTTGGTATGGGACAAAAACAGAAGCAATCAGTGCGCGACACCACAGTATCCGATATCGATACACATGTTGTGCAAAAGGTTCATTCATAATTTCAGGAAAAATCTCATTAGATGCGCCACGCCACCAACCCATCCACCCCAGTGATTCAGCTACCCTATAGTTAGCAGGCTGCACCAATTTTCAAAAACAGTTCCGTCAGGGTTTTTTCCAGCCGCCCACGCCCCCATTTTGCTGTGTGTGCTCGTTTATCGCCCTGACAACAAGCAAGCAAATAAATAAATCTCAGTCTTGGATTATACACTTGAAATTACAGCTGTGATTGCCTCACCTAGTATTTCATGTGCATAAAAATTATATCTGAAATCCTTCTTTTCATATCAAACACTAGATGTAGAGTGCTTGCTGCTCGCATGTCACATGGAGATTTCATAGAGATTTTAACACAAGTTCTTAAAGCGCTACATGTGACGTCCACTGAGGCCGGGTGACGGCAGTGAATGATAGGCGTATCGACACGCAGAGGCAGGAAATCGCTGACGCTCGGCAGGATTAGTTTGCTGACGTACTTCCTGTGAACTCTTCACGAGAGGCTAGCTGAGCAATTCCCGAGTTATCCTAGTCGTAATGGACAAACTTTGTCGATCAAAGAGAGATTAAATTTGTCAAGTGATATGTGGCGTCTGGTGAGGGTTAGATTGAGCATGTGACAAACTGACTCCACTGTGCATAAGGAGTTCGAGCTGTGATGAGTTCGAGAAGTGGTAACAGGCCACGTGATCTCAAAGATCTCACCGTACATAAGGCACCGAATAATTGTGTTGTTAGAACATGTACTGGGATGTTTAGTCAACTTGGATGGTACACTGAGTTTTCTACATCCGTAGTGTACCCTCGGGATATTTTAGTTTTACTGCTTTGTTCGGAAAAGTCGGTTATAGGCCTACATTTACAATGACCTTTGCAAGATGCGGTGGATGAAAACATACTTCCTAGCGCATTTTTACGAGCGAATACATCCACCCCATCAAATCAATAGCTCGCTCTCAAATATTCATAACCCTGGCAGGTCGGGCAGTATCTCTTAAAAGACCTTTGCAAACAGTTAATGATCACCTTTCTTCTCACAACAGGAAATGGCCCTCTGCCTTGTGACACAAATAGTCGAAACTTTATGCTCATAGATTCCGAGCTGCAATTTCGCCTCCGATGTCCCCATGACGTCAATCTGGCATACTACCAGCATAACAGACTATTTCGGCCAATAGCTTAAAAGTGTCGACCCGCTATCAGCCGATTTCAGACTTCAGTGCCCGGAGTGGCTTGCATAAGCGTTCTTATCTCCTGCTCGTTCGTAAGGGTCTACGTAGGTTTTTATCTCCTGCTCGTTCGTAAGGGTCTACGTAGGTTTTTATCTCCTGCTCGTTCGTAAGGGTCTACGTAGGTTTCAGTGTGCGGAGACAGAAAGAGAAGTTCTTCAAATGGCTCAATCATAGCCGCATAACCATTTCTCATGTTCGCGCCATCAAAACGTATACAACCAGAACCTTATGCAATTCTACGCATGCACTTTAATATGTTGACCTTTTTGTTATACTAATAACTACAATCAAAGCAGTGAGCAATCACTGGCGGTCATGTTCACTCGAAACTGTTTCCTCGACCATTCCCAGTCAAAGCCAGTCTTTGAGACGATGAGGTAAGAGCAAGCTGTGGTCAAGATTTAACAACTCCACAAGCCTGCTTCCTTTGTTTCCCCACACGCGTATTTCACTGGCTTAAAATAGTTCAACATACAGCCTTCCGTGCACGCAGCTAATCATCCCACCCACGCATGTCACAAACGATCCACCGAGAAACCAGAGATGAGAGAGATAAACTGCATGCAGAATCTGGAAACCAGGTAACGAACAACCACCTCGTTAACTGAATCCAGCCAGACTATAAACAGTCCGGTCTGGATGTAACGTTTTGTGGGGTGTGCTAGAATTCTAGGGAAGGAAACACGAGAAACATACGCCTAGTGCAGACCCTCACCTTTTCAACCAAAAGGTACACGGCCAGATAACTTTACACATTTATTGAACTATGAACATTAAGAATGAAAGTAGAGGAAAGAATGGTGCAATTGAACAAATACGTAACAGTGCGTGTGTGTGTGTGTGTG
>SMGT01010713.1:291365-306770 GCA_004794575.1 Lanistes nyassanus | reverse complement strand
GGGGGGGGGGGGGGGGGGGGGGGGGGCTTTGGCCAGCTTCCGCCAGAAGCACTGACTCGAGTAAAGAGACGTAACCTGTAGACCTCTTCTGTTCAAGATGAGCAGAATTCATTTGCCAGCGGCGGGTAGGAAAGAGAAACACGCTGTGCACACCTGTGATTGCCAAACCATCACTGATGAATTTCCAGGCTGCTTACCTGTACCGGCCGCCAAATTCTCTCTCGTTTCTTATTCTCTCATTCCCCACCTCTCCCACATACGTGGCGTATGCACGTGAAGGCGCATGGAAGACCGCACACTCGTGCGTGCATGCAAGAATTCCCAAACGGAGACAGAAGTAGGAAACAAAAGGGGAAGAGAGGCGATAACAGCAATGGGCGCATTCATTTATCTCATTCCCGAACATCGTTTTTCAATAATGACGAGTCAAATATAAATAGCGAAATATCTCTTTTTAGATGCATTGATGTTTTGTGGGAGTTTTTTTTTACCATCTTATGATTTAAAAAAAAACCACTTACCTCTTATATTACACAATAGAATTCATTTCTCTGCTTCAGGCTACCCTTACTTCAACATTCCTCGTGTTTGGTCTGTCTGTCTGTCTGGTCTGTCTGTATGCATGAGTGCAATAGTAAGTGCGTGTGCATGTGGGTGCATGGTTTGTTTATTTTTTTTTAATCTAACATAAGATAAAAACGAGGGAAAGATGTTACACCAGATAGGAAAACTTCGACTATGGCATAGTCCACGCTTTTAGCTTTTAAGTTCAGAAACCCGCAGCCGTTTAACACGGGATCCTACCTAATTCATCAATCTAAATGTAATCATGAAGGGGATAAACACAGGAACTCAAAGGGACGATTTTTTATGTTTCACGCCGACCCAGGGACAAAGGCTATGTCAAGGTAAGAAGGCAGATCTGCAAACAGGTACCAAAAGCAGAGGAAATACATTTGCACAGCTGAAATCTAAATCCGCGACCCATTCTTCTCACTGTCTTGGTGGGAAGCGATAATCTTTGCGCCATCTGACCACCTGCCATGAGGACAAAATAAAACCCTCGTTTAACCACCGAGAGATTCCAACAAAGTGGGAATACTACATTTTCGACAATTCAGCATTTCATGAAGTATGTTGCGGTAAATATTCGTGACTTATTTTTTCTTAAGCATCGCAACACGCCAACGATTGAACGCTGACCTAATGATTTCTTTTCCTGCGATTTTTAACTTTCTGTTCAACTTCTCTCTCTCTCTCCACAAAACACCGATTTCCACCCGCTACTCTTGTATTCCCATTACTGTGGAACACGTTAGGCATCTGTCCCAAGTTTGTTACGTTGTGAAGCTTCTTGTTTTCAAAGTCATGTTTCTGCTAGCTAAACTAAAAATGAACATCCACCCCTGACGACTGAGTATAATCTTAAAGTCGTTGCTAGCTTAATCTGTTTAAGATGTGTCTGCCTTTCTACAGACATTCTTGCTTCGCACGTAGAGCCGGTGTTTTGAAATGAAATATTCGAACATGTCGAAACCGTTTTACTCGAATGGGAGAATATGAACGCGCACGTATATTGAATCATTTGTGTGTGAGAGTAGTGCGGAAAAATCCAAATCTTTGCATGTGTAAAATGTTCACTTGTATTAATGTGGCTATATACACAGGTCTGCAGGCATGACCATTTGCATGCGTTTGGGAGTGTGCAGATGTACATGCTTGTTTATAAACCTGTTATGGGAGGCATCCTTTGCTCAGTCAAGTATTTGGATAAAGCGACAAAATTTGTGCGCAGGAACATTGGAAAAAATATGATGACGTGAAGGAGTTCATACATGTTTGCATCAGTCTCCACAAGGTGACTTAAAAGGCCCACGTTTTCCTTCAATCTTGGAATTACAGTTCGACGGCTGAACGTGGCAAAGTCCTGCACGCGGAAGAAGCGGTCCTCGCCTCGCCTTCTGAAACTTTACACGGCACTGTTAAGCAGACGGATCACGTAGAAAAGGTCGGTAGCTGTGCGAACCGCCCTCTGATGACCCCAAGGAAAGAAAAAAATTCATAGGGACTTTCACAGGTTGCGTTGCACGATAGCTATTCTCGCTCTTCGGGGTCTTAAAAAAAACTGTGGAAAACCGCGGCTGGTTCGGAAATAGCATGGATGTTCTGAATCACCTCGGTAGCAGCAAAACAGCATAGATGTGCTCTGTAGATCAGTGAGGCGATAGCAGGCAGATAGACAAAAACGCCAATCGTTAAACAGGAAGTGGGTCTGGAGAGCGCGTGGAAAGAGAAGTCGAAAGACCTGGCAGGGAGAAGGTACAGAGAGAAGTCGCCACTTTGACCGGGACAGAAGAAGAGCTTGCTGGATAAACGTAAAACTTCTAACCGAAAGGAAAGACATCGGGAAAGAATTTAAATGAGGTAGGAAGGGGGGAGAAGGGAAAGGAGGATCAATGACGAACTCACCTGCACATTCATGACTAATCGCGAACCTTATGTCGATTAGTCAGCGATATACCAGTAGCGTATTGTCCCTCGGTGGTTTCAAGAGTGTTCTTCGTAAATGGACGTTTGAACCTGTGCATAAGGACAACTGATGAAATATAATTTCACAAAAGCCAGAAATGATATTTCTGACAAGCTACACGCGATACTGTTCCATTTCTTACCGTAGACTGCACCTTACCGGAACAATTCGGTACGTTTTGGATTTGGATGAGAATCGGGAAATGATGCATACGCCGCACAAGAGCGGTGATTTTAGCTCTATTAGTGGATAGTCATCACGAAGTAAAGCTAACCTTTATATAACCCCGTGATCCCCCCAGAACTGTCAGGCAGTGCAATTTTTTACTATTATCATAGTCACACATAACGCACGCAGCCGCACAACACACGCGCCGGCGCGCTCTCGCTCGCTCGAACCGCCCAAGACCCATCCACCTCCACCCCCACACACGTTAGTAGACACTAGTGAATGTAATACATCAAACACCATTCCAGGCGACAGTTAAAGTAAAAACTTTCGACGAGAACAAATAATTTCGGCAGCTGTAACAGGATGAAAATATAAGAAACTAGCTGTGATTTGGCAAACTCGTCCATCCTACTGCTCGCCAGATGTGACTTGTCTCTTGAGAGAACGTCACAAACCCATTTCAGGTTACAATGCCGAAAACTGCCGTTTACGTTGGGAGGAACACGGTATTTCACGCTTAAATGGCGAAGATATACGCGGTTCCTCTTAGCCTACATACACATTTCACGCAGTGTCAGAAGTGACAAATAATTCGTTAGCCCTAATATTAGAGACAGCAGGCGCAAATATGTAGTTCACGACCCATCCTCATATAAAACATTTTGTTTGGTGAGGAGGGGTCAGCTTGCGAGAATGATTTCCGAACGTTCACGACACAAGCCTTCAAGCACCTACATGCACAAACCGGGATCAAAACCCGGACTTCGATATAGCGCATGGACACGTAAAGGCCATCAAGACTACACCAATGGGACACTTTGGAGCAGATGCAAATTAGTCACGTCCTATCGGTACTGTGGCGTCCAGGGTTTTGACTTCTTCCGTACTTAGGTAAAAAAAAAAATCTCGCTTGTTAAAAGATTGTAAGTCGAAGACGAAAGTAACTGTTCAGTTAGATTTGAGGAATTAGAAACTAGTTCTAAACTTAAACCCAAGTCAGTTGGAAAACTGTTTCACTCGAGTCGGTCATTTGCGTGTCCCGATGAATAATGACAAACAGTCCAGTGACAACATACTTTAGACAAAATATCACTGGCAGGATTGACCGCTTCCCTTGTATGGAAGACACATATTTCTCTATATTTTCATGTCTGAAACAGATTAATTTTTAAAGGCACTTCGTAAATAGATGGAGAACACAGAAATACAAAATATGTATTTTCGTAAAATTGTCATGGTGAAGAGTTGCATACTAAAGCTATTGCAAAAAGAAAGAAAGAAAGAAAGAAAGAAAGAAAGAAAGAAAGAAAGAAAGAAAGAAAGAAAGAAAGAAAGAAAGGATTGATTTTATTCCAGTTCATAGTTGCATAAGTCCACATTCCTTCGCTTTCATCGTCTTAGCAAGGAGTCCCCTCTTTTAACTCCTGCCCCAATAAACATGTACGTGGTGGCGATAAACAGCACTTCCGGTGGGCAAATGCCTGTGATATACATGGGTGGGAAATATTCCGCGACAGCGGTCTTATCCTTACAAGATAACTTGGAAATAGGCAAAGCCATAGTTCAACTCTTAATTAGTCGCCTGTCATCGCAATAGCGTAGAACATAGAACCACCCTGATTTATGCTCACTCTTCAGTGAGACGACGTTTCTGCGGAATTCGCTTCTCCCCACACACATCCTGATCCATATTCTAATGAACTAAAACGAGAGAACTTTACAACAGTTTAAAACGATGAAATCTTTCTCTTTTAAGTCAATAAATTCTATTTATATTTGTTGGCAACAGTTAACTTGAAGCAGCATACCGTATTAGTCTGAACTCTCCAGATCAGGAACTGTATGTGTGGTCCTCATCTTCAGTGTTTACCCATTTAATCTAAATTTTGTGTGCCACTCCAGTGGAAACGTCTACGTCTAAAAAAGAGTAATAATTATCTGAAATATTATCTCTCCTGTATAGACATTTAGGGTAGCGGGCTCAGCGCGGTCTGACGTTAAAAGAACAATTTTTTATTTAAAACTGCATGGGATCTCGTGTTCATAGAATCGGCGAAAATATAACAATATATTCTCGAAATAGAAGGGAACAGCGTTTCCATGGCAGCGATTTATCATTGCGGTATAACGGGGTCCGTGGTCTTCCTCCAGGGGGCGCCGACATCGGGTAGCCAAAAATAGAAGAATGACCCTGCCTACCGGATGGTGTCTCCACAGGACACTTGGAGTGTTTCGCTATAGCTTCACCTGTTACACCTGCCGTCATGACAGCTGATCTACGTGTACGCTCTACCACAGCCGAGAGTTCCTGATGTGGCTTGATGCTTTAGTCGCTCGTCAGCCTTTTTTTCCGTTGGCTGTCGTCCTGCAGTTTGCTACCCGAGAATCGAACTGGCTGAGGTCAGTAGCCAATCAGTCTAAAACTGTAACAAACCCCGTACAGGCAGCTTATCCCTCCAGTCGGGGGTCTGTTTCGTGTCATCCTTGGATGTCCCCCCTCCCCACTTCTGTTTTCCATTCTTTCTTCCTTTATTCCTTCCTTCTTTTCTCTCCCATCCATCCCCCTCTTTTCTTTCCCTCTCTAGTTCTTATTTTTCTCTATCTCCTTTCCCATTCATTTTCTTTCTTTCTGTTTAATAAACAGCTCAATCTGCTGTTGGGACGAAAAAAAGTCTCACTTCAATTTCGCGACGACAAAATGTTGACGTGTTTCAAGCAATGAAATTGCTCCGTGCATCTGACAACAATGTCTGGCTGGTGCTGCTCATGTATAATAAAATTCTGAACCTATGCGGGCAGGAATCAGCATATAGTTGTGTGGGCGTGGGTGTGTGCGCGCGCTCGTGAGAGGGAGAGAGAGACGTGTGTGTGTGTGTTCCACTGCGGAAGTATTTCAGCCTAAACAAAAATGTTATCCCCGTTCGTAAACCCTACACACCCTCTCCCTCCTCCCACCCTCTAACGTCTGATTGATATTCCTTATCTGTCTGTTGGTCTTGCTGTCTGGCTGGTTTTTGGACAACCACAACTTCAATGCCGGGCCTGGTGAGTGATCTGCACGTGCGGGTTTGGGCGATTCATCAAATGTAAAGTCCCCCACCCCATCCCACCAGCCTGCTGGCATCATTGCAAAGTGTCTGGGCCAGATGCAGAAAAGTCACTGCCAAACATCCCCCATTGCTGCTTTGTCCCTTTTTCCTGCATTATGCCGCAGACTTTTGGGCATTCTTCCCATCTCGGCAAACGCCTGTAAAACTACACACGCCCGCTGTCGCCCGACCATCTGACCTTGTCGATTATGAAAGATAAGTACTGTTCACGGCTAGAGGGGGACGCGCAGTGGCGCAGCGGGATACCAGATAAGTGCGCACTGTGACCTCCCGGTAGATCCAGCTTTGCGCTTGTCACTGCCTTGATTAACTGCCAGCTTGAGATTAGCTGAAAGAACCAGAAGATGAATTAGAATCGATTTGAAAGGGTGGACCGTTTGGTGTTTGACGAAACTCCTCTAAACTGTCTGACGGCTTTTGCTCAGCCTCATAAAGACGACACTTGAGGGGCGTCCGCAGGTAAGCGATAGCAGATGGCCACTACAACTCTTGTGATATGGGCCTCCTACATTTACCTAGCCTAGAAAACTTCAGAATTACCATTATCGCGCTGATTTTACACTCCGCTTCCGCCTTATAAATTGAGATACCTTCTGAATCTCCATCAAATAAATCTTTTCTTTCTTCTCTTCATCCTTCTACTACACCTCTTCCTCTTCATCGTTCTTCCGTCTTTTCCTTCCTAATCTTCCGCCCCATAGCTGACTAAAAATGCCCCAACCCATCAAAGATTCGGAAATTCTGAGAGCAAGTGTCCCCACGTAAAAACTGTCTCCTATCGTTTTCTTGTTAATCTGTATCGTAAGGTGTTTTCCTCCTGTAAAACTGTAGCCAAATGTAAAAGTGTAGCATATATAATGGCCCGTCTTTCGCTTGTAAAAGTGCAGCATATATAATGGCCGGTCTTTCAAAGTGCGGCCTAATGTGTCCTTTCCAGTTTTCCTTTTACTGTAGCCTAATGTGTCCTTTTCTCTTTTCCTTTTACTGTAGCCTGTGTCCTTTCCAGTTTTCCTTTTACTGTAGCCTAATGTGTCCTTTCCTCTTTTCCTTTTACTGTGGACTAATGTGTCCTTTCCAGTTTTCCTTTTACTGTAGCCTTGGGTGTCTTCACCGAAAGAAATGTTAATCAGTGCTAGGATTTACATTTCGACAGGCACAAGTGGTTGAAGTAATCCATCACTGAACAACTAGGCGTGATGGTAATGACGATTTCACTTACAAGCCCTCCGTTAGTCTTGTCAACTTGTTTTCTTCCCATCATTTACTCTCTCATATCAGCAAACATTTCCCACAATGGAAAAAAGTGTTCCCCTGACAATGAAAAGCACAAAAAACATGGGTGACGTTGGCGGCGCGCGGCGTTATCGCGCGGTGTCTGTTAAATGAACTCGGGCCAGACATCAAACGGTCTCGGTAGAGCAGTCCACTTGACCCTGCAGCTATGTGTCGCCAAGGACTTCCAATCAGTGTTTCCGGGGTGGGGGAGCGTACACAAAGCATTACCTCCCAGCGACCATTGCTGATTGCACTTTCTGCGGCACACCACTGTAAGATACACAACTAGGCGAGCGAGGCGCTCGCGCATGTGCGCGTGGATGTGTGCGCGTGGACATAATCATTTACTTCCGGGGATTATTTTGATTAGTAGTGTCGTCGTGGAGGCCAGTATTGCGGTCATTATCGCCATCATCAACACAGAATCGAAATTATCCAAAGTACAAAAGATGTATATTAAAGACATGCCTGATAACAAAGTTCCTTTTTTCTGGAGAATTATTGGATTTTTTCCTGCAAACGTGGAAAGTTCTGGCTTTTAATTGAAAACTAATGAACGGGACTTGCTTTTGGTAACGCCGAAGAAAAATGTCATAAGATCTCTGGGTTTTTCAGAAATGAGAAGTTTTGTTATATATCTCGAACTCACGACTCTACTGAGTAGAGCTCCCCTCTACTTGCAGCTCTTATGATGTGTGCCTATTGTTTGGCGAGTTCTTCACAAGATGAGTCGAATCTGTGTCATGTTTCGCAGAATCTGACCATGCATAGAATGGCAGAAAGGATCGCTGTCACCGACTTTTGAGGACAAGACAATCATGACAAACACAGAGGACAAAGTGTACATTGCGTACAATCCCACCAGACCAAACACAGAGAATGAAGCTCGGTATGGAAGCCCCGCAGAGCATATGGCGCGGGGCGACAATACACTCCCCTCCTTGTGAATAAGTGACCTTGCACTCAAGAAAATCACGTCGGCGATCAAAAGAACGACAAAATATTTCACAAGCTAAAATAGTATCATATGGAATATGTACTTATATTTAGCCGGGCTGCACTGTACAGTGTCTTTTGCCCTGATGTTGTCTGCGAGTGCTTTGTCCGTCCTGTGTGCTCTGCCCAGCGTGTGCTTTGTTCTGTGAGCGTTGTCCAGAAAAATATTGACAGCCACATTTTGGTCATAGTATGACCAAGTTCTGCGAAGTAGGACGCATCGTCCTGTTAAGAAAGGTCCTTGGTGCCTCGAATGACCCAAATGGATAGCGGCTTTACTTACCAGTCGGTCATTTCGTTAGTGCAAACTGGCTTTACTTACCAGTCGGTCATTTCGTTGGTGCAAAGTGGCTTTACTTTCCAATCGGTCATTTCGTTAGTGCAAAGTGGCTTTATTTACCAGTCGGTCATTTCGTTAGTGCAAAGTGGCTTTTCTTACTAGCTGGTCATTACATTTGTGCAGAACAGCTTTACTTAGTTAATGCAGAGTGACTGTACTCAGCAGTCGACCGTATCGTGCACTTAGCCACTACGTCCTGCATTGTTTCAAACCAGCTCTTGTTAATTCAGGCTCCATTACCAGCAAATGAAAGAAATGGTGGCGCATCAGAAAACAGTGGCTTCATTTAACAACAGACAAATGTATGCGGTCAGATGTAACTCACATCGTAACTACATTATGACACTTCGACACTGCGCATATTTTAGATATAAATTCCCTGACCGACAGCTTCCTCAGGGATCAAGCCCCTGGCTTTATGGAGAGCAACTGCTCCATAACAAAACACAACTGCCGCTACTTTATCTTATTCGACGAGCTAAGTCGTAAAATCCTGAAGCAGGCTAGGCAGTAAGCAAGGATCAACTGGGTACAGACAGCGGCATGTTTCAGAATAAAAAGTCTATTTAATCCGATCAATTTCTCTTTCTCTCTAAAGTCTGGAGGGCGTGCCCCAGTTTTTGCTCGGTGTATTGTAAAGATCAAAACGATTAACTTCCATGACTGAAACAGTCCTCAATACCCTGTGTGAGTGTGAAAAACAGTGCGTACGAATGTGCGTCTGTGTATTTGGCCGCGTGTAGGTGTGGGAGTGCATATGAAGCAAGTATCACGTGTATTTCTCAGTGAAAAAATGACGGATGAAAAGATCGGAATAAACGAAGTTAATTAGTATTTGCCTGACGCCCTCGAGGTCACTGTCGTTTGCAGTTTTTTTTAAATTCCTTTTTATGGAGCGCCTGGAAGGCCATTGTGTACTAATGACAATAAGGCTAGTAAATTTCTTTTAAATGAGGTCAGGATCTCTCACAAGCTTGAATGTTTTTTTTGTGCTCGCGACAGCGTTACAATACCTACAGCCGTCTACTGCGAACAGTGTACTGACAACTGTATGTGCACGCGCTAGTGACAACTATGCAAAAGACGGGTTGATAGTACCAGGCTTAAGATGGTACAGAACTGGCGGAGAAGTTTCGAGGCACTGAATCATCGTCAAAGCTTTGTTTTAGGTCACGCTTTTGCTGTGATTTGAACGTGACAGTCTAGGATACACCTAGTATAGGTCTCAATGACAGACTAAGAAACTTTCTGCAAAGAGGAACAGCAGTACAATGGACTCTTTCCACATGGTTTATACTTAATATTTCACTGAAAAGCCATTGTACTGTACTTAAAAAGTGTACATGTAGATTGTCAAAATAAAGAGCTTGCGCGTTAATTTAAAAACTGTTTAAAGACAGACTCTCTCCCTCTCGCTCGCTCGCACTGTCTGGTTGTTTTCTTTCCTCCTCTCTCCTCCCTCAGTCACTCTCATTCCTTCTGTCTACTTGTATCCCCTTCTCATTTGCAAATTCGATTTCTCATTAAAAGTGATAACACGGAAAGTCCTAATATACTAGATGTCACATGTGTAATAACAGCTTTTATTACACCAGTCCTCAAAAAGATCCTGTAACCTTCGCCCTCAACTTAATGCAAACTGGTAAATAGCTAGCCTTTTCGTAGTAATTTTTGGTTGTTTTGTTTTGTTGAAAACGACTGTGCCTGAAACAGTCACATCCTTGACTTTTTGTCCTCGGCTACTGTACGAGGAAATCTCACAAAAATGTATCGCTACCTGTGCATTATACTAATGCTCCAAAGACAGGCTTTTACGCAAAAAGAAAAATCTCACACAGCTTGCGTCAACGCCAAACCTGACGCAAGATGTGCGAGTGTTTCATGGTGTTTATACTTTGATACTACACTACTTTGCGTAAACGCCCATTCCTAGTCAGTGCGAACTACGCATAGTAAGATAAACTGAAAACCAGCATATTCACTTTTTTCTTGCTAATCGACTGCTCCTAACAAACAAACTGCAATGGCAGGTTGGTAGGCAAAACTGGGTGGAAAACACACGCATGGTAAGAGGACAGGGGAAAGCACAGATCGAGTGACCCGAAAGCCCGATCGGTAGAGAGATGACCCTATTGTCAGCTCATCAGGTGATAGTGTCCTGCATAAGCAGGTTTCGCGTCTTCTCCTCGCCAGTCTAGCATGCAAATGACATGCTCCACGCTTTAACAAGTAATGTTTACACTCTTTGTACCCGTATAAACCGCTGGTGTGCGACCACTAGGCTTAATCAATTTCGTAAATCTTAACTGGGCTTGGAATTCGGGAGCCACCGTCCCTTGTCAATTCCCTCCCTCCCAACCCCACCACCACCACCACCACCACCACCACCCCCACCCCCCCACACACACACTTTCAAAAAACGACCTGTCTGATAACACATTGTCATCCGCAATAAAAGAGACTCAAAAACAGCGTACAAGTCACACATGGCCTTGCCTTGATTTCACGTGAAAAAAGTCGGAGGTTTTTTTTCGACCGATTTTCTACTAACTGTTGTCTACAAACAATAGCAGAAAGACCACATCCAACCCACTGCACGAACTGCAAATCGAATTCGCGCTGACATCACTTCTTGCAGACAGCATGTCACAAGCTTGCTCTTATTTGATGCGCATTGATGATAGTTTAATGCGCATTAATGACAGTGTCGTCGCCACTTAAATCCATCTCCTTGATGACTGGTCGGTGGTCGTGAAAGTTCTTCATTCTAACTCTGCTTTACAACTAGGTATTGAGTAGTTAGTGGACAATCCACGTAGTTATTATGCAAGTTGGTCTGCAGACTTCTGCTGTGAAAATATGACAGCAGAACGCTATTTTCCATCTAAACGTCCCCTATGCTGGGATCATACGGACGAAAGCAGTTATAAAGAAACTAGTCCATCCGTTTGCAACAAAACATTTTTTTAATTGATCGACTCTTCATTAAAGACGCATATTTGCACTAAAGTCTAGAGGATACGAAAGTTTTTTAAAAAGTGGAATTCGTCATCGAAATGATACTAATTGTTTAATGAGCGTGGTCCTATTATTATTATTTCTTACCGGCCACTTTCATCCGACAGTCCAGCAGCCTAAATTTCGCAATGAGAAAAGTCGTGTGAAGATTTCGTCCTTGTAGATGTAACTGGAATTGTTTAACACTATTGGTAAACACAGACAGGGGAGAAGTACAGGCTGGGCCGAAGTCAAATATATTTATGCCTGTAAAGTCTATTACACATGTCACAACTGGGAGATTTCTTTTTGCTCTTGACGGGTCGTCTCCTATTCTCGCTCTCACGACCACCGTCAAGAGTGTGACATATGCGTAGGTGGAACTATCACTGTATTACTAAAGTTAATTAATATGATTTCTTAATCATAGGGCCGAGCCCCCACCACCTACAGTCTCCCATAAAGAACAACAGCGTAGACGTTTCCCACAGCAGCTGTGGCAGAGGAACACGTGGAACACGTGCTGCTAGAGTCACCACCCGGCACCCGGTCTGGAAGGATCACACACCCTCGCAGATGCGCTATGCAACTGGTCTACTCAAGCCACGTGCCGTTGCTACTAGACTTCCAGACGTCCAGTAGAACGAGACACATTGATGCTGCAGCTGAATCCTTCAGCCTTCAGCAGGCTTGTACCACAAGACACGTTCCTCTCCCCACAGCTCTTCTTCACTGTAGATTTCGCCGAAGATGCTCTCTTGGGCAGAGGACGTCCTCTCACAGGAGATTTGGGCGAAAAAGAGGCCCCTCTCGCAGGATAGTTTGGCGGAAGATGATTTGACGGTGGTGGTGGTTATTTAGAGGGACAGTGCTTCCAGCTGGCGGTGATGGGGTCCTATTACTAAGCTATGCACTGAAAGAACCACCAGACTGGTGGCTTCAATAAGATGGTCAGTGCGGACAGGCAGTTTAATGTGCGGGGAGATGGCCGAATGGAGTTTGCACAATGTTTAACTCCAGGAAATAATCCTTGGCCACACCAGAATTCGAACCAGCAACCTTCCATCTGCTAGTCCGCAGCTCTACCATCTGAGCTAACCAGGCCCCCAATGATTTGACGGTCTAAACCAGTCCTTTTATTCTCAACTTTCGTCCATAGATTCTTTCATTCATACGCAAGTGGTCAACAAGGCGGTTACATGTATCAACCAATCAGGTCAGAGACAGCAGAAGCCACACCCCGTGTCAACTACTAGAACACGCCCCTAAGTGGACACCTAGAGTGGACATAGCTACCCCCTCCCCTTCCTGGTTGTTTACACCCATCGGCTACATCAAAGCCTCTGGTGCTCGATACTACGCATCAGCAGCTTCCTCCAGATACGTAATCCTCCCCTGCCCAAGTAACCCGCACCTAGCCTGGCTATGGTCCCTTCCCAGCTGTGCCTCAGGGAGAGTAACACCTTACCCCTTGCTTCTAAGGCCTGCACCCCTGATCAGAAGTGTGAACAGGAACCTAACCTGGGCTGGTGATGATGTGAGCGGTCAGCTGGCGGCTTCAACAAGGGATAACTAGACCTTAATTAGGGCCGGAGAGTCGAGGATTGGTCACACCTGGAATCTATGGTGTAATCCCCTTGACCCATGAGGCCCCAAAACGTGACAACACACGACCAGTTTCAGTCGTATGTCAGACGCCGACCGTCGAGTACAGTGAAGGAAACTGCGACTGCTAACTGGCTGGAGGATAGCTAGTACAGCAGGCCATATGTGAAACGAATCTTGTGTCATAATTTACGTCCTGCAATGATCCGGCACGAATACATGGCCATAAAACGAACGGGCTGAATAAACTGTTAACGTCTTCAGAGCAGCTCTTAAATGCTTTAAAACGCGGTCCCTGTGTCTTAAACTGTTAATATCAATGCTGATTTCTCACAGGCATGTGTTATCTAAAAACTTTTCTGTATAACTTGAATGCACCAAGTTGTCTGGTCCATTAAAACAGTTCCCGTCTCCTGCACGCTGCGGAAACATTATCATGAGCATGTCTGTGCTGAGGTTTTCCTGCTAAGGTTGATTATGTGGGGACATTTTAGCTGCTGTGCACTTTTCCAAGAATCTTAATTGCAGCATAATCTTGACAGCAACCATCCACACGCTAGTCTTCAGCTCTAACCACAGAGCTATCCAGGCTCCATAAACCCTTGTCAGTTTTAATAATAACAATACCAAGTATGGGATATATCCATGCGTGAAAGCAAGCACACGCCAACAACTGCCCACACATAATTCACATACAGACAAGTTCAACTGCGTGCAAGCATTTTTTAAACAGAATGACGTTCGAGTACTTGTTAATATCTTATATTTAGACAGTCTGCCGAGTGTAAGAAATTTTGTCATCAAAGAATTATTCAAGGACATGTTCAAGGTCACAGGAAAAATACACATTGTGCCGGTTTGTCTCCTAATAAGGACAAGTAACGACAGAAAGTGAGACACAGAGAGAGAGAAAAAAAAAGAGGAATAGACCCGATGTGAGAGCCGTGCTTCACGCGGGCGCTGCTATGATGAAGGTCCACAAACGAAGAAACTGTAGGAGACTGTCAAATGATAGACTGGCAAGATTTCAGAGCAAAACGGGTATTTCGGGGGAAAAAGACACGAGCAAGCGCGTGCTGAAAGAGAGAGAGGGTGGGGGAGAGAGAGATTCATTTACTAACAAGTTTTTATCTTACTGTCGTGAATAAAAAAAGGAACAAGTGACTGCTGCTTGAAGATAAATCTAAGTTAACAAAAATGGAACTAAGCCAGGCTAAATTAAACGATAGATGTCACAGACAATCGAAAGTTTCGAGGAATTACCCCTTCGGCAAGACAACACAAACAGATAGAGATAACAGTAGAAACAGATGAAGGCAAAGACACAAACCAGGTCACGATTAAGCCCTTAAGTCACGATTAAGTCTTAAGCCCCACCCCCACCCCCAACAAATCGTGTCGTGCTTTCAAATACAACTGCGGCTCAAAAAAGAAAAGTTTGAAAAGCGACAGACGACTACTTTCCAGAAACGTAATTTTCTCTCTGGCAGCACTACGCTCTCGCCATATGCGTCCGAATTTAAATGTCTTGTGTCAGCACAAACGGCTAGATTTCACTGCAATATTAAAGACAAAGCTCGGTGCTCTAATAGAGGAAAGAAACCATTGTTTGCGCAGCTAATTCCAGTACACACAGACGCACGCACGCATGCACGCACACACACACACACACAACTATTTAAAACTACCATTTACTTCAAGGTGTTTAAAGGTTCAGGTTATATTTAACGCCTGCATACACCATAACAATGAACAGAGCAAGCTGCAGTTGTCCGTAACCGAGGGATGAAGAAACTGGTTTTGGTCGGTTCCTTTTTTTCGGGGTGGGGTCTGTCACAGCGGGCGGTACCTTAACTTATTGGACTCGACTTATCCAGGATTACTGGACAACTTGTTTATGGCGATCTTGTAAATGTAGATTTAGTTTAGCAATCGTCACCAAAACCTTTACAGCCTTAGGTCAGTGGTTTCTAAACCAAAGGGTGACGATGCTGTGAAATAATGTGAACAACTAGAGCAATCTTCCGAGGGAAAAGATTCTCATACTTCGACACGCTCGCTCAGTCTCTCACAGGCAAAACACTACTAGCTCAAGAGCCCCCACCTCGTAAAACACTCAACTGCAGCGAACTGTTATTCAGCATATATTTCAAAACACTAACTGCCTCGACAACATCAAATATCTACAAAGTATTTACAAAGAATCACCGTGCTCGTGTCTAGGGTAACACGCTGCCTGATGACGTCATACCACGTGCAACAGACAACGGAAATAATCAAATCAATGCAAGAGGGAAACCAAACTGCCAAACCGGCCTATGATCCCGCTCAATACACATGTACAATGAGTGACCGACAATAGAGCTCCTACTCTTGTCACC
>SMGT01010713.1:279262-290783 GCA_004794575.1 Lanistes nyassanus | reverse complement strand
GAGTCTTCCTTTTGGCAAGATGGCGACTGAGGTCCGTAGGCTAGCACGTGGTCGCTTCACTGGGTCTCTTCCTAGGTGCACGTCCCTCTCTGTATGTCCTCTCTCCTCCCTCTCGGTGTATCCTCCCGATCTAACATTTTTACCTCCTTATCTAGTACGCGTTCTCACGCACCACCCTCAAGTAAACCGGTTCTAGCCAGACTAGCGAGAGCATGGCAACTTCCATAACCAATGGCGTAGCATTACCCCTACCTAAGTGTTCGGAAAGGGCGGAGCGATTAACCTGGTGATGACGTATCTCTCCCCTGCTAGCTTACAAAGGGAGGAGCTAAAAGGCTTACCTAGGAGTGACAGGTAATAGCCTAGGGTGACATGTGACAGGGTCACGGAAGGACACGTTGAGGTTAGGGTTTACAATAAGGTGGAGGCTTCGGGTTACAAATTTAACTAGACACCTGAATAGAAATACTGTTCGTCATTTTGGTACCCACCGTTCTACACAACAGAAAATCCAAGCACACTGCCGTTTCGCGCTAAACAGGATGTTTCATTCCCATTCCGACTCGGTACAAGTCAATTTGTACCAGGCTGGGATACTATCAAGTCAACTATTTTATCCAGAGGGTATTCAAAGAAGGAAAACAACACACAGAAGACGCAAAACAGTCATAGTTCCCCCGGCATAAGAAAATGTAATTATAGAAACAGGTTTCACTGTGCAAAGTAATAATAAACTACAACAGATTCACATTCAATCAAATACACATTCTGTTTAAGAGCAAAATCTTAGAAAATTAGCCGCACGTCGTTTTGTCTTTCCATACCTCGAATACACACACACACACACACACTAGCCATTTCAAAAGTACACACTACATTCATGTGTACGTTTGTTTTAGCGCACTGCACTGAGCAATAGACTAGACGTGTGAAAAAAATTGACCTGAATAGGCTTAAAAAAAGACCTGGAGCCAATCAAATACTGTCTTTCATAAAATGTGCTTATCTCTTAGGGTCAACACTGAAATTTACTGGAAGCCCCCTCCCCTTCCCCCCCCCCACACTAACACAAACACACCCTAACCTCCACCCCTTACTCTTCCCGTAAACCTTNNNCCCCCCCCCCCCCCCCCCCCCCCCCCCCCCCGCGCCTCCGGAAAGACCCCACAATAGAGCTCGCCATTTGATCGGTTCCGCTTTTTACACCTCCGAAATAGATCTCGGCATTTGACTGGCTCCAGTGTATTGGAGCTTTTACGTGCTGATAGACCAGAGGAACTTAACAGCGTACTTGAGCCCAAGCACCTTCCAGCCTGAAACACTGGGCCTAGTACTTGGAATACGGTACAGACATAATCTGAATGCTTGTTTTTCGAGAACACAGAAGAAATGGCTTCAGGATGCGTGCTGGAAGTGGAACATAAAACTTACAATGGGATAATAAACAGTGCGTCTTTTCTCTTCCTGTGTGAACAAGCACTAACCTTAAAAATATACTGTATGAAGCCAGTGAAGCTTCTTTCGTTTCGCTTTGTACAGCAGTTCAACACCTCGTTGCCAGTACTGCTGCTTATGTACTTAATGCAGACTAAGAAAAAATAATAACAAAAAAACATGATTGGAGAAGTTTGCCTACCTCAGCAAAAAACAACAAAAAACAAAAAACAGAAAGAAACAACAACAAAAACTCCATGCTATTTCGCTGGAATCAGAGTTGTAATTCAGAAATAAAAGCTAATTATGTCTTCTCTTGCGCACGAGCTAAACTTGGAGAATTCAATAGTATGAGTCTAAGGCTTTTGTTGCATTGTGTTTTTCATTGCCATACAGATGGACAAAGTAAAGCATGACCAAAAAAACCTGGGTTATTGTTTTCTCCGCACTGAAAAATCAGCAAAAACAACAACAAAAAATTAACTTCGATTGCGAGTTATGTAGAAGCGATACTGAAATTCATTTGCCACTGACAGGTTCATTCCAAAGAACAGTGCATGAATACAAGGATATAAGTATTCTCTTCCAATGTATGTCAGATGTCATCTTCGGTGAACCCTTAGTGAACCATTATTGAGGTAACAAAGCAAAAATGGTGCACACCTCAAAAAAACTGAAGTGCTCTTCCGACAGCCGTCAGCTCAGCTGATGAACGACTCTGTCAGCAGGTTAATTACAAAGATGAGTACAGTGCTGGTCTATAAAGCAAAGCCACTATACAGGTCTTTTGCGACGCCGTGCAAGCTAACAGTTCTCAGTGGTCTCGGTTTGACGAGATTTACACGTGCAGCAGGGTGTTAGATCATCTTCACGAGGAATGACGGAATACTTCACGGACCTGGTTCTCTATCTCAAGTTTAAGCTGGTTTTTTAGATGAATGTCAGTATTTAAAAATAGGTCTGTTTTAATTCCAAGAAAAAAATACAGGTAGTCAATGGCCAACAAGATTGTAGATATATTTAATGAATGAAAACTTCAAACAAGGGACTCTAATCAGCAGCCTATGAAAACAAAAACGATAAGACTGAAATTTGCAAAATTAAAATAAAAATTAAAATCAAAACATTTAAAACTAAAGGCATCAACAGCTATAACATGAAACCTAAACCTGGGGACACATAGAACTTAGGACTAGGGCGACAGTGGGATCGGCAAGCATAGACAACGCCCCACTCGGCACCGCGAATAAGCTGAACCACCATGACAGAGCGCCAGACGGAAGACCACAGCCATCAGGGAACCAGCACCTTACCACCATCATCCCAGGAGACCACAGCCATCAGGGAACCAGCACTTTACCACCATAATCCCAGGAGACCACACCCATCAGGAAACCAGCACTTTACCACCATCATCCCAGGAGACCACAGCCATCAGGGAACCAGCACCTTACCACCATCATCCCAGGGGACCACACCCATCAGGGAACCAGCACCTTACCACCATCATCCCAGGAGACCACAGCCATCAGGGAACCAGCACCTTACCACCATCATCCCAGGGGACCACAGCTAAACAACCCCTCTCTTCATATCCCGTTCCCCTTCCTCCATAGCGGGAAATCACGTACCACAAGGTGGAAGCATTGTCCATACAAACCCAACAACAACAAATTTCAAGAACACCAAGGAATCTTTTGACCCCATTCCATAACTTTCAGATTCTTTGTTTCTTCACACCTTGAAACTCATGGGAAGCGTGGTAAAGCGGGAAGCGTACGTGTAGCAGGTCTTTAAAGAACACACATGCGTAAACTGAAATCTAAAACAATCTGCGATTAGAGCACATATAATTAATGTGTTGTTTCTGCTACATTTCCTCCGCCCTCCCTTTTCTCTCTCACTAACTCACTTGCCCTGTCGCTTATAAAACTACTTTCCCATAAATATTTCATTCGGTATCTCACCCGCTTTCTTTCTCTATTCGTTTTATTTTGTGACTCTTTTCTTTCGAAAACTCATGTTCGACATCTGTGTGGGTCTTATCACTGTTATACCATGGCTTCTACTAACGTGTATTTATTAATATGATAGCAAACGCAACAGAACATCAAAATGGTGGTAACAGTTCTTTCAAGACATTGCCTTTGTAAGGTGCAACCATCCAACCAAGCCTTCGGCTAAAAACCAATCAAGCATCCAGAAAACCAACCAATTATGAAGCATCAAAGAAACTCACCCAAACACATCATACACATCCACCATGAAAAGTCCTTGTACTTCGTTCAGAAAAAAAACATTTACAGCCAGCTTCCTGATCGGCACTTAAATTCCGCGGAAGAGACAGGGAAGAGGGTAAACGTGTACGAAACATAGAAGTCAGGTATGCATAATTTACAGGGGTTTTAAAGAACAGGTTCACCGGTCCTCCGTGTAAGTAACCCCCTATGGGCCAACACTCGCAGAAAAAACAGGAAGGATTCCAGAGTGAGGAATATGAAACAAGGCTTAAGGGATGATTCTAAAATAGCACTCTGGCAATTGATGTTGACATATTCTTTAAGAACGTAACTTTCATTCTCGTGTGAACGGTGTTTCTCTTAACAGTAATGGTGCGAGACATAATTGCTTCAGACATGGTCGATTTGCTGGTGCTGCGTTGGTAATTCTGTTCCTCTCGTCTGTACGAAATACTCTCTGAGCCCGCGATTTTTCAAGATGGGAAACCTGTGACCCCTGCAATTAAGCTCACCTGTAGGACGTGCAGCTCTTTCGTTCGCTCATCTTGGCCTTCTTCTCATGACCCTTATCCGTCCACCTACGCTTACAACGACTACAAAAAAATCGCTGCAAAAAAATTCATGAGTCTTATAAAGATACGAAAAAACACAAACGTTCCCTCCTACATGCTCGTCTTCTTTTTGTTCTTCATTGCCTATTTTGATCTTTACTTATCGCTACAGGGAGTCGAGTGGCAAGACTTTACTTGCCCATGGCAAATGACAAGGCACCAGTACCCAGTCACAATAGAGCAAAGGGACTGGGAGGGGTTTCTTTCGTTAGGCGGCGGTAGGTTTTTGTATTACTGCATGTGTCTTGTCGTATTTTATTTCCATTCATCTACCGCAGGTTCTCTTCTGCTTCTTCACTCCTCTCACTTCTTGTAGTCCACAAACTCAAGTGCAAGAGAACCTCGAGATAGCAAGCTGCTGGAATCCACTCTAAAGTACCCAACAAACCAAGCTTCGCCACTATTATCCACATGAAGACATCTGCATTAGCCTTATGAATTTTGTGATCTAGCCGCCAGTGATTGTGGCACTTGGCACCTCTCTGAGATTCGGAACACCCCTGCTGGAGGCCGATATATCTGTAGCATGGATATCCACACTCATACAACCTGGTCACTCTTTCAAAGACAAAGGGTGCTACATCTGTGAGTCGTTTGATTTTACGAAATGCACAGACCATTCCACAGAGCACTCTTGAAAAGGCAAGCAGACATTCATTAAAATACATAGTCTTGCAGTGGTTTTTTTTCCTTTTAAAAGTATCTTTACTATGTTAAGTACTAGAATCTTTGTTTTCCTATCCTTAGGCTTTATCTTCACCCGTAAGTAGAACTACAAATTCAATCAGAGTACTCCACAATATCTGAGTCGTCAGTCACCGAATAAAAGAACTGAACGTGCAACACGTCCGTATCCGCTAGCAACGGCTCTGAAGCCTCATTAAGAATACTTAAAGATGTTTTCCGAGCGTAGTGTTTGTCTTTATCGCTCCGCACGGGTTCCCCCATTATTCTCACTCGATTCAGGCAGGAGTCGATAAATTAACTTCCCAAGCCACTCTTAATTTCATACAGTCTTGAGGCTTTCCTCTACAAGGGATCAAATGATCCTCACATGGTATTCTCGATTAAGCATTAGTATCTTCCGTTCGCGGGAGTGGGAGGTCAGCGATAAACTGGAGTGAATTGGTGGGGGGAGATATCTACCCTTCCTCGATTTCTATCCAGCCGTCATCTCGCATTTCGGCACATTCTCATATTTCAAGACGAAGGCGCTGTGCTCATTTATGATGCAGGGTACCGGAGAACAGCTGGCAGAAAGGCCACACACACGCGTTCTAATGTCCCAAGTGCGGACATCTCGAGATATCCACTAGCCTACCGCTTCCCCTTTTCGACACATGATCGTAGGAGATAGACGTTTCACGCACCCGCTGCCACGTGAAAGAAAGAACAGGGATTAGAGCTGGAAGAATCACTCACTTACCGAACAAACAAGGGCGTCTTTAACTCTTCCCAACCTCGGTAAATCAGGGCAAGATGAAAAAAAAAAACTTGCAAAAGTAACCAGAACAGTGCAGTATCGTAACTGTAACAGAACACCAGATGGTCAAAGACAAGAAACTCCGTAGTGAACTGCCGCCATTAAAACAGTCACAAGATGCAATGAAAAGACTGCTTCGATTGCTGGTTCATCTGGCAGGTTATGCGAGAGACGAGCTACGACACCATCCTCCACACACCACGGCCGTGAACATATCTGCCGGGTTTCCCACTTTTCCGCCAACACAGGAATAAATAACGAAATGCCAAAAACTATATTTCTTAGAACTGCTCGGAAACCTATCGTTGGTATTCATGCTTGCAGTAATGAAAAATTTTCTATATATTTCTGATGGCTTTGTTCAACAAACAAAATCGATATCTGATATGGACAAATATGAACTTGGCGCTAAAACTGCCACATCTGGTGGAACAGAATATGTATATATGTCGGTGAAATTCGGCTTGAGGAAGCTTGTATGTACTAAGCATAAAATTTCAGGAAATTTTATTAAGGTCAGAAACACTATAGTCTAATACATGTTATGTATTTGTCATTAAGCAAAAGGCAGATATTAACGGGAAATATAAAGCTCGACCGAAGAATTCGATAAAAAAATAAATGCTTTTAATGAATTTTCTTTTACCGGCAGCTTACTAAGTTTTGGGCTGCATTTCCTCAAAAGGCGTGCTGCCCTAAGAAAAGCCTTTGGAAGGTTACAGCGAGCGGTAAACAGCAATGGCTTTAAGTTTCAGCGTAAAATTCCTTGCAGACAATTACACTTGTCATCTGAAACCAAAACCTCGTAGCACGCTCTAGTCTCTTTCAGGTTGTTCGCTCATGATGGATGAGACGGGGGTTCGTTGAAGTGAACTTTTACCAACCCCACCCCCCTCCCCGGGGCGACTTGCATGAGCTTTCGAATCTGCACTTCCGGTCATAAAAGTGGTCGAAAGACCCATTCGCCGTGCATGTTACGTGCACATTTACGCATGAATAGGAGACACGAACACAAATGCAAGCCATTGCTCTATGGCAGACGAATGTTCGCGCCTAGTATGCCTAAAAAGTGGCTGTTGGTGACGTTGTTTACGTTTATTGAAAAGATTTTGAGGGTAGAAAAATCGGGATGGAATAATCTTGCGTCCTCTCATAGCGCAAGCAGATTATGCATATAAAGCCATGTTTACACACTAACGAGTTAGAAAAAGTTCCTCCATCTCTTCTGAGTGCACACTATGCATGTAGGTAGTGCGCACGGGAAAATGGAAGGAAGCCGTGCTGCAATACCGAATACGAGAAATACAAACGCTCGCTACCCAAAATGTTCACTAAGCCCTCCTACAAGTGTGAATAATTTTCTGCTCAAAATCTCTCTACATCGCTGCTTTTCCTTCCCACTCTCTTCTCCCTTCCACTTCATTCTGTTCTCCCCCTCCCCCAGCCACCTAAAACACAGACACTTCCCGCTTTCCTTTCTTTCCGCCAGCCACTCAAAACCGACACTCTGGCTTTCATTGCAGTTTACCAGCATTCCGTCAGACTGAAGAATGGGTCATTGCATATGTCTACAATTACGTACATTTATGCGTTCTCTTTCTTTCTTTTCTAATCGAGAGTTGATTTATTGTGCAAACCCAGAAACTTACCTGTAAATAGTTTCTATCCGTCTGATCATGCATGCTTATCAGGGAGATCAGTACTGCCGAGCAAAGGTCAAAGATGCTGCAGACTGGTAAAGAAACGAGAAGCTGATGAGTGGCTACTTGTCTGCTGGCATGGTCCTTGTTCACACTCATAGCCCTCCTTGTCCATTGATTGGCTCAGAAAGCTTTCGCACATCCTAATCATTCACTTGCTCTACAAGCCTCCAGTCATCATGCCTTGAGACTTCTTTGTCTCATAGTCTTCCATCCTTCCAGGCCCGTTCTGGTAGACCTCGTTTTGGTAGATCTCGTTTTGGGGAACAACTCTCAGGATGTCATTGTCAACACCTTGAAAAGAAAGCACACACAAATTTATCTTCCTAATATTTACCCCTACTTGACATGTAAGAGGATAAGGGAAATTTGGGAGCTCCTATTACTAAACTAGACATTTTTAAACTGACGGCAGCAGTAAGATGGTCAGTACAGAAAGGCAGTTTCATGTTCGGAGCAGGAACAGCGGATTGCGTACATCGTTATAACTAATCCACACGACATCTTGGCCAACGCTGGATTCAAACCCGCAACTTTCACTCTACTGTCAAGCTTTACAGGCCTCCCGCAGAAAAGGGAAGGATATCTGTGTGGGGGTGGGGTGTGTGTGTGTGTGTGGATCGGTGGGTGGGTTGTGTGTGTGAGAGAGAGTTTAAGTAATCAAAACTTAATGTGTTTGTGTGCGTGCGTGCGTACATGTGTCCGTGCGTGTGCTTGCAATTTGCTCTTTCTTGTCTCGGTATGTCAACTGTAGTTTTCGTAGTACATGTAATAGGAAGGGCAGTTGCCTGTGCTGGAAGTCTCAGAACAGAATTAATGCAGCTGAATAGACGTGTTTTTTTTTTTTAAAGAAAACTTTGACACGATCAATCTTAGGTGAACAGCACTAATGTCCCGATGTTACTATAAAGCAGTATTTACTATAAAGCTATAAAGCAGCAAATCCGAGTTCAAAATCCACCCTAGTTCTATCAGGGTCCAGACACGGAACAGCTGTCCACTGGTTCTAGCTGCGCGTCAACGAAACTGTCTTTACATGGCACAAAGCACAGTAATCCGCCATTCTCAACAACACTCGGGGTAGTCGCTTAATTAATTATCAGTATTTTTGTTGTCACTCCTGCTCAGTCATTTATAACTACCGGCCAGCAATTCTTGCTTAATGGTCTCGAAGGAAAGTAAACATCTCAACCTGATTGTTCAGTGGCAGGCCCATTTGACTGCTCGCCGCTTGGCCATTTGTTACCGCTATAACTAGATCGCAAAAGCACGCAGTTCTGGACAGGAAATAACAGCGTATTCGATTGGCTTGCTCGCCGCATCAGCAAACAGTGCGTTTCTGCGCTGCTGACGTCGCCTGGATTAATTACCACTGCTTGACGTGACGAAGATGCTTCTGTACCTAATACGTTATCGGCGACTTTAGCAGACGACTATACCGCACTTACCTTGGGCTCCACCTCGCACAGACGACATTTGTTTCAAGCTTATAACGTTCTATTATGTGAGGCTACGAGGTAAAGTGACAAGCGAATCCTGCGCAGCATTACTTGTCCCATACGGCGGGAAAACGCAGACGACGGAATTGAATCAGAGCTAGTCGCAAGTCGCGAGTCGCCGTAGCTTCGTACACCAGAAACCCCTTCCTTACAAATTACATTCTAATGATTGCCTTTAAAAACTAAAACAAGACCTACTTGCAGAAAAGAAACAAAATCTCTAACGTAAGCAGAAATACATGCCGTTACCACAGATTCTGTATGTCGTGTACATAGAATCCATGTGCAAACTGTGTGCAGAAGGCTAAAATCTATAGACGGCTTTGTACAAGTTTCCCTATACATGCATGTAAGCAAAAAGTATATTATAACGAATTCTTGAATGACAATGGCATGTTGCTACAACCTCTATATCTCGATACAAAAATGATTTTTATGGCTTTTTTAAGGTTGGGGTGAGGCTAGAACTACGGAATTTACAGCAGGTCAGCGTTAGCTCACAAGCTCGCGATTCCAGACAAAAAAAAAATGAGAAAGGAACTGCTGTTCAGACGATTCAAAAGCTACAGGCCTCTTATGTGAAGTACAGTTATAATGAGACGAGTCATATCAGTATAGCCTACAGATTAAACTTCGATAACAGAATTTGTGCAAATGACTGAAGACTATAACATTTTTTATGACTATTACTTTGGGTATTTTGTTATCAGTAGCATTTTCGTGTCAAACTCACATTCTTCTTTGCCATTAGTTTTCTCGCCAGGAGGGAGATTCAGAAATTAATAAAAGTGGCTCTAGATGGAACAGTGTATTGACCTTTTCGGATTTTTTTTAATCTTTAAAACGAGTCACTTTTGCGCGTGCATGTGCGTGCGTTCGTTTATTCTTAAAAAATATCTTTGTGCTGAATAATGTAGCAGTCTTCGCTCATTTATTGTCATCATACGATAGGTAGGGAATCTATTTGTATGCACTTTTAAGAGCTAGTGTTCTTTCTAGCTTTCTTACGCTGGGAGATAAAAACGAAAAAAATTCAAGACGTTTGTTGTCTCCTGTTTGTCACGGCAGAATGAAGAAACGGCGTGGAGGCCGAAGTCATTACTTTTGCCACAACAAAACTTCGTTCATCGCATGGTTTGAATCCCCCCCCCTCTCTCTCTCTCTCTCTCTCTCTCTTCCGTCGCACGGCGAGTTTAACATGTGGCAGTGCAGAACAAGCGTCCTACCTCAGTCATACTGGCTTGTAACAGCAAAGCGGTCTGAGGCGGGATGTAATATTAAGGTTGTTCCGTTTGCAATTGACGTTGACATGACTGGGCATGTGAATGGGGCAGGATTATTGTGATGAAAGAAATAAATGTCTCGTCTGCCTTACAAACAGGTAAGAGGCGACAGAAAAATGCGATCTGTGTGTGCACACCTGTACACCGTGTGAGGTTCCCTGGAATTTTGTTAAAGTCTTAGAATGACAGAAAGGTGAGGAGCGTAGACCGTGCGTGTTGGGGGAGGGGGAGTCCCCAGAATGAATTGGCAAAGGCTGGCATATGATTATAGTTGAGGCGAAAGAAAAATAACTTTTGTGCACTTCCTAGACAGACGGAGACGGGAAGAAAAGCCCCGTAAAACATCTGCACAAAATGGACTGGTAACAACTACAGTTCACAAGAAATACATACAACCGAATTTTGATTAAGTTCCAGGGAACAAGAATTGTTCTATGATAGTACTTACTTTAAATTGTACAGATGAATTATTCTTCTAAACATGTTAGCATAAGCGGACTTATGCTGCTTGTTACACTCGAGGGTAGGGGAGGTGAGGGGTTCAAATCACGCGCTATTAGCATTCAAGAACTCTTTCTTGCTCTCTTGCAATGTCCGTACGTTCTGTATTTATTCTCAATGTCATTTTCCCAAAGACCGCTTTTACCTTGTTCAAGATTTTGTATACGGTTTGCTCGAGTCAACGATTGCATGATTTGTTCCAGCCTACTTTTCCCCACGAAAAACACGACCACTCAGGAGACAAATGGTCAGCGTTCTGCAAACAGCGGTCGTTAGTCTTCCGAGATATGAATTGTATGCCACAGAAACCTCCATTGCCTCGTAAAGCCTCCCGCCTCCAGAGAAAAGGATAAGACCTATAAGCACCGCGGTCAAGGAACCACGGCTAGGAACAAAGGCATTAAAGAGGCACGTTTGTCTAAATGCCGCCCCAGGCCAAATCCTGGCATTTGTCACTTGCCCTCCCGAACAGACCGGACGTGTGCGCATGCGTCAGTGTGGGGCTATTGCGATATGGACAAGCCCGTCAACCCGTCCAGCCGCCATCCTGGTGCCTACTTTGCCACCCACGTCAAGGGAACTGGGCTCGCAGACAACGGACAACGCGGGCTGCTGTTGCTGTCCTAGACAAGAGTTTTCTTCAGTTACTCCAGGAGATTTCGTTTCTACCTCCTGGATCGCAGTGTGACGACAAATGCTGACTCCCTAACGCCCGAGCTAATTCGAAGGGAGTTAACTCGGGGCTCGGTATCATACCCGCTGACGCATCC
>SMGT01010713.1:258554-279242 GCA_004794575.1 Lanistes nyassanus | reverse complement strand
CCCCCCCCCCCCCCCCCCCCCCCCCGCCTCCATCAGCTTGCTTTTTTCACATGTTTCGTTTGCTTTGCAAATTGCTCTAAAACGGAAGGCGCCAGAGTCCATTAAGCGAGAAGCGCTGTTTCTTGTCTTCCAACAAACATGAAACCAGTTTTGAGTAATGTCTCTTACGGTCATGAGAGCGGACATTTTTAACAACGAATCAAAACACTTGTGCTACATAATATATTGCGAGAGGTCGCTAGATAAATTTGTCGCCATTGTTCGCCGGGAACTTTCGTCTTCCACGAAACGTCAAACCTTGAATAAGAAGAAATACGGCCTGAGCTGTTGCCGCCATTTTGAAAGATTGCTGGTGTCGCAGTGGGGCAGACACGGCCATCAGGAACACAGCCCTTTTCTGGCGGTGGTCACAGGCTTGTGAGGGACAGGTTGTCCAAGTTACTTGCCCACGAGCACACATTCTTCTCGACAGGGTCCTGACTGACTGGCTATCGTGGAAGGAAATTCACCACGTGCTAACGAGGACAGGTAAGATGGCTGTAACCACACATGGACAAGAAAAGCAAAGCATGAAAGCACATGCATTACCGCACTTGGATTATTAAGACTGTTGGTGTGTGCGTAAATGTCTTTCACTATCCCTCTCTCTCTCCTCTTTTTCACTCTCTCTTTCGCACAAGTTGAAGTTGAATGGATGCATATGCAATGTGTTTATGTAAATTTCTTCTAGTTATCTCCCCCTTGTTAAAGGACTGTGGTCTTATGACAAAGGAATCGAATCTCTCTCGCACAAACACCGAGAGAGAAGTAGGCAGGAGAGATTACTGGAGGGACGCTAAATTAATAAACGGCAGACTTTTCAAAAACATTTGTTGTGGTATTTTCAAGAGAAGAAGTAACTCTATCCATTTGCGTCAGAAGAAAACACATAGATAATAACTGTAAATATTGCTTTTATTCCTCAAATGTACATTCTTAATAACATCTGGTTATACACAAAAGCAAAAATAGATGTAATGTTTAATCCAAAAGAAACCCTTAAATAAAACAGAACTATCACATAAAACGATTGCGAAAAAATGATAAATTATGCAAGAAAGTAGAGATAAATACAAAAAATCATCACTTGTAAACGCAAAGTCCGAATAAAATAGGTACATTAATATAAGGCAACCCTGCCTGTGTCAAATATCATAATTACAACAAAAAATTATCTACAAATTATGCTAGATATATTGCCAAGTTCAAAAGATTTTATGAAAATAAGCTTACAGCGATTCATCCTGTATCGCCTAAAACCCATATAACTATTGCAGCCACATACTAACAATTTATTTAAGAATAAAACCTTTAGCGTGCAGAATGTACGTTTGCACTGGAAAAAAATCAAGCAACTACTGCACTGGATTACTGAAAAGTTATAAAAGAGATATACTGGGCAATTTCAAAGGCAGTAACAGGACGTCCTGTGCGAAACAATCAAAACTTTATGTAAATAAGTTTACAAAAACACAAAAATTAAAATTCATGTAGCCATTGCAAGAGAATAATGACAGACACGATGTGTCAGCCGTAAATTATCCAAGTACATACTAAAAATTAATTTTAAGCGAATTAATACTGCTGTAGTTATTGGTAATGTCATGGGTACAATGTAATAAGTTAATCACTACCAGAAAACCACCACAACCATTTAAACAGAATTACATATACGCCATATAAAACTACACGCAGCACATTTTGCAATATTCTATATATATATATATCACATTGCTATAAAAGAGTACGTCATCCCTGTATTTAAGCAGTACGGGGAAGGAAATATGACTATTATGCACGTGCGTTACTCTTCAAAGCCGGATAATTTTTAATAACCTAAACATTTTATTCTGAATTCGTTAGAAACTTACCGTGATAAAAAAATATATATGTGTGTGTGTGTAAAATAAATACCTCTTGCTATGGTAAGAGTTTCTCAGTTGGTATAACCCCGATAGAATGATGGGCAACTATGCGTTGCAGCAAACAAAACTTACCTTGTCTTTGGCGCATATATCGCATTGGACTGCGATGGATTTAATCAAGTCTACAAAAAAAAACTATTATGCAAACATGGTGGGACAAAAAATTAGGACTGTAAATAAAGTCACGATGTGAACGTCATGGCTGTCATGTGGACAGGGACATCTGTCCGGAAGAATACTCAAGGACATTAAAGTAAACAGGTTACATACCATCTTAATGTATTCAACGCGATGGAAAAAGGAATTAAAAGCATTGCAAGTAAAGTAATGATGTAAACGCCAGGACGGACTATATAGGTGAACAGAGTTGTCTGTGTTGAAGAATTCTGAAGGACAATAAAGTGAAACAGGCAAAATATAATCTTAACTTATTCAACTGTAGCCTCCCTTTCTCTTAAAAATAATCTAAAACATAACAAACTCACAGTCGGAAAGAATGGGCGACTGTGGCATGTCTTATTGCTATGTTTTATAGTTTTAGAATATGGTGGCCATTTTAGACTAAGGATGCTCACTATTTTCAAGATATTTTTAATATTCAGTTGGTACCCAGGACTCGGTATGAGGAAAAATAACAAACTTTAATCTTGCACCCTGCCCTTGTACAGCCATAAATGACTGTACCCCTCAGAATCTGCTCACGTTGACTACCAAACGTCATTCCACGAGAAGAACAGAAAATCACGTGCCCCACAGGATCGCTGTGTTCTCCGCCTTCCCCACTTTGCCTCAATAAACGCCCAGTAATCAAGCGCAGGTATTTCTGGGGCTTACGGTACGCTCCCCACAAGCTGATCTGTGAGGAAAGGCAGAGATTCTTCTTGCCGCTTTATAGCGCCACCCCGCGCGTGCGTGAAAGTTTACTACCCAGATGGGACAAGCAGATAATCGTTCACACAAATGTTGTGTGATGTCAAACGGGACAGCAAAATACAATCCTGGGTTGGCTTGCATGGGGGTTCTTATCTCCTGTTCATTCGTAAAGATGCATGTAAAATACACAGGGCGAACGGATCTTACGACCGGGAGAGCTGCTACGAACGTTCATGCAAGCCATCCCTCGTGAACAGACACAGTGGAAGTCTCGCACGCACGCACGCGCGCGCGCACATATATATATATTCTTACAAAAATAATAAAAACTTTATCCTCACGAATCTAGATAGGACGGCATCATACAGTCTCTTTTAAATCCTCAATTATTACAGGCACTTGTCGCGTATTCAAACATTCTTTGATGGCTCCAAGAAGCTATTACACATTTAAGAATACTACGGGGGATGCTTTGAATTGCACGTTTCGCATTGATAGGAGAGCTTATCAGCAATGTGGACATAACGCACTTAAAATCAAAAACACTCTTGCGCCGTCTGGAAATAAACTGAATTACAAGCTGAATTAGAAAATTAACGAGGTGCAAGCACTGAGGGGAATAGCACTTCTCTCTGCAATTTGTGAGGTCATTCGGGCATTGCACTATCTGCCAGACATATACATTTTACAGGGCTATCAACATTCAGGAATAAAAACAGAAAATAAAGTTCAAGCTTCAGATATTAATACCTGAGGCACCAGCATCAGGTAAATTACAAGTACAAATATATTTAAGATTCAAACTTCCAGCGAAATAGGACATAAAATATTGCCGTTGCTGGTCTGAACGTCACGAATAGGTGTATAATTTTCTTTTAAATGCGCTCTCACACAGCTTAAAATTCCATAAAGCTAAAAGCTGTAATAAAGAAAGCGCCAGGTACCAAAATCAGATTAGCAGAAAACACATTTCAATATGTCTTGATTAAGGAATCTGGAGCCAAGAAAAGTCTACAAAAAACACGACTTCATTAGGCGCAAGCCATCGCAGTTGGAGATGCAGAATGCACACAGGAACAAAGACATTGTACTGAAGGAGCAGATGGTGGGAGAGAAGGAGAATTTGAAAGAGGGGATGGTGGTGGTTGTGGTTGCAGTGGACGTTGGTGTGGTGGTACCAATGGTGGCAGTGGTTGATTGTCGTCGTCACCGTGTGGTTGTTTGGTGTCGTCACCATGTGGTTGTTTGTCGTCGTCACCGTGTGATTGTTTGGTGTCGTCACCATGTGGTTGTTTGGTGTCGTAACCATGTGGCTGTTTGGTGTCGTCACCATGTGGCTGTTTGGTGTCGTCACCATGTGGTTGTTTGGTGTCGTCACCATGTGGTTGTTTGGTGTCGTCACCATGTGGCTGTTTGGTGTCGTCACCATGTGGTTGTTTGGTGTCGTCACCATGTGGTTGTTTGGTGTCGTCACCATGTGGTTGGCGTTTGCAGTCGTCGGTACATTGGTGTTTGCTATCCTGACCAGCTGACGGTTTGGTTCTTGTAGTTGCAGACAGTCACAGACTTCCCAAGCTACATAACCTGTTTAAAGTAGATGTCTCTAGGAGTAACATTAGGCAGCTCACAACAGCCACTGGAGAGGTCCATTCTGGTGCAGAATACTCATGGTCTCAGACGTGGCCCATTCTGGTCAAATTATGAACGTAAAAATCTAGGTCTGAACAGTCCTGTACTTTTTTTAACAGGCACCGACGATGTCAACTTTCAGCTCTTAACGGGCGTAACGGGTCGACGCAGCTGCGTGCCCCACCAGGCCGGGCTGTCACGGCTCCGGGCGCTCCGCGCTGGCCTTGCTCACGCGCAGGTCCCAGACGCGAACGGTTCCGTCGTCGCTGCAGCTAACAAAACGGCGATCTGAAACCTAGGAAATCAACGGCGTGCGTCAGTTCAAAACGTCGTCTTGCCGATTGTGATACATGAATTCTAGGCTGCTGGGAAATATCTTGTTTACAAGCTCTCGACGTTATCACACAAAATAAACTAGAATACAGTCCACTTTCTTCTCCCCACCCAACCCTACCCATCCTCAGGTCAGCCCCCACACACCACCACCCCTCCCTTCCTACAACGGAGCAACGCAGTTCACGACTTCAATGGCGTCGACCGGTGATGTTCCTCAACAGGTGCTCCCAGGTCGTGGCACGGGGTAGGATGACAGAGTGGGGACCAAGCACCCTAGTAATAAGTCCAAGAAATGATACGGCTCGGCGTGTAGCACTCACTCCTGGCGACAGAAAATTGCAGTTTGCACGCACTGCACCAAACACGCAGGTACGAAATCCAAAAATCCACACCACAGGTGCGCGGTGTGCCAGCCGTGCAGGTGGCAAAGTATACTTACCCTGGCTGGGCGGTACTAGACATTCATCCAAAATGTTTCAGAAAACCACCTAGATTGTATATTATGCTCTCTTCAAAGTCGTGCAATACGGGCAATGTGTGTGTGTGAGAGAGAAAGAGAGGTCATACAATGCTTAAAAATTAAAAAAATAAGATGGAGATTTAAAATATTGAAAGCGTGTTAAACATCAGTTTATATGGTCACAATATTAAATAGTGCAATTTATTCATGTTTTGATTTTAAATAAAAATAAACAAATAAAATAACAATGGGGAACAAACGGCGTTTAGCTCCGTGCACTTCTTTGAACTTAGGCACTTTAAAATCTAAGGTCAGGCGGGTCAAGAAATCAAAACCTCCAACCGCTATGAAAGAAATATCGGCGGAATTTTGATTTATTTACTTCGTGCTGAACGTCGTGTGCTTCAACACCGCTGAAGGTCGAGCGAAAAGCCCTAATGCCTCTCTTGACTCGAGGATTTTCAAGGCGCGCGTGTCATGCACAATGAGCTTCTCTAAGACGGTGTCCTACAAGTGCAACAAGCGGCAGGTGGGCAAGAATTAGCATACCTCACCTGTCGGCTTTATCTCGCAAATCACGTGGTACCTTAAGCTTCCAAGCAATCTTTTAACGGCCGTGAACGTTGTAAAACTATCACTATCTAGCGCATATATATATATTCTTTAAACATGCTCTTGGGATGAAACCTTACAGAAAAAACGCGCGCACATATTTCATTTGCGATTTGAATCACCTATATCTGTACCTCATGAAATCTGTCTCAGCGGTTGACCAAGAGAGAGACTACAAGCATGAAAGGCCCATACCTTTGCTAACTGATACTAGGTTTCGATTCGTTTTTTAAAATTAATAAAACACAGGCTTCGCCGTAATTTACTCTATTTCTCAGTTATTGCACGAATGTGCATTCGCATGCATTTGCAAGTGTGTGGGACCAGTGACGTCACGAGCAATCCCTCCTGCCCCAGCCCCTGTGGTCTGAGCTACAGCTGTGGCCAGATACCACAGTCTCCTGTAGCCGGCAGGAAGGCAACACATGAGGCACCTGCGTGGCGTGCCATTCGTCAGACGACAGGCGAAGTGGGTGCTGTATCAAGTTCCGGCATTCCTGCACCACTCGCCTTGACCAATCTTCCAAGGTAGTGGTGGGAACAGTGCACAGTGCGCACCTGGCCACTATCACACTAAAGATCAAAGACATTCCCACCTGAGCTGATCGGCACTTAACACAGTGGTCGTGTGCCTTGTCTCCTCACCACCTACCCTACCTCCGCCCCGTAACAATCCCCTACCTGAGCCCTGCTAAAGTGGGGCTGCACGTAGTAGCACCGCGGCTGCCAGCCGGACAACGTTTGCCTTAGGGATGATTCAATTTCCGGCCTTGGGGAGGGGTGTTGTCCACTGAACGAACGCTGCTAGCACCACGTGACCATGTTGCGTCCCAGTGCCAGGACAATCGGCACCGTTTGTGCCGCTTCCGGCATTTCATCGCGGATTTCTGCAGCAATTGTTCATACCTTGCGTTGAACCACAGAGTTTAGCTTACTTGCGCTGCAGAAAGGCGACAAGTTTCAATTTTTATAGACAAGAAGAAAGCCAACGACGCGAGGTTTTGACGTAAGTGAGGCGCTGGACCGCAGGTGCTCTGATGTCATCGCCTCGCGCTGCTTGCCTCGTTCTCCGGTGCATTCGCTGGCTGTTTTATTGCTTGGTCTGGAACACCGCAGTACGAACTGAAAGCAAGGGAAGCGACCACGCACAGCCAAGACACTCCCCCCGGGGCGCCTTACCCCTACCCCGATGCACCCGACCTCCGCAAGTCATTACTGCTGGTTGCGCAGGTAGGCCAACCAATCGTCTGCCGGTAAAAGTACTCAACAGAAGAGGGGAAAGAAGTAAAATCGCCCGCACAAACAGCTTTTAATGAATTGAACTCAATGATCACTGCCTCCCTCACTCATCCGTGCGCTGATCGAGATAGCACCAGGCCAGCAGGGCGCTCCAAGGGCCGCAACTGTCATGCGGAAGGCAAGCGCCAAGCCGCTTGTATGCCCTGCTACAATCTCAAGACACCTCTGGGAGTTTGAGAAAGGGCGGGGAGGAGGAGCGGCTTGTGCCACCTTCAAAAGATTAGAAAATTAGGAATCAGACCTGGCGGGTACAAAGCCAGGTCCCATTGTGCGCTTTATCGTGCCAGGCCAGGTAGCAGCGGTCTGTTTATCTGCAAAACCAATTTCAACATCGCAGCCTTGGCATGCCGACAGCACAGCACTAAAAAGCTGCAGGAAACTTTCGCGATCACAACACAAGGCACCAGCCTTAACTTCAAACCACATTTACCCAGACTCGCCGTTTGTTTCAGTTGCCCACTGCGCTGTGTCGACTTGTCTTTGCGGTAACGTTTTAACCGTTTTGCATTAGATAGCTGAAACGTCGTTAGAACGACATCAAGCATTGCGTTCCACTCCCACCCCACCCAAGCAAGCCTCCGCACTTTGCTCTACCTCTGTGGCTCGTATAGAAAGATAGCCTATCCGACAGATAGACGTTTCCGTGAAGCAACAGCCTGCGTTTCGGGGAGTGTCTTGAAACTAAAGGGCCAAGGCAGTAAAATGGCCGATTCTGTGCTGACACTCCGGACAGGCTGAAACGTTTCGAAGTCACATTAACGACAGGTAAATCAGATACCCGGAACCGCCCTCAGACCGAGTGAGTGTGCTAGGCTGAAGTAGGTAGACGCAATACCTGTTTTGAAATCTCAGCACCTCGACTTCACGATAGTCCCCGTGATCTGATTCACACATCTTCCTGTTTGATGTAAGAAGACAGCGACGGCAATGCAACTCTAAGCCCACCAAACTGACCCACCCAACAAACCAACCACAGATCATGTAACTAATCTATCTTACAGACCCCTTAACCCACCCAACAAAATCTTACAGACCTCTCTATTGACCCACCTCACAAAACCGAACAATAGACCACTCTATTGACCCATCTAACAAAACCTAACAGTAGACAACTCTATTGACCCACCTAACAAAACCTAACAATAGACCACTTTATTGACCCACCTAACAGATCACATAACTACAAGACGCCCAATGAATCAACCTAACAAACTGAGCAAACGAAAAAACTATCACCTCCTTTACAGATCCCATAACTGATAGAACCAATCACCTGATCCACATAACTCACCCACCTAATCCATCTTTAAAAAAAAACCTTTCTAACAGACCCACCTGTCTCAGCCACTCGACAAATCATGACTAATCCACATAAAAGACCTGCCTAATAGACCACCTAAGGAACCACACTATCAACCTACCTAACAAACCTTCTAACTGACCTGTCTAACAGACCTAGCTGACCCATCTAACAGACCCTCTGATCCACCTAACAGACCCTCTAACTCACTTAACAAACCCTAACTGACCCACCTTACAGACCCTCTACCTGACCCACCTTACAGACCCTCTACCTGACCCACCTTACAGACCCTCTGACCCACTTAACAAACCCTAACTGACCCACCTTACAGACCCTCTAACTGATCCGCCTTACAGACCCTCTAACTGATCCACCTTACAGACCCTCTAACTGATCCACCTAACAGACCCTCTGACCCACCTAACAGACCCTCTAACTGACCCACCTTACAGACCCTCTAACTGACCCACCTAACAGACCCTCTAACTGACCCACCTAACAGACCCTCTAACTGACCCACCTAACAGACCCTCTAACTGACCCACCTAATAGACCCTGTAACTGACCCACCTAATAGACCATGTAACTGATCTAATAGACCCCGTACAATAACAGACCCACCTGACAGCCTAACAAACGCACCCAGCATACCCACTAACTTCTAACTGACCCATCCAACAGATCCCATTACCGACGCATGTGACAAACCCACCTACTGCGTCGTCCGAATCAGTTCCAAAATAATAATCCAACCCATGCATTAAACTTAAGGACTTCTTATTTTGAGCGAGAATTTCTCTCCAGCAAGCTTCTCCTTCCCAAAGTTGTAAACACGCGTCTGTACAGATCTAGTTTTTAAAAAATTAAATGTTTTATTGCAAAGGGCCGGCATAGGTGTATGCGTGCTGAGATAAGGGTTCACCCTAACGAGCTCGGGGCAGCTTGCAAGGTCTCTTCCACACGTAAAATACACAGGGTAAACAGGTCTTAACGCAGCTTACAGGATTTGTGGGTTGAAACGAACATTTATGCAAGCCAGGCCATGTCTTCAGAAGCTGTCAGAAGGCTCAAGGAAATGCTTCAACCCAGCAGCATCAGGCAAGTTCCGTATACTGAGTCGAAACGACCACGTCCGCATTCCCCTGTAATCACGAAAGAGATTTTGAAAACGACAGAAGTGAATCAGTCGACCACCGATGTTGAAAGCACCCCATGAGCAGCATGGGTGGCGATGTGCGTCAGCGTGGGGTCAGACTTACACACTTGGAAGGAATCAGTTTCTGTAATGGTTTATATTCCTCTACGATGTTTATAGATTCTGTTTTATCTTGCGGTGGAAAATCCAGCAAGGAGTGCTCTCTGTGAGTTCGCTTGCGTGCACGCGCTAGAGAGGTGTGGGTGTGGGTGTGGGTGTGTCAATCACATACCGACATTTCGCACTCTGACCAAGACCCCCGCGACGTGTAAGGCCCAGCGTTCATCATCTGTCAGGTTCTCTGGTCAGGATCACGCGCGCCCGAGTTTATCGCTCCGAGAAGGCGACCTCGCATTCCTCCCTTTGACCACAGACGTCTTGGCTTCAGCAATGTCTTCGCCGGCCATTCTGGAGACGAGTTTCACAGACACAGGGGTCGCAAGCAGCACAAGCTTATGACGTCAGACGTAGTACGGGCGGACGCAGAAAATCTAGCGTCACAACCTCGCGTCTGTGCAACTCGCCTCCGGTGCACGACAAGGCCTTAGACGCCCAGCGCCTGCCCGCCGATCAATCAGGCCCTGTGTCGCGGGTGAAGCTTCCGCACAAGTGGATGCCTCCCTGGCCCGACAGCCCGTCCTCCCGGCGTAATTACCTGACGTGAAGCGCAGTCAAACGAGCCAATCGCCAGGCAGGCAGTCCCTCTGAAGCCACCCTAACCGCCCAGCACTAAATAGCTGAGTGGCAGCAGACAGCGTAATGGCTGCTAAAGCGGCGGCTTCCGTTCCTGCGCGACGACGAGCGGAAGCGGAAAGAAAGACGAGGGCAGCGCCACCTCGGGACGGTTAGCTGGACAACTTCTGTGGTGGAGTCTGCTTTGAACCACGCACTCCGTGACCTCAAGATGGCTGCGGTTCATGATGGCCAATAACAAAATGGTTCTTCCTCCTCCTCCTCCTCCTCCTCTTTAGCAACGGGTTGCATGCCATCACTTGAGGTCGACTCACTGACAAGCATCTCGTTTCCAGTCACAATTCTGGCACAAGTGTGTCTCCTATGGAGCCTGCTTCTAAAAACCACTAAGAAATGTAACCTTAGAGATGTCAATGAGCATTTGCCCGTGTTGTTCTGACAGTTACTAATGTTTAAATACATGTTTGGACAAATAAATTCCTAAAAGAGATGAGTGTTTAGTTTGTGGGCCGATAACACGTGTTCCTCTCACGTGATTTTTGCTAATGTAGTTATTTTCTTTAACAAAGAAAGGGTCTCACACATGTTCTATGAACAACGTATTTTTTTTAAAAAGCAACAAAGCACCAAACAAAACTCCAAAGCCGAAGCTAAATAAAGGTTTTGAACCAATACCTCTTGGCTCTGTGTGTGCGTGTGCGTGTGCGGAGGAAAACCAACATAAAAAGTGGCCAATGGGCAGACTCATTGACTGTCAAAACTGTGGGGATATTTTTCACTCTCCCGCCCTCTGGACAGACGCAGACACCGTAAGTGGGAACAACCTTCCTCTCCTTACCTGCGCCACGCGCGCACACACGCACACACACAGGCACGAACACACACACACGCTCACACAGAGACACACACCTGCTCTTTGCAGTCACCAGCCTGCACACCCCAGGCGGAGATGGCCAGCGGCAGATAAGCCGAGTTTTTCATCTCGGGCCAGAGATGGCTATCGTGGACAAGGCGGCTCAGAAGCAATCAGGGGCCTGAATCCAAACTGCTATTTTGACAAACTGGCAACCACGCTGCTCCCTGCTGCCACGAGCAGTGGCGGATAGGAGCAGATAAGCATCTCCCTGATGCAGCCGCTGTGTGTACGGAGGCCTCCAGCCCCATGGGATAAAGGTATGATGCCGTCTAGACCTCGGGTACCATTCAGAGACAACCAGGCATCTACCTCCACCCACCTGTCTTTCCGGGGAGTGGGGGAGGGGGGCAGTTTACATCGACCTTCTCTTAACCCCGTTCCTCTATAGCATACCGCTGGTCGAAAGTTTGTTTCTGAGGCCACGGTCTGCATTAGTGCATGCGTGAATGCAAGCGTGGGCATGCCTGGGCGTGCGCAGGAGCAGCTTTATGACAAAAACATATTCAAGCTCCAACGACTGGCCTGCCACTGACCTGACCGGGTGGCCCCTACCCCCTCCCTCACCCCCATCCACCCAAAAGGTGTATATCCTGGTTACAGAACTGCAGCACTAGACAATCGGCTTTCTGCCTCTCTGGCACAACGGAGGCAACTCTTCTCGAGGAAAATCCAACATTGCTTCCTCTAATCTTTCTGTTCAGGCGGTAAATTGCATCTATTTATGTTTATTCGAGGCAAGGAAATCCACCTTCACCTTATTGTTTTCACTAATGCTATTCATTTGATTATTTTCTTGCAACTGATCCAGGAGCAGTTGTCTGGTATTTCAACATTTCGGCATCGGGAAAGTTCTCACCGCTGCTACAGATGTTCAGCCTCCCCCCCACCTTCTCTAAGCTCTTCTCCTGCGTGTCCTCCGTTCTAAACCACATGATGGCCCACCTGCATGACAATCCTCTAAAACTGCGCAACAGGCTGGTCCCCCCATTTCTTAACACACTAGTCACTGCAACAGCTATGACCCTGCACGTCTTGCTGACGACCTCAGTTGGCGTAAGTCTGACGCTGACTTAATGTTTAGCTTAACCGAAGACACTCTGGGTCAGGTACGTGCAAGAGTGCACGCCATGAACATTTGGCTACCGGCTAACAAACAGGGAGGGACAGAGGGTTTCGCCTGTCAGGTGCAGGGCGAGTTAAGATGCACAGCCCCGTCAGCATCGCAGCAGGCGACGGCTGCAATGGCAGCAATGGAAACAATGGAAATAAACGGCTGTGGGCAGGTGGAGGTGAGGTGCGCTCTATGAGCACAAAAACAGCATTACCCCCAATAGATTGATTTGCGCATAATACGCACCCACACGCAATTTATCCTCCAAATGTGCTTCCCAAAAAACCCCAGAAGCTAGTAATGCGTTTCTGGCTCCAACACCAACTGAACAGGCAAACAACTGAATAGGCAAACAACTGAACAGGCAAACAACTGAATAGGCAAATGAATAGAAAGATGGACGTCCTGGAGTAGCAGTAAAAGGGCTACGCGCTATTCAAAACTTTCTTGGATTTCATAAAGTCTTTTTATTCGACGTCGTTCAAAAGGGTTGCTAAGGACGGGATGGTGTTTACAATGATACTAGGGATCCGCAAAGGCTGGGGATTTCGCAAGGACTCACACATATTAATGGATTTGAAAAAAAAACAATTGACAGACAATGTGGCAGGGACGAAAGTGTGTTGTATTTAGTCATAAATAACTTCTATAGGCCAACTGACAGACAGAATGTCACCGTGTAGCCACTTCATGCTAAGTTTTCTCCAGCATGCACCACGATTCACTACGGCATTGCAGTCTTCACAGACAAGCGCTATGCAGCAACAAGCATACACGTGGTGCAGATTAAACTGACCAAGCGCATGCAGAGAAAAGGAGAATTACGAGTATGGATGCAATTAAGACAGCAAGAACAGAGAGTGATCAGGAAAAACCGTGCGAGCAAAACGAGGAAAATCAAAAGGCATTGTGCACACTAGACAAATAAATATACCAGACTCGACCCGCTTACTTCAACAATTCGTGAAGGAGGGCAAGGGCAAATAGAAACACTTGCACATTTCTTACAAAGTAGTGTGCCTTGCGGGAATTTCGAAGGCTAGCCATCCCTCTCTACGTCGGTCTTCTTTAGGTCTGGTAGAGACTATTCCCTCCAACAGAATGTATCTCCCTCCTTCCATCCCCAGACCCCACCCCACCCACCCACCAACCCACCCACGCAAATCCTCTGGCCTTCTATTCCTTTTCCCCTCGCTCTCTGTCCTGTCTCTTTTAATTAACATCTTGCAGAACGATGAATTCCCGCTTAGCCACGAACAAGCGTCCAATAACACCGCATCACACGTATTCTGTCTGTCTGGAATTTTCTAATAAGCGACAGCTGAATTCGTGGAATGCCACATTGCAACTGTCGCGATCTACATAACAGCAGACCGCTCTTTTTTCATCCTCCTCCTCAGAATAGATTACCCCTTCCGTGACGAGAACTACAACGTTTCCAGACTTTTCAAGCATAAACTGCTCCTAGACACATGACGTGCCCCGCACAGGTAACCAGATCCAGGTGATACATTTGGCAGTTTTCATCCTGCCACGGCCAGTTTGCTATCATACAGCCGGTTATAGGTCTTTACTTTCAGGTAATTCCCATTGCTTATTGCTTACATAAAAGGATTATATTTATCTGAAGATTTCAGCCGAACTCTGTATCCTTTCAAACGAATGGAAATACCTGATTCTGTACATGGTCCTTCTTCACAACATTACATGTATATCTGCATCGTATGGAAAGAAAGAAAGAAAAAAGATAGCGTTTCTTGAGTGCGGCAGGGATTACGGTTGTCAAAGTTCAACAGTCGGTGCTACTCACAAAGGACACAAGCACCTACTTTGCGGGTATTTCGGCTGCTGTCACAACACGCGACCTATCTCTCTCCTTCACTGGCGATCTTCTTTTGTCTCAATCTCTAAAGAATTCTTTCATTGCAAACAGCATTTTTTCGGATTTTTACTTCTCATTCTTCAACATTTAAGGCAGCGAGAAGCAGTTATGAGGCGAACCGTCATTTCAAGTAGTTTCTTTTCGCTAGTGCTCCGGTGTGTGTGGGTGGGGGGAATACTGGCAGGAACCTATCGGCTGTATTTTTAAAAAAACTACAGCGCACCCATCCCTCTCTCACATATATACTTCACACACGCGCGCGGGCGCACGCAGCCGCACGCACGAACGCGCACGTTTGTGTACATTTATGTCATTTCGTACGTAAATCAGTGTGTAGATTGGGATTATCCTCAATTACGAGTACTTTATGTTCATGTGTGCACTTGTTGCAGATGCGGCTCCCCCATTTGAACCCCTCCCATCGTCAGATGGGTCACCGGCTTCGTTAAATTCAGCCTGGCTCGCTCGTTCACATATACAAGTGATGAGGAAAAATGAGGAAATTTCAGATGCACTTCAACTGCTGTATCAGATTCATGGAAAACCATTTAACTTCTGTTTTAAAGATAACTCAAGGAATGGTTTTTAAAACCTTACACAATTAATCTTTAAAACCGCGAAACTGTCTCTCGCAGTTTCGGCTTGTGATATTCTACATTATTCTAACCCTTCTATATTGTTATTTTTAATGTGTCCGTCCCTCCGTTTGTTCGTCCCTACGTCCGAGACTCCAACGCCCGCTGGGTTCCGCTGGGTTCCCACAAAGCCCGCTTGCTTCGAGAGGCTGCCTGCTCTAGGGTTCCATTTTCTTCCAGAAATTTCCGTTGAGGACGCCCGGGGTTCTGGCAGGCTGTGAAGAGGATTGTAGACTGCTGGCCGGTTTCTCTTAAACTTTTGGCATTTCTTGCAGTTTGCGAAGCATTTTAAAGCTGCCGCATGGTTACATTTTGTGGGAAGGTCCGTCCTGCTTGCAAACTTCTGCCAGCTTCCAGAAATATCTACTCCGTAGAAATGTTAGTACATCCCAGTGTCTGTCAGGACTAGACTCTCCAAAGCCCTACTTTGTTCCACGGGCTGCCTGTTTCTGAAGCGGTGGTGGTTGAAGCCTGCTTTTTGCTACTTTTGGCGATTCCAAAATTTCCTGCAGTACCGTCCCTAAGTTTTGCCAGGTATTGGAAACTTCAGTTGAATTTCTAGACGTTTCTTACAAGTGCTGGAGCATTCTAGAACTTCCTCATTCTATTATTCTCCGTCGATCACTATACGACTTCTGTCTCCACCTGGCGACGTGGCTCCGGGGGAAAAAATTAGATCAGTGGACATCTGCACTGGGTCTTGTCCATTTATTTATATAATATATATATAACTGTCCGTCAGTCCGTCCGTCCGTCCGGGCCTCCTGAATCCTTGGCGCCCTGCTGGATTCCTGAAACTCCTGCGTGGTTCCAGAGGCTGCCCGCGTGCTTCTGAAGAGGCAACACTTGAAACCTGCTCTGCTGCTTCATGCTCTTCCAAAACTTTCCGCTCTGATGTGCCAGCATTCTGGCACGTGGTGGTGAGGTTTCGTGCATTCCAAGAGTTTTCTCTCCACTCCGATCATTTTGCACAGTTAACAGAGCATGCCGGAACTGCCAAAACTGTATCATTGTCAAACTTTCTGGGCACCTCTACAAGTGAATGCTAATTTCCAGGAAGTTCTACCAAAGTACGCAAAACCTGCAGAACACGTAAGCCTCTTTTGGACTATATATGTACTGGCTGATTGCCTAATCCCCTGCTTTTTTCAATTCGCTGCTGAGTGCTTTTAAATCAGGTATGCCTAATGGCTAATGTAAAGTTCTATTCTTTTCCAGACATTTCTGCTGTTTTATACCACAACTTCGTCATGTGCTGACATGAACAGTACCGTTTCCAGCATTTATGCGGCACTGAAGGTTTTTCCTACAGCACGCCAGAGTTGCCTGATTGTCATATTTTCTACAAAGTTCCAAAGGGTTATGAAAATGTCTGCCTACCTCCATGAAGTTCTACCCTTTTAAAAAAAAACTGTGGAAGTCCCGAACGAATCTCAAAACTCGCAAAGTATAGGGCATTCACGCAAAGCTTCTAATACTTTCACTTCAATCTCATCAGCAAACTGTCTAAAGATGTTTTCTTTTTTTCTATAATTTTTTCTGGATTGCTGTCATATTCCGAAGAATTCTGGCACGTTCTGCACACTTCAGGTGCCTCACAGACATTTCTGGCAGTTAACGACATATTCCAGATTTGCTAACTGCCACACTTTCCAGAAAATTTCACCGTGTTCTGGAACATTAATGTCTGCCGAAGAGTTGAAGGTTCAACTTTATATGGGTCGAAATTATCTCAGAACTACAGTGTCCAACACTGTGAAACCTACCCAGTTAGTCTCACTTGTAAAACATAGAGAAACCTAAACAATTAGTCTCAGATTTTAAAACCTAACCACTTAGTCTCCATTGTACCCTCGAATGAAGTTGTCTCAAAACTTTCACAACGGTCTGAAATTTCAAACGTTATATTCCTTTACTGAAATATATGCTAGCTTCTAGAAAATTTTGAATGGCACTGGAAACTTGACCCCGCTGCTAAAATTTCTATCATACGAAAGCCGTTGCCAGTGTGTAACGCAGATCTGCTGGATTGTCAGACTGTCACACTTCTGAAAAACTCTATCGCCTTTTCGCAATATTCGCACAGTTCTTGGAATTCCCTACTACAAGGGTTCTCTCTATACCCAACGATATTTCCCCGCGAAAAAATAGGACTACATGGGTAAATACAATCCTTTCCTAACCGTATTTTATTTGAAAGAAATCCGGGGATGATGTCTAACCAAGCTTCTCTTTAATACATTCCGCTTCACATCCCACATAACTGTCTTGAAGAACAACCAGACGCATGAAATCATCGTACCCTAAGCAACAACAAATGTAGTTCTATAGCCAAAGTATGTTGCCTACAACTCAAACGGCTGTTCACATACAGACAGGTGTGTTTAACGACTCGCTCCTTCCCCAGCCCCGTGTTCTCTACCCTCGCCGCATACCCTAACCCTCAGAGCAAGGGACTATACAATTTTTTGGCCGACACCAATCACTCCAGCCGCATTTATTTCCAATAAAGATGACTGGGTTGTCGTAATCTCATGCAAAGGTGAAGCAACCACTCGTTCACTGAGTTTCTAACTGCACTGAACACATTTCACTCTACTCTGCAAGAACTGAATGAGGCCTTTCTTTGCTGGAAGAACGTGCGTACTGATCTACTAAACCTATCCGTGGACGCGAGCAAGTCCGAGAAACTAGAACACACGTTCGTCCGGTTAAGTATGGTTTGTTTCAATTAACCAAAGAACATCTTTAGCTCGCCTACTCTCCACTTTTGAATTTTTCAAAAAATCATGAACTGTTTACTTTTCATATTTACGACTCCTGAAATTGCACATTTCAGACCGAAAATTACGAAATCTAATGCTGGGTAGATGCGGCTCGACATGCAAAGTCGTATGAATGCGTCGCAACGAATTCATTCAGTCGCGTGCATTAAAGGTTTCCTCTCACTTAAAAAAAATCTCCAGAAAGGTTCTCCCGCAAGAGATTTTAGAGTAACCATATGTACAGTATATTCGATCCACTTTAAATGTTTCCCTGCCATTGCAATGACTAAATTCTTTTGACTACTTTCTTTCGATTTTATTTAGCCCAGTCGTTCATCTGGAGCAAAGGCTGTGGTTTTTAACAGTAATGTCAACGTTTCGGAACTCATGTGATGAGTCACGACCGATTGTTTTTAACTATCTCCATTTGAAAATAAATTTTAAAAAATGCTGTCCGTCTGCATTTCGCAGACGGCAGATTCACTTACTCCGGCGGAAATTGTTTTCCAAGCAAAAACTACACATGGAGACAGCAGGCCACTTAGCCATTTTTACCGAAAAAAATTATACATTTCTGATCCTGAAACATGTGCTCCTGATTAGTATACACTTGTGAAACTCTCTACAGAAGTCTCCTCCTGACAGATCGATAAAAATCGGATCATCAAGCTCAGGAAGCATTTTAGTGCTGAAAAAATGATTAGATTGCAGTTCAGCTATAATATACCACGTCTTCTTTCTGTTGAATCTGTTAGGCTGTTCGTAAAATTAAAACATTCGTTATCTTGTTCTGTATTTCCTAAAACGGCGGACAGAGTGGCAGTGGGGTGGGCTCAGGGGAAGAGAAAGAAAGACTTAAAGAGAGCAAGTAGATGTAGGAAAGAACTCATGTTGACTGCTACTACACTGTGCGTACCACCCCCAAGGAATTAGTCATCCATGCCATTTCTTCTTCTGTCGTGATAAAAGCTGGGAGGGAACAGATAAACCTTCTACATTTTTTGTCTGCCATCGTAAAGAGAGGCAAGAAACTTTTTAAAGTGTCTGAAAATAGTTTCAATACACATTCCAGAGCCGCGCGATAACAATAAATGAGCACCGACTGTTACAAGATGAGATGAAAAAGGCGAGACGCGCCACAACACGTCCTGATTCATTTTCACGAGTTGAAGAGTGACCTACGTTTGCTACAACCTTTTCGGTGGTGGTGTGCTTTTCATCACTCAAGTATAAAGCAATGCCCTCCCAGCGCCCGCTCGCCCCCCCAAAAAAAAAAACCAAAACAAAAAGAAATCGAATATCATGTTCTCTTCACTCTCATACGCTGAAGGGGCCCTGGTGTTTGTCGCAGTTTCCGACCAGAAACACAGCTTGTCTGTCTACACACACACTGAACAGGATAGCTAGCATCCCACTCTCAACTCTGAATATTCCTAATTAGCTCACCTGATTTTTTTTCATGAGGTTTTCCAAAATATGTTTATGTTTGGTCTGATGACTGGGTCACGCACCCAAAGCACAGATTAGAAACAAGACCAAAAGAACAAATATGCATGCAGTACCTGTGGTGCGTGGGAAATGCGGAATAATTGTTCGCCCACGGCTGTTAAAATGTTGGGCAAACTCCTTTAAAGACGAATTTTATAACATCAGCGAAGAAAAGACATGATTGTACTTAGTTTCTGCGTAAATTATAATAATAATTATATTTCAGCTTCACTGTACTGCTGAGCTACCTGATTCTTGTGGGGAAATATTGAGCGAATGGCTACGTATTTATTGGCCTCTCGCCAGTGTCGTGTGAGACTGAGTACAGGACACGACGCGCTAACCGCAAGCTAATTCGTTCCAACAAATCCGACAAGCAGATTCAATCAAAGTAGAGGCTAAAAAGTGGAATTTTACCTTCCAAGACTTGAAAAGGTATCCACAAAAGTCAGTCATCAGTTTCCTAGTGCATTTTCCAGTACTTTTCCGTATATCTCACATTCTCTCGCACTACCTTATGGGTCTAGCTATGGTTCCGACCCCTGCAGCAGGTAACGTTCGTACGCCACCTTCGGTTGCTCACCTGGACAGCGCGGACCGGTGCCGTATGGCCCCGCAGAACCCGTATGCACGTCATAGTCATCAGGTCATACTCTGTCACCGTGCCGTCACTGCAAACACACAAGGGGAAAAATCAAGGTGCATAAAGCACGTGCCTTGTTCACAGATAGTTCAGAGCTCACAAAATGTTTAATGTTCAACATTCTCTCTCTCTCTCTTCTTTCCTTCCTCCCTCTCATTCCTCTCTCCCGCCCCCTCTCCTATATCCCCCTCAATCACTCCCCCCTGTGTGTGTTTACATGCATTCATGGCGCCTGTTTACATCTTCCTACGTGCATATTGAAAGAAGTGCCAGACGCAAGCCAGTACTTAATGGCACTGCGCACCCGGCTGACCTCACCGGTAATAGTTATCGTGGAAAAATGCCCGTTTACGCAAAACCACTCACACAGATCATAGCAGAGGACTGATTAATTTACATCGCCTGCGTTCGTGCAGGCACAGGCACATACAGCAAGACCAAAAGCACCAGAACAAACAGAACAGTCAGCGCCACAAATTTCACGCGCCCTTGATGTGTCAGCCCACCGCACCAACTAGAGAACTTGCCTCTAAAGACATACGAGGTATTTAACAGGAAACGAGGGAACCGTGCGCCATATAAAGCGCATTATTAAGTGCCCAGACAACGTTTACAAACTAAGCAAGTCGTTTCAAACTCGTTGGATGCATGCGCTTTCTTTTTTTTTTAAATAGATATGAAGCACTCATCGATCGGTAAAGTATAAAAGGACAAAGGGTTTACTCTTCGACTGGTAAAATGTATCCTTCTTTTGAAAAAAAATGTTTATTGTATTTCGAAGCATTGGTTTTTTCTACCAACTCCTCCCCCAACCACACTCAGACTCAGACCCCCCCCCTTTTTTTTTCTTCTGGGAGCGTGCGGATCATGGGTAATAAATTTTG
>SMGT01010713.1:221445-252320 GCA_004794575.1 Lanistes nyassanus | reverse complement strand
CCCTGCTCCCTGCAGGTGGTTCTACCGTGCGTTGTGTCATCCGCCCGTAAGAAGTGGCTTTAGCATTGTGCTCAAGCCAAAATACCTGGCTAGATGAGCTCTCGGCACGCGACCAAAGACACAGACCACAAACTCAGACCAGGATAATCAGAACCACAATGCCCTTGCTCCTGCTGTGCACACGCAGTCCAAAGAGCGCTGTACTTCTTCAGGTTTACATCAGAACCACTCAAAGACAGGATGTTCTCTTGACGGGTCTAAGCCGTATTTCAGGTTAGACAGCAAAGGCAGCCACCCGCACCCCCCAAACGCCATTTTTGTTGGGGCGGGAAGCGGGTCGATATACAGTGGAGAAAAAACAGGAAGTAACTACAAGCCGACAAAGATCAACGGGTTCCGTAACCATTTAGGCTGGCTTTTTAACAGGACGTCATGTGCAACAATATTGGGTTACAGATATGTGATCAACTAAAGGCTTTTTTAAACCACACACATTTCGTCAGGTTTTGCCGAAGTTTGATATGATGCTCACAAAGCTGCAACTGACTGTCAAAATGGTAAAACAGACAAAAAACCGTTTCGCGAAGGCTTACCCAACCCTTTCACTCTTCCCCTTCAGGAATATCCTCCAGTTCTTTACTGAACGGCACAAGACTTCGCGAGACAAAAGAAAAGCCATGTGCGGGTATAATTTTTTTTTTTAAATGAGTACTCTTTCAGAACATGTCATCAGCGTTTTATGTCAGCAAATACGCCTTTCTAGCCTTTAGCTGCTTCAGAAGCGTCGACTACCAGGACGTTTTTGCATCTTGACTGCCTCTATTATAGAACGGTCCTTTCTAATGGGGAAGGGATTCACTGCTCTACCCAGAATGGTGCCAAATGTGTCAAGGACGACCAATCGTTGGACTACTGAGCTGTTGCGATTGGTACATTCCCAGTGCGCGTCTTATAAACGTGAGGAACGCGAGAGACTGAATGGGGTAACGTCACAGCTGCTATGGTCGGCAGTCGCAGCTTTGACGTCACCAAAAAGCTCGCTTCGAAATTCGCGCTCACAGGTTTTCTGCAATTTTCTCCCCCTCTTCCGCCATCCACTCCGTCTACCGTCGATCTTGTAGGGCTTCCTGCAAGCTGGAAATGTTTGCCCATTGCGCCGCGAGCTTCACACAGACGACGGCGGTAATCTCTGGACAAAACTGGGCAAGGTCAGTCACCCCACACACCTCCGTACCCCGTCTGCCCTCTGTTAACCGGTTAGGGGCCACTTCCAGTCCCCCCAGCACAACGCTCAAAGGCTTTTACCTGGTTTGATTGAATCGTTGCACCTGCCAAACCCATGGTGCTGCCAAACGGTTGACTGTAACCGCGGCCTAGCGCGCCTCTGCCAGTATTTATCTACCGCCTTTGTCATTAGCGAATCAGTTGCCTCTAGCTCCTTCCAACTCCACACCACTCCCCGCCCACAGCTACAGCGTTGACTTGTTGCAAGTGGCCACCGTTTTTCAGAAACAGCAGTGGGACACAACTAATTTCTCCGGATGACCTGCCGTTTCCTTGGGAGTAGCCTCCCCTGCCTTCTAGCGGACGTTCTGTACGGCGCTCGATACAGTCCTCGTTCATCAGGACCTTAGGGTTAATCTCCAGTCAAAGGAGTTGCACGTTTCTCAACTGGTTCCAACCTCCCCATCATGACTCAGTCATGGCTCCCACTCCCACGGGTCGTCTCATCTGTTATAGGACCTGTTGCAGAACCACGTACAGAAACCCCAGACACCACGGATCTAGATGACTCATTTTAAGCAGAAACGAACACAAGACGTTCTTGCACAGAAATACTCACAGATAAGCAGAGAACGCGATTCTGGTCTTGATGCTCAAAGAGGAGGACACAGATTCCAGAAGAAATGTCTGTCATGCGTACTGTCCTGTTAGGGAAAAAAAACATTGCACAAAGAATATTTTACGTCAAAATTCTCAATTTTCTTTAATAATTTCTACAAAAGCGAAAAGTTTGTGGGCAGTGGTGCCAGGACAGTCATGCTGCAGGGGAGGTAAGGTGGGGTTGAAGAGCGATACATTGGGGTGATCCTCAGCATGACCAAGCAAAACAGTGAAAACACAAATTGGGCAGCTCTTCTTTGTTCCTGCATACAGGTGTAACATGAAATTTGCAGACTCTAATATATAGTATTCAGTCATACAAATCAGTAAACTGGTGCAAGAAACACGAACTGGACATTACAAACTGAGCCAATACAGAGTAAGAATGAACAAATATTTTGAATAAATAAACTATACAAGAGCCACACGTAGTAGAATATTTCAGTCATCCAGGTACTGTTCAGCCTTTATTGCTTAACTAAGTGGAAATTCGGAAATGATGGAATAGTTTAACTGGTGATGAGTGTCACGCTGCTGTTGACGTGAACGAACGACAGCGAGGCCCGACTATGACGAGCATGACGATGAAACGACTGCACGCGCTTGCTGCGTCTGCGCATAGGAAGACGAGGCACGCAGACATGCACTCACCCTTACAGAAAAGACAGGTCGGGGTGGGGGGGAGGCGGGGAGGAGATCGAGAGCGCGAGCTGCCAGCACAGTCACACCATCACGAACCGCGACTACATCACGACTGCCCTAAGACAAGAAAACACAGGAGCTAGATTCCCGAACTACAAGCCACTTCACAACGAGTCCCACGTTGGCAACGTGACAGCTGACTCTCAGCGACCCGAACATCAAACGCGGCGGTCTGCAGGCCTTCTGGCCAGGCACCTGCTTCAACGCCAATATTGCAGACACCAGCAGTCGTCTTTTTCTTTCTTTTTTTTTAAACCCCGGGCCACATGGCCTGCCGTCTACCTGCGGTTTTGCCAAGATGCCTCGGCACTTCGTCATTCAGCCAGGTCCTGGCTGGGTCAAAGGCCAGGGGCGAGTTTCACAAACGCTAGCGGCGCGAGCGACCCCAGGCAATGACGTCAGAAGTCCTACGCTCAGCGTCACCGCCTAGCGTCGCTAGCGGCCCTCGCGTGTGTGAAACACGCTCGGGCTTTTCTCGGCGACATACCTGAGAATTTCCATTTGCAAGCGTCACGAACATGTGCGCTGTTAAGGCGCAATAAAAGAATGAAGGAATGGAAGTACTGTCCTGACACGGGGGGTGGGGGGGTATTTTCGACAGAGGAAGTGAAGATGGTGTAGGACTGACTTTTTAAGGAAGGCACAGGGTGTTCTTTTAGCTTTGCAAGCACTGGTCATAAAGGTAAAGGTTATCCCGTGACCTTTTCAGGTCGGAGGAGAGTTGGGGTGCGTGAGGAACCCACTTTTCTGTGGGCCAGCATCGCGAGGGCAGTGTCTATATATTTATTTATATATCCTCTCCCTCGATCGCTGCTTTACCTTCCCAGACATGGGTCAGGGAGCCACTCCCAGCTGGGTCAACTGGGAAGTGTGATGCGGAGCACGAGTTTGGAAACAGCGCCTTCAGGTTTGGAGGCCAGCGCTCGTATCCCCTCTGCTCCCCAGCACTGGTCAGAGCTTTCCACACAAGGGCACGCGTGCAGTGCGTTTCTGTACAAGCTCGTACAACGTGTAAATGCCTGACGGTGAGAGCAAGTGTGTTCGACGTGTGTCTATAAGAACCACTGCGCTGTTCAAGTGGAATAGCTCGTGCTAAAGACTAAGCCGGCCACGCACTTTAATTAAGCAGCCTTTCCCCCACCCCCGCCTTTCCCACCGCCATTTCTCGAGGTAACAAAATTCACTAAACTTGTTTTGAAAACAGAAATTACCCGCATCCTGGGATAGGCATAAAACGATGATTTATATCTGCACAACCTGCAGTTTGTCTGGACGCAAATTCCCGGCAAAATTTCTTTGGCAGTTTTTCTGCCCTCGAGATCCTATCAGCCAACAAACGTCGCTCCCAAGTTTTCTCCCCTTCATCAGACAGGCGGATGGTCTCCCTTTCATCACCAGCCAACACTAAGAGGGATGGGCGATTGTTTCCATAGAGTGTAGAGTAACGTCGACGTTTACAGTCTGCAGGCCACGAGAAATCAACAAGCTATGCGGCATTTACTTAAATATGCCAAACAATTCCGCTGAGCCAAAAGAATTCTCTTCACTTTTAATGGCTTTGTCTTCCATTTCCCGTCTGCTTCTGTGTGTGTATGTCTGTCAGTGTGCCGGCATAGTCAGTCCTTAAACGCTTAGTCTAGAGCAACTCGCTTCCGCGACTCCCCTCCTTACGTCTACGGGAAGACGTTGGCGTGTGAACTTTTGGGGTTCCCTTTTACCTATTTCCTGAAAGTAAAAAAAAACTTTTGGCATCGTCGGTTGCCAAATCACTTTCTGTGCTACAGCTGCTTAATGACCGAAAATGAAAAGCCGTTGCTGTGAGCTTGACAGAAAAACTCGAGTTCGGCAAGATTAAGAATTAACAGTTGAGTATTTTCCACACATTTACAACATTCTGGGCAAATGTCAAATTCATGTTGCAAGCTTATATAGTCTGATATCACACTTGTTTAGGCATTATGTCTCGCACTCAAACCACCTATACCCTCTGCTGTGCTCTCGCACACAAGCAACAAATTCAGACATGCATTTGTATGTGCATTATCATGAACATATATAAACATTATCTAGATTCCTAATACCCTTTTGAAATAATTTGGTAACTAGAAATACTACATCACTTTACCCCTACCCCCATTCCTACTTTTTAAAACTGGCAGTTGTCCTCTAGCTAATTCTGATGCTAGATTTCTGCAGTGGGTGACATTATCCTCCTAAAGGTAGATTTCTATAGCAGGTATTACTGTCCTATCTACTTCTGATGCTATATTTCTACAGCAGGTGATATTAACCTGGGTACTAGTGGCTCTGCATTTCTACACCAGGTAATATATCCTGCCTACTTCTCATGGTAGGCTTCTAAAGCAGGTGATCTATCCTGGGTACTTTTGATGAGTCCATCCTCTACAAAACCTTAGTGTATTTAAGAATTTAACCCAAAAATGACTGAACCTTTTTATTTCTATGTGAATAAGCATTTCGAACTGAAAAACAGCTGTTTAACAAGTAACTTTTATCAAAAAAAGTGTGCATGAAATTTATCAGCATAAAAAGAGTAATCATCCTCTCCCCCACCCCCACCACCATCACACACACACTCCCACCACTCATATGGTTTTTGAACAACTTTCAAAAATTAACTTGAATGAATATGAAGCTGAATTTTTTTTTTAGGAAGAGCATGCATAGATTTTCTCTGAACCTCATGGGAGGTCCTGCCTCACATTCTATGGTTCTGAGTTTTCACCTGAGTCCCTTAGTCTAATATATAAAACAGAGTGTGTGTGTGTGTGTTTGTGTGTTATACAAATTCATATGCCTGAACTGATCCACACCAAATTTGACATGCAGTTTCCTTTACATCTGTAGATGGTCATAGGCCATATTTTGACCCTGTATCTAGATATATATGTATATAAAATAATAAATATCAAGAGGCCTTTAACATGTACACCAGGATCAGTGTGCAAAGTAGATCACCAAAGTTTCCTTTCGTACAAAAAGTAATTTTTCCTTGCCTTGCTTGACAAGCCAAAGAATAAAATTCACCATTGTATGTAGCTAATCAAAGGGCTAACTTTATACTCAGACTGTGTTTCTGGGTGAGGAGGCTGAGGGTGTTTTCGGGGGAGGAGGGGTAGGGTGGTGGGTTAGGGAAGGGTAGGGGTTAAGGGTGGGGTAAGGCTTAAGATTATGATGTTTTGGCATTGATAGGCTAAATAGAATTGTGACTTTTTCATGCTCTTTATTCAAAGAAAAAACCCAGGCAATACTGGGTCCCCTGGATGGTTTACTACAACTGTAAGCTCTGCATTTTTTTTTTCATCTGCAGGTATGGCCTCCCTGTCACTCTGCTAGTGATGTGGTAACTGAATACACACAGAGCAAATGAACATACTTCAAGGAAGATCAAACAAAAGTTTCATTGCACCATATTTAACTTGAACTGAATTCTGAACTGAACCCATTGGATGACCCACACAGCAAGGTCAATACTATTCAAGAAATTGCCAGTATAAATTAGACACTACATGTATTCAATATGCTCCCAAGAGTAATTGGGATATAACTGACAACAATTTCAAAACCATTGCTTTAAAGTTATACCACCTTACAGCATTTCTTGAAACTTTTAAGTTAGACTAGAACCCATTTCAGCTAACTGCTTTGAGATATATGTATAATTTGATTTGCTTTTCAAAACATTTCTTCATTACCCCCTACAGGGCTGGAGAAAGTTTTTAGTAATAGAAACTGGCACGGGTGCAGTAAATATGAAAAGCTTAAATAAATCCACCTGCTGTCTTTAAAGGAACATGTAAAGAAAAAAATCCTTTGAGAGCATTGTCATTATTTTTAGTCTATTTTTTGCATCCAAAGGAAAGAACAGCAATAAACCTCAAGCCTGGAATGAATTGGCAGAGGATCACCGAGTGACAGTTACCAGCCACATACACACATAGCCTTGATCAGGTCTACCGAAGAACGGCTCTACCATTTTTCTGAACACCTGCTGTCCCCGTTTAGAATTTTTATGGCCTCCTGTGCAATCATTTGGTCTTAAACACTGTATACAAGCAGCTGAAGAAACGGCCAAATGGAACGGCCCACTGGCTCAAGGGAGATAATCACAGGTGCACGCCCTACGTCGTGCAGTTGTCTCCCGTTTGCCATACTGGCAGGCTTTCAAATCCGCTTGCCTGGTATTGCAGACACCTGCGTACATCTCCCATTTCTTCATCAGTGCATTTGATTCTCATGTCGCAAAAATTGGGGTGCTAGCTGATTTTAAAAAGAAAACTTCCAAAAAACCAGTTTAATCTACAAGAACAGACATAAGCCAATCTTAGTTTAATTTACAGACAGGTTCTCTCGACAAGGAATGCTGCAGGTGTGGAATCTGAGGGGAAGCCAACATGTGCATACCCATCAGTTTGTGTAGCAGGTGTTGTCTGTGCCATGGAGGAAAGAAATGCATCAACAGGTTTCGCAGAAATTGAACTACTCACCCACCCCTGCAAAATGCTTCTCTTCCCCCCCACCCCCACCCCCAAGTACAGATATTGTTTTTAACACCTTTCTTCTGCTTGTATGTGCATGGGTGTTAATTGCTGCCAAATCTGCAGGCCTTAAACATGTTCCAAAATGCATACATACCCATCAACAAAGATACAAAATTTCAAAGAAAAGTCAAGTTGTAAGTGAAGCTGGTGACACTACATTCTTCCTATTATTCTAACTCTTTTTCGGTTACATTTTCTTTATATTTTCACTCTAGCTAATTTTGAAAAAAGGCTAAATGCCTGATCAAGGATGCCACCATGCTTGGCTTAACGATGACATTACATGACCTCATGGTCGGCCTGCAATATCCCTGGACATTCTGAGGTATGGTTGTTGACCCACAGGTCTGTGTCCACCATGGTTTTCCTATGTTAGTAACCCAATTTTTTTCACCCATTTCACATTCTGAAATACTAAATGACCAGCACTGAGGAATGGTGGCCACTGCTGACCTCAAACCATGATCCAGTCTTCTGAGGCCATGCTACATCAGATATTTGGGCGTTTCTGTCAAAATCAAAGGAAACACACACAAATACTTACACTTGAAACCTTCAAAAAAAATTTCCCACCACTGGCACCAAGAAAAGTGACCAGACATTGGTATTTTTCCAGTTGCAGACGACACTTGAGGTCCTTTCATTTTTACTTTAATTTCCTTCTTTAACATAGAGATTTGAACCTGACTAGCTACATCACCCACTGACAGATGAATGATACAGCAATACTTCTCAATAGTGGACGCCTTTAGGAACAGTCAAAACTGTCCACTAACTGCAGTTGTTCATTATTTACAGAGACAGTCTGAAGTATTCACAAACAGACTTCCATTCACACAAATCACTCCAAAGGATTCTAAGAATTTTTCTGAACTCTGACTTCTAGTATGAAATGCCTATGATTTAGTAATCCCACAATGCCAACCACATTCCAATACTTGGGGAAGTGGGTGGGACTGGCTTAGTTCCATGGGTTTAGAAACTGGAATTAGAAAGTGAATAACAGCCTCCTCTGGAGAAAATGTTTTTAAATTCAGCAACATAACAAAGAGACATTAACTCAATCGTGACGGAGAATCCTACCTAGAGTAGGTCCCGGGGGGCCGGGGCATTTTTAGCCTTTTTTCAAAAATTCATACAAAAATCCCCCAAAACAATAAAAACATTATTTAAAATTGCTAACTAACTGCAATAAATAAAGAAAACTCATTTCTTACCGTGTTTCTTGGACCTTGTTCCATAATTTTGTAAATCCTTTGATGGAAACACAACTGAAGTTGAAGAAATCAAAAAGTCCTCGCCATTCAGTCTCAGTGTCTGTTCGGTACTCTTCAGTACACGTGCTCGCTCGTTTTTCTCTTCGTAATCACTTTCTTAGGTCTTTCAGGCACAAATACTCTTATCTTCATCCACTTTATCACAGTAAATTTGCGAAACAATGTCATTTTCCTCTTTAGCGTGTAATTTGAAGAGCAAATCTAGCATTTCTCAAGTGACAGACCACATGTGGACACCCCCTTCTAATTATTGCCGGAAACGGATCTCATTGACAGTTTAAAGCACAGAAAAGGAAAGCAACTCGTGAAGAAATGATTCAGCTTTCGATTGTAAGAGTTCTTTCCCTTAAAAGATTAGCAGATGAAATTTTAAAAATCATAATTCGAACGGACTTAATCTCGCCCGTAAGGCGGAAACGCAGTGCCAATGGAGCGGGCTGTCGGTTTATCGCACGGTGTCAAAGAGTTAAAGAGCCCATAACAGTCATCATTATGTTCATAATTCAAAGTTAAAATAAGTTTAACTTACTATGGGATGACAAAGATAAAAGATTAGAAGGAAATGAGGAAAAAGGGGATGAAGATAGTTACAGTAGAGGAAGCAAAGACATAGCAGCAGATAGTATACTACCAAATTGTGTGTGTGTTATTCAGGAGGGACCAAAACAAACAGGTAGAAAATGCTCTTGGTCTATGAAACCTTTATCACACACCACCCCTACCAACACATTCATCTTGCCAAGTGCACAGATTTAAAATCTTTTAATCTGTGCAGAACAAATGATCCATCACATTCTCCAGATATATGATCACCGACAGAAAGAAACAGCATGATTTTGACTACTTTCATACATAACCTACGCAGATCAGTAGGTTAAACACTTTGAAATTGGCACCACAGCACAAAGTTTGGTGAAGTGTGGGTTTCTCACAATGCAAGGCATGGTCACCCTAAGTAGTGCTTGCATGTTTTTGAGTATTCTTTCATTAATTTTTTAATGAATTTTCCATTTGGCTGAAAATTTATATATTAAGATTTTCCCATCTGTAAAGAGAATGCCAACACACACCCATGCTGTCCAAAATAGGCCAATGAGTTACTGCTGAAAAATCAATCATAGCTGGGCCAAATCATCCCTTACTTTCAAGGGTCCACCATTTGCTAGTAGTGCTCTATCACTTACTGCTAAGGACAAACATGAGTGGTCAACAGAGGACAGTGGACATGTTTAGCAAACATCACTGAACTCACAAGTCAGCTGAGGAGGAGAAGACATGCCTGGCATTGGCCACCATGCTCAGCACAGGTCCTGAGTGGCCACGAATAAGCTGTGTGCATAAAAATGTAGCCCGGTCCCACACTCGTATCATGTGATCATGAGAGCCAGAAATGCTGTACACAAAAAGCAAAGATATTAAAAAGATGTTTTTTTCTAAGTGCTTAATTCTGAATTTGATTATTTGTATGAGGCAGCTAATCTTCTTGATCTTCAGTACATAAATTTGATGATGCACTGAGGTCAGTGTCAAAAATAAATATTACTCAGATCTCTTGAATAAAATTGAATAAAATATTCTAGCACATTTCACTACCAGCATCTACAGTTCAATACCTTTCTGGCAAAGATAAGGAAATAATCTCAACAGGCTGATGATACCTGTCTACCAAAGTCATTGCAACAGTTGAAAAATCACTAATGAAAAACCTGACATTTACCTCTGGGGAGGAAAACTTAACACCTCTTACCAACATGCTAACTTAATGACATCACAACAGCAAACTACATCTACTGTCAACAACTACCAAACATTCATCTGTCAACACCCTAGCACTTGCTGCCTACAGCCCAGCACTTTTGTGGTTGAAACTTTCAACATTTTGCATGTCAACAACCATCACGCTTGTCAGGGCCAATCATTTGATCGTCCATTTCTCAATATTCCACACACACACACGCACACATCATAACTCTTACTTGCATTTTACAAAGTTGACAATACTCACATTCACCTTTCAACTCTTCAGTTTACCTGCTGATATTCTACACCTACCCATCTCTATTCTATGAAAAACAGCAACTACTGAAAGCCTTTTTAACCCAGCTATCAACCATGAATAGCCCTCACTGCATGGGTGAGTAAATACTTTCTAGACGTGTTCAGATTAGATATCCTGTCGGATTCTATCTAGCATTCTCTGTACATATATACCCCAGTCGCTGAGGTCAGGCATTGAAAATTAAAATTCTTCTGCAGCATAGTCCTAAAGAAAAAACCTCCAGAAAAATTAATCATTTAGTAATGTGGAAAGTTCATCCCCACAAGTTACAAAACCAGTTACAAAGTCTTTTCAAACAAAGTTGATGTTTAAATAAGCAGTTTGCATAACTTTGTCTTTCAAGATTTGGCTTTAAGACAGAGTGTTCACAGCCAGGAACAATTACTCACATGTGGTCTTTACTGAGGCACAGACAACTGACCAAGTCTTCGTGGCCATGCAGAACTGCCTTTTTTGTGAAATGCCGAATGTCCCAGACCTAAACCATCATACTTGTGTAAAACACTTGCACAAAATCTTCTTAGTACAGCAGGGGGATTGTGATAATATTCTGCTGCCATGAATCTATTGTGTACATAGTTTAATTGATATATTATGATACTATTATCATAAAATTACTTATCAATAAGTTATATATTAAAGGTGGAATAATTGTATTAATCTACCATGTGATCATCAACAATGAACTAAGACATAACATCAATTACAAAATACTGTATTTTAAAAAAGAAAACTTTATTGATCATTATGGGGAAAGTTAACATGCTGTTCAATCTACATACACAAAACAAAACAAAAATTTACAACAGACATACACAAACACATAAACATAAACATGTACATACAAAGACATGATAGACAAACAACGCTCTTTCCCTTTCTTCCTCTTTGTGCAACCCTGCCACAAACCCAGTCTCATTCTTCTCCACAACTGCCACCACACATTTACTCTCTCAAAATCTTTATTAAGACAAACTGCTTTTGGTACAAAAGCATAAACTTTTATAAGGTATGGGAGTTACTTATTTTTTAAAAAAGAGTTTTGTGGAGAGCTGGTCTTACAGGACCATGCAACTTCATTATCTACTCCACAAATGTTTGAAAGTTGATAACAGCAGACAAGCCAATGCTGTCATCTGTGGTTTTAATCCTGAATACATGACGGTCAAAAAACTTTCCCAGATATAAACAGCTCTACATGCTTAATGCACATGTCAGTGAGAGTCTTCAGTGATGTATTAAAATATCTCTGTCCAATATTTAGCAGCTTCAAACTTGCCACAACACTCAATCTACCGTCAGAGTCCTGTGGTACAGTTGTGAGTTGCTGGTAAAGACAAATATGTGTCAAAATATTATTCAGAAAGTAAAATCTCACTCACAATGACAAGAGAATCCCAGGAACCGCTCAGCAGGATTTCGTTGTCAAATTTTGTGCAGTGAACACCTCCCTGTAAAAGGTCATGAGTAAGACAGAGTGTAGTCCAACTGACATACTGATGAAATATTATACACGGCAGATGTAGCCTCGTAGTTTTTGTCATCTGTGCTACAACAATCGACAACCCATTATCCCTATTAGACTGCTGTCTGCTGTTTACCATCACATCACCAACAAAGACTACGAGAGGTGGGAGAAGAAGAAGTGAGGAGGATGAAGGGAGGGGGATGAAGATGGAGGAAGCTGCCATGTCCACAGAAACCCCCCACCATCTAGCCCTATAAACAGGTGCCACATGCATCACGACCCTCTGTATTGGTGAGAAGCATGCATGGTAACCTATACTACAGGCCAACCCATTACACCTATTAAATCTAAAATGACAAATCCTTTACAGCTGCACCTTTAGACAGCTTGACTAATGTACAGATTTACTTCATTTACTCATTCAAAAACAATATTGCCTCCACAGGAAACATGTACCTCTCACCTTGTGCCCATGAAAGACGTGCAGGGTGTGACCGTTCCGCACATCCCAGAGTCGTACCAAATGGTCTGCACCACCTGTCACCAGCCGCCGCTTGTCAAACTGCAGACACAATACACCTCCTGCATGACCCTGGAAAAAAATCATCTTCACATTTGAAGGAATAGTTATGTAATGGTTACTTTTCACATTTGAAGGAATAGTTATGTAATGGTTACTTTTCACATTTGAAGGAATAGTTATGTAATGGTTACTTTTCACATTTGAATGTGTGAAAGGTTCTTCTGTCAGCCTTATGATTAAATGTCTTGAGAACACCAGATATAAAATGCTGCTCATGGGCCACTAATATAAACATGGGGAGGTCCAGTGCTTAAACAGTTATGTTAACTCTTGTAAGAAAATCTTGTTGTCATGGTAACTGAAAGCCTTAAATGGCAGTGACTTGTACAAAACTGACTCGCTACATTGAAGGGGCTGAGGCATATGAGCAACAGAACTTTCAAATAATTGCAGGATGAAAACTTCCAGATGCAATCACAGACTAGTCCACTAACAGACAGGATCAAGAATGAGACTACAGAGTTGGAAGAAAATCCCCACCTGTAATTTCCTTACTGTTTTAACAGAGTAAACTAAACCAGCAAGGACAGAATGGTGTCGAAACTTCTTGTTCCCTTCGGGTGTTTCCCATTGCAACTTCATAGCTGGAACCACTTTTCCCTAGTTCACAAATACACTAGAGTTAACACAAAATGAACACTGGCAAGCAACATATATTACAAATAAATTCTATGTAAATGTCAAAAGGCCTCTTCTCAACATTCTCTCCGTTAAGACATGCTTTTTAAACCAACATTTACTAAACATTTACTACACTTTGCCTTCTTTCACCTTTAGTAGAAAAAACATATGGTAACCTGCTTCTCACAGCCACAATACCCACCAGCAAGTCACTGGACTGGGCAAGGTCTGTGAACATGTCATCTGCTTGGGCGTTGTCATCTTCTTCTCTTGTTTCTGACTGTCCTGGGGTTTGTGTTGACCTGATAATCCAATGAAGAGTTCATTTAAAAGAACGGTTAGTTTAAAATAAAGAAATACATATAAGTAAATAAATAACTACATAAATGTAATCTGCATTTTTCTGCTGGTTCTATTAAAATCAAACCAGAAGACTATTAAGGAAAGGAAGTGACAGAAAAGTTCATTTCTAAACCAACATCTCTTCCTATGCTCATTCTGACCTCTCCTCCAAGACATTCTTGGCTGGAACATGACAAGACAGCTCTGGCGGTGTGCCTTTGACTTTGTACTCAAAGGTGGTTGCAAATGTCTGATGGTGGTCTTTTTTCCCTCCACGCTGTTGGTCTGTGTGCAAAGCTGAAAATGTTCCTCAAAAAATGTTCTTCAAAATAACAAAGCTTAAAGGTCATTATCACCATCATCACCAATTTTTCTGAACAAAGCTCCTCAAATGCAACAGAAATGTAGTCTCTTATACTGCACAAAGAATCACATCTGAAGATATTCAATAAAATCTGGTTTCAAAGTGTTTATGCCCCTTCAGCAATACAATTTACTTTTCAAGTATTCATGGCCTCTTCACCAACAACATCTGTATTCAAAGTGTTCATGTTCCTTTCAGCAATAAAATCTGCATTTAAACTGTTCGTGACACCTTCAGCAATAAAATCTGTATTCAAAGTGTTCATTAGTCCTGTAGCAATAAAATCTGTATTTACAGTGTTAAAAAGACACTTCTGCTTATGAGCCTCACATTTTCCATCAGTGACCTCTGTCATGTTGGAGTCTTCCATTATGGTAGCTAAATCTTCCTCTTCAGAAACAGCACTTTCATCCTCTCTTTCTTCGACTGTCAGCTGCCCCAGCCTGCCTACAGCCGGTTTGTCTGATGACATGCTTAGCTGCAACCTTGAAGCACCTACAACTGAACAAATAGGTGACAAAATTTAAACACCGAGCAACGCACCTGTTGTTAAGAAATGCTTTTTATAAAACACAGCATCTAGAGGTCACAAACACAAGCACGGAAAATCCACAAACTGCATTTTTGTGCAGACACATACAGAGAGACCGGCTATGGTAGTCCAGAGCACTGAGCTGAAACTACCGTGTCACCAAGACATTGACAGTCACAAGTCATGTTTTCGGATCCTATCTCCCATCACATGCTTTTCGCCGACCAAACAATGCAAAAACTACAGTGAAGAACAGGAGATTTCCGTGTAACACTAAATATGCGGTATCTCTCAGCTATTGGTTCTCTTCCGCTTCTCTGGGTTCTTCTGCTTAACTCTTCCATCATGATACAGTGAAAAATAATATAAAACAAATAAAAAGCATTCAAAATTATGCCCTAGTACAGTTACAATCAGGTTAAGAAACTGTCAAACATAAGTGTATCACCTATCTTTCCTCCTGATGCTGATCGCCTCTTCAAACCATCCTCTGTAAGAAAATGCAGTCAAGTATTTTCCAGCATGTCCTTATTCTCAATGGATATATAAGTCAGACATGATTTATTATCAAGTTTATGTATGAAAGTAGCTCCAACAGCTGCCAAGGACAATTAACTACAGTACCTCTGATATCTGAAATGTAACACCACCATTAATAAGCTGCAGACCTGCTCCGCCAGTCACCACTAACGCTGAATACCTAGATATTTAAGAATTGTTTGCTGTTTTTAACAAAAACTGTTTCCACTCGTACCAAGGAGAAGTGGATGGCCAAGCGGTCAGAGCACAGGCCTCCAAACCAGAAGGAACCGCCACAAGCTGGTTCGAGACAATTTGAACACACAGCTCATCCAGCTGTGAATGGGTACCTGACGCCATAGGTTAGGGAAAGTAAGGCAGTGAGGGAAGTGGAACGGACATGCCCTCACACAGACACTGCTGGCCCACAGAAAAGTGGGGGTCTCAAACATCCCACCACCCTACCACCTCAAAAGTCAAAGAACATCTTTTACCTTTACCTTTTTACTTGTACCAAGATACAAGCATGTCCAAGTGGTATACCTGGCGCTGTTGTCAATGCTGTAAGGAACAGATAGCTAACTGCTTTGAACATGTGGTGTCTCAGCCCATGATAAGGGCAAGAAAAAAGCAGGCTCATGTTCCTCTATAAAGATTATGCCTTATATTATGTATGTCTGCATCAGAAGCCCATTCAAGAAGCTTACTGCCTTTCTCTTCATTTGTAGTGCTCTCGTCAGCCAGTGTTTTTTCCAATATATGATCTGCAAAATAACGAATATCATGCATACATGAATATGGTGACAATCACCTCAAAAATGCATGGTCCAAATCTGTTTCCATACATATTCATGGGGGTAGCAGGTGATACATGTTTGTCTGCTGATGTTTGTGTGCAAAGTGTGAGTATGCACCCATCTCTTTCTTTTCAGTATGAGTATGTATGTATGCACACATCAGAAAGGAGAAAAACTGTATCCTGAATATTTTTAACATTTGTAACTTCGATCCCCAAAGGCCACTGGCGATGATATGGCATTAAAAGAAACCCTGCTTTATGTGAGATATGCAAATCTCACCTGAGGAAACCTCAGAATGCTGTGCAGCCTCCTTCACAGCACCAACCAGTCTGCAGAGTTCTATGTATGCCTGCATCCAGTCTACTTCCATCTTGGCAGAGCTGGTCGATTGAATCAGCTGTGGCAAATCTTCTATGCCTTCTGTCTCTCCTGTAAATATTTGTCAGAACGTGATACCCTGTGTTGAACTCTCTCCATTTTAACTTTTAACATGACTGCTAAGACTAAGTGCTTAATACCAAAATAGAATGACAGTTTAGATTGTCTTAGGCAATGCCATGATATCTGTAACCACGGTATGATCTGTGCAGGAAATCTTTATAGAAAATTATGGAGTGTGTGGGCATCTTCCATTAGGATGGATCTTACCCTTAATAAGGTAATATCAAATAATGAATCTTAGGTCCAAATGTTCAGAGAAACTGATCTGCAGAATATATCATTATGTAGACACGGCGCCAAACATATAACAATATGAAGACGTCAAGGCACCACCAATGTAGCGTTGTGCAGAGCGAGTCATCGGGACGGGTCATTGGCACCAAAATTTATCATTATGTAGAGGTCAGGCACCAAATATAATATTAAAGTGTTGACTGCAGGTAGACGGTGTTATGTCCAGCAGGCCGCGGAAATGTAGAATTATGAAGTGTAGAAGACGTCACGACACCAAAATGTAATATCATTCAGAACGAGTTCACGGCACCACAAATACAAATACTTTGGTTGTAGTTCAGTTCTTTTATTCTTCGGCAGATGTAATTCCAAATGGGGGCCGGTTTACAAACTTAATAGATCTCCATATCTCTCAGACTATCCTGCTTCATCAGTCTGTCTGCTTCTATCTCTATTAATTCCCACTAAGGTTTATATACCTGTGTATTCACTGTTAACTTCTCACGCTCTGTATGTGCAGATGTGCGTGTGATTGGCATGTGGACAGTGCATGTTGGGAACTACAGCTTCTATGTTTATAGTTAAATGAGTGCATTGCAGGTCGATTCCCAGCCCTGTCAATTATCCCATATCCTCTCCTAAACTGTACTATATGCCCCTCACTAACCTACCTACTACCTACGGCTGGTACGCATGTTACAAGAAGCTCCTAAAACCATGACAAGAAATCATGCACAAGTACACAACCACAATGATGACAGATGACACAAAGCACTAGAGGTCCAGTCTGCAAGGTCATCTTACCTAATTCCAAGCACTTGATAATCCAGACATCATCCATAGCACACAAGTACCTCCATCTCCGACACACCTACATGATAAAGTTATAACAGGATAGAGTGCTCAGGGTATATGCATACAAAAACTTAAAAATGCTTAAAAAGCTACTTCCTTATCATTGATCAACATAATAGCCCTGGTTACAAGCTGGCCAAAGAATTTTTTTAAATAGCATAAGATGTAATCAGAAACACATATTTTGTCTTTTCGTTTGTTTTGGTTAAAGTTTCTTCTGAACTGGAGAAAATCAACCCCCACCCCTCCCATTCTGCTGACCTTTGCGCAGCTGAGAATATCTCCTGGAGGTAGGTGCGAGACAACATACAGCAGCAGCCTGTCCGGCAGCATGTTGATGTCCAAAGTGTCACGAAGTCTGAAATATTAATTTTTTCTTTTTAATGAACCTTACGGTTTGGTGCTGGTCTCATTCCAGTCTACCAGCACAATACTCTTAAGGCACCTCCCTACTGTACATGCAAGTGTACCTATTTATACATCTGCAAACATATATGCAAGATGCAGGTCTGTATATCACTTGCACACATATGCAACCATACACACACGTGCTGCTTGGTGCCTTCATAAACTGTAACACTTGTAGGTGTTACTGCTATCACAAGAAACAATACAAATGAAAGCACCGTGTTCTCCCTCTCACACTCTGTTCCACCTAAACTCATGAAGTGTTACGTGCACCTTACTTTACATCAACGTATGAAACAAAGGACTCCAACACATCAGCTCCACATTTCTTGACCACCTCTTTAAGCAGACCCAGCCTCTCATGGCTCTCCCAGTGCTGAAGCCACTACAACCAAAATAACACATCTTGATAGCTACCCAAGACACAACTTAATCTTTGTGTATAAATCTTTGTGTCTGGGCATTCTCACCTAACAGCTAAGTATCAGCACTTATTTAACCATCATAACAGATCAAGAGGCATATGGTTCCCACTAATGGTTCTTACATCAAGTCTAATTCTGGAATATATCTACAGATGCATACAATGATACATGCAGTTCATTACATATAGCCAAGAAATACATGCAGTCCAGGAAGTGCACTTGCCTTTCACTGATTTGTAGAAACAGTTTAAAATGTTATTATAGGAGCCTAAAGAAATTTGTTGTTTTAAAATACTCAGACACCTTTTTTCTCTCTACATGAATTTGAGAACATACATACTTTTAAACGTCGTTATTAATAATAGCAAAAAACTGATTTTAAAAAACCACAGAGACAAATTTTCATGCACACACACACACACATATGCACACATACAAATGCATGCACACACAGACATATGCACATGCATGCATCTGCATGTGCTGACACACACACAAACATCTGATTGAAAACAACCTCAGAAATGGTTGCCAGTTGTTCACGAAAGTTGATGATCATTTCCCTTCTGTTGGGTTTGTGAAGTCTTTTGCCATTGTGACGGCCAGACCACCATGCCCTGTTCTTGTAAGTTTGCTGTAAAGGCACAGGAATGTTTCCTAGACCCGCCATCCGCTGAAATCCACCCAGTCCAGGTTTATGCTGCTTTGGACCTGAATTGTTCAGGTTTATAAAAATGTCAAGAACTCACATGTTCTGTGTCATGGTCTTTTTATATGAGGTTGTGAAATGAAATACATTATTCCATCTTTTGATAATCTGACAAATGCACAAATTTTATGACCTCATACTTCCATCTTCTCATAACCTCATATTTCCATCCCTAAAATTTTATAAATAAATTGGCAAAATTTGGGTTTTTAAAAATTTCTTTCGGTTGAAACTGTTCTTTTAGAAATCTTAAATTTCTGTGTAGTCTCATCATCAACTTAAGTTACCTAGCAAGGAAGTTCTCTCCATGCAGAAGAAGTCAGGTGTCTTCACTGCTGTGGAGGCAAATGCACTGTACCTGTAGTGACTGGAACCAGTCTGACTTTGTGCCTTACGACTGCTGCGTCCACTTCTCTTTGAGCATGAAGAAAAAGAAATGCGGCCACCAAGAAACTGTGCTGATGTTCTGGTTCCACTTCTGCTCTCTTCCCTGGTAATGACAGGAGATGACAAACTATTCACAGGTCTTTCCACTGTCCTTGATGCCACTTGGATCTCAGAGGCTACTGTATCTACAAGCTGCGACACATCTGCTTCACGGGAGACACATACACTTAAGTTTTTTTTTGCTTCTTTCTGAGATCTGAAGTCAGATGACACTTCCTTTCCTAAACATATACCTTCCTCCTTTGTTATATTCCTATTCTCATTTTCAAGCTTATCAGTTACAATAACTTCATTAATGGCGCTCGTTATAACATATGATGACAGCAGATCTGCATACTGATCAAGCCCGATCACATCGCTAAAATGAGGCTGACAGAATGACGTTGCCTCTTGTATCCGAATGTTTTCTGTCATCACTGTTTCATTTATGGCACTGATGATCACAGATGATGACAGTAAACTTGCATACTGGCAAAGGGTCAGTGCTGCAGTCTTGGTGTTTGTCTGTACTTCAGCAGCAAGCAGTTTTTCTCTTCTCCACAATGCCAGCACTTCCTCAAAGCCAGTTAAAAGAATGGTTGATGACAGGGAAGTTGCATACCAATCAAGGCTCATGGTAAAGGGTGGTAAAGGTACTTCTGTATCTCTAGTCTCAGTGGTGAGTGCAGCATCTCCCTTCTCAGCAACTGCACCTATTCTGGACGACTCATTTGAGGGTCCATTTGTACCAGACACCTGCGTCTGTGCCACAGAAATTAATGGAAGTTTTTCCTGGGTAGATGCTTGAAGAAAGGAAGCCCTCTTGATACACTGCTTTTGTAGGGATGGAAGTTGATTGTGATGCTGGGACAGTGCTGGACCATCATGGTGATCATGGTGACGCAAAGGCTCCAGACAGGTGGCAAGGATCTCCAGCTGGTGTCGTGAACTCCTTTACACACATCATCTTCATGTCAACGCATTAACTTTCCAAACCAACACAAAAGTTATGAAAACATTTTTCCCTCATCAAACTAGTACATGATAAACTACAATGACCATTATTACTTTTGATGCTCTTATTAATTTACTTGCTAAAACCTAATTTATGATCTTTCATCAAGAAGATTATCATATAATGGCTCACCACATGCACATATATCTGCTCTCAAGACGTCTGAAGATCAGACAAACAGTGACTAAAGTCAAGAGTAAAGATTAGTGTATCCTGCATGTCTTTCACCAAGGATTCCCCTTTAACTGCTGTCAACATCGCAGAACCTAAGTATTCAAAATCCTCTCCCCCATTCAACCTCATAAACATGACCATGTCAAACCTTTCAAAACCCAAAATTTCAACCCTAGGTTATAACTTTCTCTGTGGCTCTTCTCCAACGTCCTTCTCCCATCCACTCAGTTTACTCTCCGTCTAGACAACTCTATTCAGCCTCAGATGATTTTCTGTTAGCTGTACCTTGCATACCCACAAAGACATGGCGAATGCAGTTTCTCACTTTGCTGTGACACTATGAAACTCCCTGCCCTATCATCTGAGACACACTAACACACTCCAATCTTTCAAATGCACCCTCATATTGCACTTGTATGTGCAGTATCTTAACTAGCTGCTCCACTTGTCTGTTCTGTGCTCATGAGTGGTAATCTCTCTGTTTATTACTGTATTGCGTGGTGGTGGTGGTGGTGGTGGTGGAGGCGGTGGTTATTATGAAAAGAAAACCATTTTCACACTGACCTGTTAGCAACACTGTAAAGGAGTATCTTCTGCTGCCAGTGTTGCCACACATCAACCCAGCCACAGACTGTGCGATAGATTTGTTGGTTGTTCAGGTCTGAGAAACTGTGGCCACTCCTTGATGACTGTACTTTGATGGGCGGCAAGTGAACCACACCGTCAAAGTTCCCAAAGCGTAGTCCTGATGCTGGTTTAACAGCATTACTGCGAGTATGCTGTATAGGAGCTATTGTTGCTGGCATCTGAAACAGTGGCATTAATTTTCTGCTTAAGTTAGTCTCCCTTAAATTTCTTTGCTTGCTTGACATATACCTCCCAGTCCACATTGAATGTCATACACGTATTCTTATATTTCTAGGCTGGGAGAGAAAGAGAGAGAGAATATTTGTGAACTGAATGCATGCGGTGGGAGTAAATGAATTTGTCGTTCATTAATCATCTCTCGTGGATGGTTGTTTTGGATTTCTATAAAAAAACAAACAGCTAGTTCGTCAATAGTTTGTACAAGTTTATCAAATTTCACATACTCTGACTTACATTAGACCTAACCAATGAAGCGAAAAACATACAAAAAACGATTACTTTTTTAAGTTCTGGAACATGCTGACTGCATGTATCGAATGTTTACGCGTTGTTGTCCGCCATTTTGAATTGCCAAGATAACTCATATGGAGAAAAGTGAGTGGGATTAAAATCCCTCATAATTTTGTCATCATGATTTCCATGATACTACTAGCAGCTAATTGGAAGGCAACTCAAAACTATATAAATACAGATATTTCGTGAGGTGTTTGTTTTTAGTATTTTATCTTCCAATCTGTACCTCCCAGTCCCCGGAAAGGTCCGGAAAAAAGAAGTCGTCTGCTCCTGGTGAACACTCTGCAGTCGGTGATAACAAAACGTCGCTCGCGTGCAAATCTTGTCAAACATCATGGTCTCAAATAGGAGTGAGAAAACAAAAGGCTCCAACTCGAAGACTGTCATCGACCATCGATTAAAAAGTGCTTACTAAGCAGAGTTTTGAATGGCTGAGCTCCCAAGACTTACAAAAGATTCAAATGATAAAAGGGATGATCTGAAGATTATGTGGTGAGGAGTTCCGAGTTGCAGTTTGCAGATTGAGATTCCAATCTAGTGAATCTACATATGTTAACTAAAAACTTTTGTTTAATAAAAGTAAATCACAATAAAAATATAAATATAATTTAAACGGATCCAGTATTTTTATTTGTAGAAGTAAACTGCCAGATCAGGAAAATTGCAACAGTGACTGAGTGAGTTACTTAAAATTGGCGTTTACTCATCCGGCAACTTATTTCAGGCAACTTTCAATTGACAATTCCCGAATTAAGGCCAATTCCACAGCAATGGTCGATTAAACTATTAAGTTTTCTTAATCAGTGTTATGGAAAATTTCATGAGAAGAATTATCAACAGTTTTTGATTGTTTGCAGTGACTAATGACAATCATTTATACTGTGAGTTTTCACTCATGATTCTATTTTATTATTAACAAACTAATTACGTTCATATACAAGTATTATTACTTTTATTTTTTTAAATATATATGTATACACAGGCTTCAAGAAGCATTTTCTGGTTTTGCCAACATTGGTGTGACTAGTTTACCAGGTAATTCACTGTTATTATGTATTACCTTGACACTAAATGACAGAAAATGTGCTTGGGCGATTTATACAGGCATTGTCAGAGCTCGACATTAGCAGTTGCTCAATCACCCAGGGGAAGTAAATTGAATTGTCTAATACATGTATCTTAAAAGAAAAAGAGATTTCTGGGGAATTGCAATTCTTCTTCAGCCATGTACAGGGCAAAACAAAAAATCAAGCTTATGTCAAGCCCTGCCCATATACTACTTTCTTCCCAAACTGGTTTCAAGTCCAGAAATAAAATAGATATATATTATTAAATGTTAATGAATTTATCCATGAATATTTTGATAATAATGATTTGTATTTGAGATTTTTAATTTGAACATATTATATGAATGCACATTTTAATTCAAATTGAGATCATTTTGGCAAATAGGCACTTTTTTCCCTGCTGCAAATTCCCTGTTTGTAGTACATATACAAGGGCAGTATTATAACTGTGCTGATCATAATGTGAATCTGCTCTACTTTTGTTGTCATTGATGGTGCAGGCTGCAGATATAAGGAACTTGAGAGGAACCTTGTTAATGATATAGGTAAGCAAGCATTAGAGATTTTCGGAGTGGGATGCTGAATAAATAACTTTGATGAACATCATAGTAATTGCACTTAATCTGGGTACATTAATATGGTTGAGGATTAAGTCTGGATAAATTAAGCACTTGCTTTCAAGCCACAGTGGTATCTCAAGATATTCCATTTTGTTAAAAACTGGAATTAATTTATATAAATATTGTCAAAAGTCAGTTTTTACATATGGAAAAAATACTCGGCCTCATTGATGGCTTGGTAGACATCTTTGATTTCAGTTACTGAAACACATAAAGAGCACTAGGTGTAGCAAGTTATAGATCTGAAAAAGAGTTTACATGTATTACAAGTTCAGTCTAGCCCACTCAAGGGCAGCAAGATGATGAGGCAACACTGTGTGGGTCATGCAACTTGATGTCTCCTCCCTCTCTCTCTCTCTCTCTCTCTCAATCTCTTCCCCCTCTCCCCCCAGCAGCATCACCTTGCTCTGGTGCCACAGATTCTTCAACTGTTAGGAATATTGTTAGCGGTAAAGGTAGCAGATGAGTCCCATATGAGGTGCAGCATGATAAATGATCACTTCTGCTGAGGGCTAGTTAAATGGGATACTATACATTTTCCATAAACCTCTTGAAGTTTACTGAAGATTGATTCTTTAACACAACCCTACAAATCTGTGCATGAGATTGTGTGTATGCATGTGTGATGTGAATGAATGCATATGCTTCAGTGAATAATTTCATGTTTCTCTTGAGCCTTCAAGCATTTCTTTAGAGCTAAGAGGTTGTTTTTATCAAATTGTCTCAGAAAGAATTGTACAGCAGAAGGTGACTGACATCTTTTGCTTCATCACAGCCAGTGAGATGAGAAAGTTCAGAGTGCCCGATCTTTTGCCTACATATCAGAAGTACAACTTGCAAGTACACCACCATCCTTGTGAAGATGGGAGATTATTTCCAGTCCCTGAGCTCATAGCAATAGTTCATAAACTTCATCAAGTTATTGAAGATGGAGGAACTCCATTGTTGCAGTAAGTGTGCCTGCATTGATGTTGTGTTTGCATGTGTATGCATGCACATGCAAGCGAATGGTGGGGTGGGGGGGGGCAAGGATGAGAGAGAGAGAGGGTGGGTGAGTGTCAGGAGGGGTGATATGTCACCATGTGTGAGAGAGGGAGTGAGTAATTCCTGAATTCCTGTACATAGTGAAACAGAGGCAGGCTGTGTCACAGTCTAGCACTTCTAGTACTAACCAGTTACTCTTTATCAGGAAATTATTAGCATCTAACAGATTATGCTGAAGTAAATTTCTGTTATTTTTATTTCAGCTGTGTCGCTGGAAAGGGAAGATCCTGCATGGGTGAGACTTTTCTTACAAATAATTTCTTTATCAATGGTGATGGCATTTAAAAATTCTGCTAGCTGAGATTTTAAGCCATTGTCTTGTTGGTTAATTATAATTTTAAAAGAAAGCACTTAAAGAATTACAATCTGTTTGAAACTTGGAGAATATATGTGGATATAGGTGGTGCATATGTCCATGCATATGTGTTTCTACTTGTTGCAAAGTGAAACAATTCAGTCTTTGGGTATATATATATATATTGTCTGGAAGTAGTTGATATAATTAGTGACCAGCATTGAAATATTTACCACACTGCAAACACACACACACATAGAGAGAGAGAGAGAGAGAGGGAGGGAGGGGAGAGAGCTAGCAAAGTGGCTACTATTTTCTGCAGATTTTCATCCACATTTTTTTAGGTTTGAGGGGATTTTTTCTCCTGTGATGGCATGTCTACCTGGTTTAACACACACTACCCAGCTCCATTCTCCTTTATTTGTCACCTATTTTGGGTTCCCACGCATGTGGTAAGATGTGATTTTGCAAGATAGGCAAGGTCTGACCCAGCCCCATGCACAGAAATCATAATTGATAATCACAAGAAAACTTTAAAAATCTATGCAATAGGCTACAGCTTTTTAAAAAGTTTTGTAGGAAAATGAACCTTTTGCTAAGGCTAGGTAACTAAAAAGATTTATTTGAACTCAGCAGTCAAACTATGAATTATTTCTTATATCTAAAATATGATTTTCTTTAAGTACAAATGGTAATCTGGGGACCTAGTACTTGCAGTTTTGGCAGCATATTTGATGGCAGAACACAATCCACCATTGACACCAATGAAAGTGATAGAAACAGTGCAGTCATTTCGCTCATGTTCTGTTTTCAGCGTAAAGGTAAATCAAATTATGTTTTGTTTTAAAATATTATCAGGGAGCTATTCTAGGCCCCATTTCTACCCGACTGGTCTTTTCTGAAAGCATGATGGGATTCTCTTTTTGGGGGTTTTAAAAAATTATTTTTGGGAGGGGGTGTTTTTGTTTTATGCAAATGGATTACATTTTGTGTCAGATCTTTATGTATGTTTTTTTTCAGATTCATTGTAGACATATGGTGTATTAAAAAAAGATTCAAATATATTACTATGTGCTGAACTCACTATATTCTTGCAACCTGTAATTATTTTGTAACTCATTCATCTGTGATCATCACAGACTAAACTGTCAACTAAATCAGCACCAGTTTACATAGGACCTGATACAGATAGTGAACATCACGTGATCTAAGGATTTAGCATTAATGATTTAGCATTCAGAACAACAGTAAATGAAGATGTGTTGATTTGTTTCAGCAATACAATTTTCTGTTGGATTTTCCTGACCTTTTGGATACATACAGGAAGAACGGTCCTTCATTGTCCTTAACCTGCTCTAGTCATACTCAAGAAACTGAGAGTGATGGGATCACACTGAGTTGCAGTCAAAGACAGTCAAAGAGCTCATCTGACAGAGTTGCACAGGCTGTGGACCTCGGTGAAAGAGGTAGCCAGCAGTTATCAGTCACAGAAGTCACGTTTGGCTCCATGTGTGTGTGTCTCCACTGGTTTTGTGAATAAACCAGTGGTGCATACATCTGTATGGTTTCTATCGTCTTTTATGTGTGCTGTGTAAACCACAATTTAGATGGGTTTTTTTTTTTTTTTACTGACATCATTTTCTGTGAATTTTTAAGTTTGATTTTAGTCCCTGTAATTGAAAGAGGTTTGATGCAAGACATTAGAAAAGGACCACGTGCTCATGTCTGTAGGAGCATGGGAGATGGATGATCATGGAATTAGGGAGATAATATTTATGAGGAACTTCTGCGTTATATTTTCTTAATATGTAGGTGCTTTATACATTTTGGAACCAAGAAATTGATACTTATGATGCATTTCTCAAATATTTTAAAATTTTAAAAAAAAAGATGAAGTCACATGGATGTCTTTATTCCACACTTCATCACCAGATAGGAGCTTAAATTCTCTTACTACTTTTACAGGAACAGATCTGCTGCCAAGTGACAACGAGAAACCATTATAACAGAAAAGTCTATGGCTATGGCAAACAGCAAGAACAGTTGAAAAGATTCAGCTCAAGGCAAACTGAGCAAATGCTACTCCAGAATCAATCTGTGTAAACTATAAAGTGTTTGGTAGACATTTCTATTGCATTTTCTTTAACTGCTGGCACTGATAACCAGAAATCAAAGGGAACAGAATGTGGATAATGTGGTTTCCTGTGCTGAGAATACAGCTAGTGAGAAGTCCATTAAAAATTGTTTTAAAGTTGGCTTGTAAAAATGACATGAGGTTGGTATCACAGGTTGATGGAAGAACCCGTGGGCAGATAATTCTGCATGTAGAGAAAAATTCATTTTCTGAGCCTTGCAAGTATTTTTGATATCATTTTTCTTACATAAGAGTTGCAAATAACAGTAACAGCACCATTGTTTCAGTACTGTTTATTCAATTAAGCAAATAAACTTGTCAGTTTTGTACACGTTTGCTAATGAGTTGTTTCTGAATGTGTGTTACTGTCTCATACTAGTATTGAAAGGGTCAGCTGTTTTGGAGAATGCACTGCATGTTGGATTATCCTGATGAGAACACCAATACTTGGGCATTTTCTGAGTAAATTATTGTGGATAAAGCACTCCATCAGCAAACAACACAGCAGAATGCACTGTCTGGACATATGATATAAAGTAATCGGAGGAGATGGGTAAGCTGCCAACAGAGATTACTCATTTTATGAATAATGATGAGTAAAAGATCACCATAATCAACCTAAATTCAGCAAAGAGATGCCACTTAATTTTCAATAAACAGATTTTAAATAAGTAGCTACTCTGTTGTTACAATAGCTGGAGGAATAAAAGGGATCATGTAGGTATGTTCTTAGGAGAACACACCTCTTTGGCTTCAAAACTGGAATGCTCAGTATGTTGAATACTGCAGAAATGCTAAGCTAAATGAACACTTAATGTTAACAAATCTTCACGCATTTTGCACATCTGCAAATGTGTTCACATCTCTGCAGGTATTCACATCTGCGCAGAATATTAGAATAATATGATCACATATTTTTAAAACATTTCAAGCATTTGTGATGCTTTAAAGGTTGCAGTTTTTGATAAAAGAAAAAGAGCTAACTTGGTTTAGAATGTTAACAGCCAAATATTTCTTTAATGTATAACTGTTCTCTTACAGAAATAGCCAGAACTTTCACGGCCTGCAACTACCAAGGTCACATAGTTTGTCTGGGATTGAATAATTGGTGTGAGAGGATTCTGACTAAGACCTCATATCCTGTCACAAAAAGCTAATTACATTGAGGAAGAATTTTCTGCGCCCAGAAGGGACTCTCATCAGATTTCTTTTCTTTGCCAGCTTGGCAGACAAGCCTGGTGCTGTGCCTGCAGATGTATCCCTGTGTGAAAATTTATATTTACACAAAGAAATTAAATGCCTCTATAACTCACATAAACAGCAAAGATCTTTCTGCAGATGCTGATTTTTGTGCAGTGTTTAAAACTGGAAGAAAACTCTTTTCTTCATATGCTCAGACTCGGACTATCCTCACGATTAGACCACCTTGTCGAAGACATTACTGGCGCCTACAGTAGAAGAAGATGGACAGAATCACTTGACAGATTTTTTAATAGAGGCTCATGAATGCATCCCACACAACAGCTGGTGCTTCCATCTATAGAATCCAGCTGAAGGGTTACCAAGAGGGGAGGCAGAAGGTACATTTATGCATTTATACATGAAGTTGATATTCTCTTGAATTTAGAGATCATGGATGAAAAACACTGCAGTTTGTCAGCTGTATTTACTGCAAACTTTGGATAGGCGTCACTGTAGTGTATGTGCTGGACTCAGTGAACCACATATTCCCCCATATTCTTGATGAAAATATAGTTTCTAGAATTCCCCGACCTGCAGGATGATGGCTGTGCACTTATTTGTCTTCAGACTTCTTGCATCTATAGTTATGACCCATGCAGGAAATGACCACACATTATTGATCTATGCTTGGTTACCACTCCCAGTACAGTACTTGTAATGATGTATATAACAACTTTTATCCTCAGGCCGGTAATCAGGTGCTGGCGTGCGCCGTTAAGTTGGAGTGCACCTCCCTTGACGGTTTTTGTTTTGTTTTGTTTTTTTTTGTGAAAACTTTTCATAATATACCAAGAAAACACGCTAGCATAATCTATAAATGTAACACTATTTTTTCCGGTAAACTGCTAGGCGAAATCTCGCAGCCCGCAGGTGACGTGATGAGGAGCCTATACCCCACCCCACCCCTCCCCCAACCCCCACCTATCCCCTACTCGTAGCCCCCACCCTAACCCCAACCCTTCCCCTAAATCCCCCTCCTCCCGGAACATCCCCCTCTCCTTCCCTCCCCCCCCCCGCCCCTGGAAAGACCTTCGAAAAGCATTTAAAATTATTCACTCATGCACCATAGTTATACTGACTACAGTATACAACCTCCAAGACCTTCATTACAATCGATCCCTCTTAGAAGACTAAACTTTTTTCATGTTACACGAAACGTATCCCTATATATAGCTCTTAGTTGACTTGATTCTGGTGCATTTTCAAACGTCTTAATAGGGAGATTTTACTTTATTATATAGGACAAACTTAACCAGCGCATTTAACTTTTTTTTCTGACTCCTCAAAAGCACCAACTTGAAAGAGGATCTCATATTGTGTCTGGTCGCATCAAAAACATGACCTACAGACAGGCGAATCTGTTAATTTATTTCTGTCTGCAATGTTTTGTGCAGATTAATTGCACATCTTGACCGAATTTTTCTGCATTGGCTAAATGCCAAGCACGTACAAAACAGCTTTTGCTTCCGTTATAGTGTCGTTCTGAATTTACTTCCGGTCTTGCATCTAACGTGGATGAAACCAAAGATTTTTTTTTTTTAGTACATAAGACATGTACTGTACAAACTTTTGATGAAACGCCGTGCTCATACCACATAGTAACCTAAAAGGGAAAACTAAATATGGTGTAAAATTAGAATCAAGACATTTCATTCCTTCCTATTTCAATTTTACTTTATGGCTCAGACAATTGGTTCTTCGGCGTCTGGCGGAACGTCCGTACAGGCTCTCACTTATCTTCCAACTGAATGTGTAAGGAGTACGGGCCGTGGGCAGCATACAAAATTTTAGCTTAGGTGCTGTCATTATGTTGGGGCAGTCTGATCATTTCAGAGGTCACCGATAGTTTTTTCCCGGGGCTTGGGGTGGGGGGGTGTGTGGAGTTAGTGGCATGTTTCCATGTGGCGGAGTGGGGGGAAGGACCCATCTCTCTTGTTCTGTCTCTCGATCGCGTGAATAGAAATATCTCGTATGGGCGGGTCTCGCGCTTGACTGCATTGTTGACTTCTATAGCTGGTTGCACGTTCATGTGCTTGTGTGTGTGTATGTGGGAATCAATCGCACGTGCGTACGTGCATGTGTGTGAGAGGATCCTGAAATGATGTCGGTGTGCATGCGCGTATCGACATCTGTTTGGAACTGGCTGTTGGAATCGGTTTAATGCCTGCATCTTGCGCTCGTTGCGTGCAAACGTGAGGTGTGCTTGAAGGTGATATATGCCGGTCAGAAGAATTGAAAGAGCTGTGCAAACTGTATAGGCGCTATAAAAAGTGAAACAAAAACGCAAAACGGTAGTCATAATAACGCTGATTAGGTGTATACGTTGTTCATTAATGTAACAACCACCAACAGATTACGGTCCGGCATAGAGGTATATATTTCTATGGGTCCGGTGAGTTTGCAGGCAATTCATGCCAGTCACTTAACCGCTGCTGCTGCTGCTGCTGCTGCAAGGTGAAGACGACCCGAGCCCTGCGTGGTCTGACATTGTCATTCTGGAGAATGACCTCTGGTCCCATCGCCTGCAGCGCTGGCAGTACGAGAGGCTGCACAATATCATCCCTGTGGACCACCCCAGTGACGCTGTCTTGCACACGGTGCGAAGTGTTTTGCAGGCAATGCCAATTCCTCCCCAAACCAATATGCTACCGCCTGCAAACGGTTCATGCTCCCTCCCTGGCGCCTCCAGACCCGGATTCTGCCATCGTGGCAAAGCGGGACTCATCCGTGAAGAGAATTCTCTGGCCCACTGCTGACGTGTTGAATCCAGATGATGCCGGGGCCAGGCCAGCCGAGCGGCTCGATGAGCCGGCATCAGGACAGGTACACTGCTGGACGCCTTGAACACAGACTGGCCTCGCTGGCCGTGACATTAATTTGCTGGCTGCTCGCAGCTACTCCCCCCCCCCCCC